>WEKY01061512.1:0-38287 GCA_013390045.1 Picathartes gymnocephalus
CCTGTGTAGTAGATAGTTTGTTTAAAGTCTTATGTATGTTTTTTGTCTATTAAATAAATAATTCATTCTATAATAGACCAAATCAGCCATTATTAAAAAAGTTGTGAATGAGAGTGGGTTTTGGGGTGCTGGCTGCCTCAATAAAGCTACTGCCTGCTGCCAGAGGCCTGGGCAAAAGGCAAGGACTTATCTAAACCCCCACATCTATTCATAATATAAGGACATTAAGAAACTGTGTTGCTGATGTGGCAATATGTGATAGGTCACTTTGTGAAGAATACCACATAAGGAAATACTGTGACTTGGAGAAGTGTATAAACCCAGCTCATTTCTCTCCATAAATATCTCAGGATCCCTGCCAGTCTGAATCTGTGCCTTGGTCGTTACTGTGAGGCAGAAACCTTTGGAAGACGTTGCTTGATTATATGTGAAGTTGTACTGGCTGGTGATGGCTGAATCTCAATATGACCAGAATATATGGCACAATCAGAGCAGCTCTGCTAGGAAGCCAGCTGGAGAATGAGGGCTGTCTTGGGAGCTCTCCATCACCAGATAATAGCTTGAGCTCCATAAAATCTCTTTTTAGCATGAAGTCCCATTTCTGGAGCACAGCAAATCCATGGACAATTGCTTGTTCCATCATGGAAGTCAAAACATTTTATCCTTTCCAAATCAAATTTTATTTCCTTCAAGGCCCTGTACAGCATCCTGAGCCCAGGTCATTTGTTTCCTTCATCATTACTCTCCCAGTAGGATAACATAGAAAGAGAGATGTGATATCATTTAAACTGAAAGTTTTAGTTGCTTTTCCTAATGATGAAGGAAAAGCCACTGTTAGAAAGGCTCATCAGCAGGGAAACAATCCGACAGCTTGTTCCACGAACACCACAGCTGGAAAAGTCTGGCTGAGCCAGCAATATCAGGAGTGCAGAGCTCAGCACCGGTTCCTGCCAAGGAAGAAGAGATCTCTTTCCCTTCCCCTTCTCCATCACCACACCAAGACAATCAGTGCTGTGTAAAATGAACAGCACACACAGGAGGGGCAAGCTGTGCTGATGTCCCTGTCATCTACAGGGCCTGGGGGGTTTGCCAGGTTACTGGGAGTCTTTGTGTCCTTGGAGAGCAGATCTTGATGCATGGGCAGGGCTGAGAGCTGGGCTCAGCTCTCCAGGACCTTCCCCATGTGGGAGTGGGGGAGAGAAAGAAGGAGGAGGAGATGCAGCTCACAGCAAAGAGGAAAAAAAAAAAACTAATGAGCTGCAGGAATGGGCACAGAGCCAGACCCCCCTAATCATTAAACATGGTCAGGTTCAAGAGAGCTCTATTAAAGTGTCTATCAAAACTCTTGCCCTCAAATGGATTTATTGGATGAGAAGGAGGAGCTGGGGTGCAGAGTAAATGCAATAGTAATGGGCCCAGCCTCTCTGTGCCAGCAGTGCCTGGTTACTGGAAAAGCTCTGTGAGATGGAACAATTTGCTGGAAAACTGGAGAAATGGAATTTAAAAGCAGGCCTGGGGAAACACTGAGATTCAGATCTTCCAAACCAATGCAGCAGCTGGGGAGGCGAGTGAGGGGTGCTGTGCTTGGGCTGCAGTGACTGCTCCATCTGCATCGTGTTCTGCTCATGGGTTGCTCCTGTAAAGTGACACAGAGCAGGGTTAGATTGGATATTTGGAGGAAATCCTTCCCTGTGAGGGTGGGCAGGCCCTGGCACAGGGTGCCCAGAGAAGTTGTGGCTGCCCCTGGATCCCTGGAAGTGCCCAAGGCCAGGTTGGACAGGGCTTGGGTCAGCCTGGGACAGTGGGAGGTGTCCCTGCCCATGGCAGGGAGTTGGAACAAGATGAGCTTTAAAGTCTCTTCCAACTGAAACCACTCAGTGCTTCTATATTAGAGCCAAGCTGACACCTGACAAAGCTGCTGTGAGTCTCAGTGTCAATTCTAATGCCTGATGTACCAGATCACATGGTGGTAAATCATGAGATAGTCTGAAAATTGACAAATATTTCAGTGTCTCAAACTTTGAGTACATGAACAAGTCCCTGGACACCTCAAGTTAATTCTACGCATGAGTGTTTTCTGCAGGAAGGATGGATTTAAGCATGTGGTTAAATGGTTTCCTGAATCAGAGCCCTCAATTGTGAAGAATGAAGAGACATTACTGGAGATGCAGTTTATACCTAGCACTCGGCACATTAGGCAGCACCCGTGTGGTTAAAACACACTTTTTCATTAAAAATTATAATTGGGGAAAAACAGAGCCAAAATGAAATAGGCTTTTTATTTTTCCCCTTTTACCAAGAGATTATGTATTTCCCAAACACAATTTCTCTAATCCATATCTAATGCATTAGAGGCATTCTGCTATTTTCCTCTAGACAAACAAATTTCCCACCCAGTGTGGGATCACAGCCCTGTTCCAGAGAGAAAAACAAGTCATAATAATGCTGGGGCTACTAAAGGAAAATGTTAAAATAATTAAAATATGAAAGAAGCTGGTGTCTTCCTGGGATTTCAATTTCAGAGGTGCCTGAGGGGAGGGGGTTGGATATCTCACACTGATACACTGTTTGATAAAGTGTGATAAAGACTTAGAAAAATTGGCAGATTAAACTGAAATAAAAGCTGAGGATGTTTGCATTCAAAAAGCTATTAAAAGCAGTGTGATTGAGCAGCAAGAAGCTTCTCTTTTATGCAAGAATGCACCGGAGTGGGATGTTTGCTGCCTCGATGTCAAGGAGATCAAAGTGTTGTTTTTGTTAGTGGCACAAACTGTTCTTTTTGGCTGCTGGCTTGGATGTGCAATTGGAAGTCTCCGGGATCCTGCTGTGCTGTGATCACCAGAGGATGGGACTGAAGATCCAGGAGAGCTGAGTTATCCTGTCCTGAAGTGATGCTGCCATTCAGAATACCCCCAAAACCCTTCTGTGGCAGAGTAGCCAAAGACTTGTCCAACTTGCACGGCACAGAGATGGCTCACCCAGCATTTGCCTTCTTCAGGATTCCTTCCCTCAGAACTCCTCAGGGGTTTTACCTCCATTCAATTGCGTCCAAAACAATGGCTCTTCATCAGGGTGGTTCCAACTCTGGCTGTCAGTGTGCTGCCCAAAACTGGGAGAACAGTTTGATAGATCCCTCTTTCCCTCCTCTGCTAGCTAATTGGCCATTTGTCTGTCAGATGGACAAGGGTTCTTGTCCTGACAGTGCCCTCGTTTGTGAGTAAAACCGCAGGTGAGCTTGCAGACCGGAGTGTTAAACCAGGCAAAGCAAAGGCTCTGGTGCCTGACAGAACTCGTGTCTGTTGGATTGATCTCACAGCTCAAAGGACTGGCAGCAAACCAAGGGGCTGCTCAGGCCAGAGCGCCCAGCACCCAGCGGAGCCCGAGCCACGCCTGTGTTTGCTGAGCAGCCAGCAGCTCAGAGTGGTTTGTGGAATCACAAGCAGGGAAGATCAGGTCCATCCTCTGGCAAACTCCCAGCAGGGCGAAGCACAGCACCAAAGCTGTGGCAAGCAGCTGAAGCAACAGTTGTGCTGACAACGGCACCCACATGGAGACCCAGAGCTGTGAGAGCCACTTTGCATGCGCCTGCCAAGTGGCAAAACCCGGCAGATTGCTCTGCCCGTGGTGTCCGGGGATCCCATTGCCTCCAAGGGCAGCGGTGGCCCTGGCAGGCAGGTCCCCCTGGCAGGGCATGTCTCAGCACTGGGGTCTCAGGCTGGGCTGGATGGGTGCTACAAGGAGATAATGCTGGTCCTGGTCCTGGGTAGGCAGAGGAGCCACCTCGCCCTGGGAGACGGTCGGGGTTGAGTTTTGGCTACATGGACACACTTCCTTGCTCTCTTCCTAAACACTGGAGTCGTAAAAATATGATCTGTAGGTTATCTGCAACAAAAACCCTAAGCAAGCATTGATTCAGCAGCAGCACGGGTCACTCACACCATCAGATTTTAAGTTTACAGCAAGTCTTGCTACTTTTCTAACTCTCTCTCTCCCTCTGCTCCAGACAAGATGACTCTTTTATTTCCAATTGCCTCCCTCTGGCAACTTTATATTGGTGACCTGAGGGTGCAAATTAGATGTTTGAAAACACAGCAGTTAAATCAACAACTCTGAAGTGTAATAGAGGTCAGGACAGTTTGCTTCCAACTCAGTTGCTCAGTTTCTGCTTTGGTTCATGCTATCTGCATTTTGCGAAGTCCTTTGATTTCTGCACAGGGTGAAAACAGGGCCCAATCCTCCTTCTGTTCAAATTTCCAACTCTCTATATTTTCTCTCTATTTTTAGGCTTCTAAAAAGAGGCAGTGGTTCCTTCAGTTCACTCTCAGTAATTTTCTGGGAAAGGCTCCCAGTCTGGACTATGTCCTTTGCCTCGGAGATCTTCTCCTAAATCTACGTGTCACTGCAACTGGGCAAAGCAACACATTTTTCCTGGACTTTCTGATCTGTCCCGCTGCCAATCAGTGAGTGTCTGGTCCAGTTACATCGCTGATCCTTAATGGGCTCGTTAACATTTGGATACTCACATGTCCTGCTGGCAAAACCCTCCCATCACGCTAAATAAACACCACCAATCAGGAGAACCATAACCAGGAGCTGCCGAATGGGGCTTTGGGGGAAATATTTCACCATAATATCAGAGGTTTGTAATTGAAGGCTGACTGGTGTGGAGGAAGGAGCGGTTCTGCTCCGCTATCGCACACTCGAGACTTGGTTCATTTGTCTTGATTAGCAGAAGTTTAACCATCGCATGCCTTTAATTAGCGGCTTTCTCAGAAGACTCGTTGGTGTGAACAGCCAGGGCCAGGTAGGAAGAGAGCTGGGCGGGGAGAGGGCAGCTCTGTGTGGTGTGTTTGAGCAGGTCTCGGGCCACAGTCACTCGGGTGGGCAGCGCAGGGAGCGAGAACAGCCCTAGGCTGGGGATTGCTCTGCAGCACTTTCCTAGCGGGGGAATTGTGCCACAAAACAGGCACCTGCTGTGTTCTGGGGAACGGGGTGTGAGCACTGTTTAGAGGGACTCTGGCAGGCAGAGGTTCCCCTTCCCATGACGAGGAGCTGGTGCCAGCCAGCATCTCGCCGACTGGTGGTTTCAGTATAAGAATGAGACCTTTGGTTTCAGCCCCTTAATATTTTATTATGGATATTTAAAGTGCCTGTTGCGTGAGGAGGGAGAAGAGGGAAATGTTTCTGCCTACAACATGCTTCGTGAACAGATGAAACTCCAACAGCACAAAGAAAAGGGAAATTGTGAGCATCATTTGCTAAGGAGCTCTACCAGCTATTTTGAAGAGGTGCATTGTGAAGAACAAGAGGCTTAGGGTGGTGAATGATTTGCTCTCAATCTGTTTTCAGTCCTTTTGAATAGGAGGAAGGTGTGTATCAACATTGCCAAGCACTGGAACTCCTCTAAGCACAGAGCAGGGGCAGCATCAAGTGGCTCCAACACCTCAACCAGCACTTAAATCCCTCTGAAGAGGGCTGCTGTGGTGTTTTGGGTGTGCAGAGCTGAGTTCTTTTGGAGGACAGAGAAATGTCAGAACGGGAATTTAGGGCAGATTATCACTGCCTTTGGTCTGCTTTTGTGTTTTCATTTGGTTTCAAAGAGGTTTCTGCTAGGAGATTATGGAGCTCCCTCCTTGGGAGCTTTGTTCTCTCTTCTGTCAGGCAGCCACAAATTTAAGTGCACAGGAGCTGTTTCATCTGAAATCGTTGGCCCTCATGTAAACAAGGCCATTAAATAGAGGAAAAGACAAATGATGCTAGCAGGCATGTGCTTTATTCTGTCTCAGAAAGCTTTTGATGGCTGGCTGATCCCACATGCACCTTGGAAAGGTCTGGGTTGTTAGAGAGAGTAAACAAGTCTTCACTTTACCGTTCCTATCCTTTGCCTCACCCTTTGCTCTCCCTCCCTCTTGCCCTAGTGCCACCTTCCCATTTTTACTTTCCCTAATTTATTATTTTCCATTCTGTGTATCCTGGAGGCAGAATACATTTTTTAACAGGTAGGATTTCTAAATCCTTTTATTTTCCTTCAGATTCTTTCTGGTCACCTCCAGGCTATACACACACACACACACACACACACACACACACACGTGCATTGGTTTGTGTCTTTGTTAACGTCTTCTCTTTCCTCTCCCAAACTCTTTCCATACATCCTTTGAGTTCACTAGTTCTATTTCCATCAAACTTTCCTCTCCTTTCATCAATCCAGAATAATAAACAGATTGTATTGTCTATCTCTTGGATTGCTTCTATGAGAGCTGTATTTTCTCTTTCTTTTTCTTTTTTCCCTCACATTTTCTTTCTTTTTTTTTTAATTTATATTTTTATTTTTACTTTACTTTCAAAGAAATAATCATTTTCTTCCCTTGGTTCTTGGCCTCTCCTCCAGTGTTTTATTCAGGCTATGGATGATTGTCTTCATACACTCCTTTTATGCTATAAAATGAATTGCTAATGCAACCCCTGCTGGGAGAAGCATAGTCTGATCTTGTCCTAAATAGGGCCTTGTTTGCAGGGGATTATGTATAAATGTATGGGCTGCATCATTATAGATTCATTTAGTGGAAAGAGGTCTCTGCTTATTCCATAAATGAATTCCTGGGGAGAGGAGATGCATCCAGCCTGGAGTCCATTCCTGCTCCCCTGGCATGGCTACTCAGTGAAGCCCAGCACCAACCAGACGAATATTCACTGCCACGGGCTCTGGGAAAGACAGAAGCCATGTCAACCACAACATTCCTGCCAGAGATGCCACCTCCTGGCCCAGGTATCCCCTGGAACGGGGGAAGATCCTGCACTGCCAGGGACCCTCTGGGCTGGGAGAAGCATCCAGGCCTGGAGAGGGGGCAGGGGCAGATGTGGGTCTCTGAAACCTCCAGATCAGCCCCCTGCCAAAGAGAGATGCAGTGCTGATCCCTCTGCTTGCAGCAAAGTGCACCAGCAGGGGTAGAGCAGGATGCCGCCCCAAAAATTCTATTAAATACAATGCTAAGCTTTGCCCTGAGCTGCTTGTGGTCTTATATAAGCTCTGAGAACAACAGGGGGTGGGTAGGATACAGGAGCACTTCTTTCAGCCCCATGGCCTGCCACAGTCATCCTGCCTGGTCCCAGAACTGCCCCACAGGTTATAAATACCCTAACCCACAGCCAGGATGGCAGCTGAGGCCCTGCACAATCTGTGGGATGCTCCTTGGAGGAACACTGGGCACTTTCCAGCCAGATCCTTTTATGGTGTTGGCTTGGATTGTCTTTTCCTTTCCTTGAAAGGAAAAAATAGATAAAACTAGGTTTTCCCTTGTTTCATTTTATTTTTTCCTTCTGGACTGGGCTCCGAGCTTCTCAGGAAAACTGTAAATCGAGTCATCATAAGGCAACATACAGCACTGCCTCTGGGTGGGGTTTGTGCTGCTATCAGCTCTTATCCATCAGCCTGGCTTAATTTCACCTGAATTCACTCTGCTCTGAGCTAAAGCCCAGTCCTGGAAACAATCTCTGCCTTCCTCCTCCTCCTCCTCCTCAATACACCCTGAGCATGGAATAACTCGAAGCTTCTGTAATGTGCTGCTGGTGTTGCCAGCAAAACCCTCTTGCTAATGGGCACGGTTCACGTTCTTTCCATTTGTGTTAGTCACACTCCTGGGGCATACAACTTCTTAAAAAAAAAACAAAAAGAGAGAGAAAAAACCTGCATATTTTAATGTGTAAACAGAACCTGGTGTTTTCCTAAATAAATGTGACAATTGCAATCATGTTTTGCAGATTACAGGAGAAGGAACTTAAGGGAAACATTTCCAGAGCTTCAGCACTGTGTATTTTGCTGATGCTTAAATAAACTCCTCTTTGTTACTGCTGTTCTTTCTGCCGTGCTGTTAGTTTAATGCTACTTGAAAACCTTAAATGCCTAGAAAATCCCTCTGCTAGACGGGGATGTTACTTTCTATCTTCTGGTCTGCCCAGAAACCTCTCAATTCCCTCAGCAGCTTTGCACTCAGGCAGACAGATCCTGCTTTTGCAGTTCTTGGCTTTTGCCTGTGAGTCAGCAGCTCCCTGGGCTCATATTAACAACCCAAATCAACGGTGGCATGATTGAGGCCTTATGCCTGGGTCAGTCCACGCTGCTGCCATCATCCAGGCAGAGCCCATTTGCCTCAGCCAGGCTGGTGACAGCCTCTTCAGTCCTGGCATGTGAATAAAACCCCCACGACCAGCCCAGGTCCCCTGGTTCTTCTCACTACTGCAGGAGCAGAAAGAAACTTCCCCATCTGGGAGGCACCTGACCACTGTGTAGCTGAAGTTTAATGTGAAACCAGATGAAGGCTGCCTCACTGCCTGAGAGCCACACAAAAAGCAGGAGGACAACCTGACTGAAGTTATAAATCTGGTTTTTCTGCAGAGAAAGCAATTCCCTTCCCCACTCAGGCCCTGGAGCCCATCCCAACCTTGCTTGCAGCGTTAAGTGCAAACTCTGGCCACCTGAAGCGTGTCCCTTGCAGAATGTCCCAGCTCTCCAGCTGCTTTCACGCTGCTGCAGCCCTGCAAGCCACGAGGGCAATTTATCCTGGCTGGTGGAAAGGGGCCAACCTTTCCTCTGCCAGTGCCAGGAGGAAACTGTGTGGTCTCACCTGCCTTGGTCTCAAGTCTCAGCTTTGCCACGGCTACCCTGACTGCAGTAATTCCCTCTGAGCTCCTTCCTTGAAATGCCCATTCCTCATCCCCAAGTAGACTAAAGGAAAGAAGAAAACACTCTTGCTTTAATCCCTGGGTCATTTTTGCTGCTCTAAAGGTTTTGCTGCTCTCTGTCTGGCCTCACAAAAAGCGTCATTAAGCTGTTCAGTAGAATGCAAAACCGTGTGGAAGCTAAAGCCTCCGGTACTGAGGTCAGGGTGCTCCAGCTTTCCGTGGAGACTGCGGCTGGAGCAGGCACTCTGCAGGGCTGCTGCTGCTGCTGGCAGTGGGGGAGAGCCAGGAGCCCCGTGAGGATGTGATGGGACAGCTCCAAATGTTCCCTGTGCCCACCACAGGTGTGTGAGGAGTGTGCACCTCGTGGTGCCAAGTGCTGGAGTCCCCGTGGAAGCTTGGCAAGCACATGCGAGAAGGAATGGGACTGGGACAGACCTCAAACTCTGCAGCACTGCCCTCTGAAATGGCCAAAATGGGGTCAGCCAAGCAGTGCCTGCCTGCCTGCAGCTCTTCTGCCTCAGACACACCCTGCACACAGTGCTGACATACAGCTTTCTAAAGCCCGCTGAAATATTCCATTTAGCTGTGGATAAAGCCACCCCATTAGGTGTGCAGCTGGAAGGGAATCATTTGCATGGACACCACAAGTCCACAGATGGTGATGGAGCACAGGAGGATTGGGGACAACCTGCAGAAGACCTGCAGACACGTGGGCCTGGTGCCACCCAGCAGTGGCACCAGCAGTTTGATCCATCCCCAGTGGGCAGAAGCAGCTCTGACTGCAGGTCACACACTCAGGGCAGGCAGTGCCTGCTGCTGGCTGCTGCAGCCCATGGCTACTCCATTCCATTTCCTCTGTGTCTTCCCAGGTGGGTGTCACCTTCCTTTTGGCACTTACTAAACTCCATGCTCGTTTCTGTCTCAGCTGTCTCAGGATCTTTTACTCACCAGACTCCTGCTGGAGCAGGTGGGGTTTGCCTGTGTGGAGGTGGAGAGATCTGTATGTTTATCTGGGATATAAATTCACCCATGGAGAAAGCACTGAACATTCAGGAATGCCACGCTTGTCCTTTTGCTGTGCAGAACAGCCATTTGCAGATGAACTGGAGGGAATCCAGCACCAAAGACAGCCTCAGCCATGATGCTGAGGGTGGGAAAAAGTCCAGTTTCTCAGATACCACCAGGAATGCAGCCCCATTAGGATAATTCGGGGTACTGTGGTGTCGCCCAGCTGACCCCGTGACCCCATGTCCGTGCCATGTGGAGCTCTCCTGTGGAGGGCACTGCTGTACTTTTCCACCGAGCAGCTCGCACAGCGTGCACAGGGAGCAGCTCTGGCTCTCTGCTGTTCACTCACCTCCTGGCCCGATGTAGAAATTGTGTGCTAAACCCCAGGAACTTTAAAGGAGGAAGAAGGTGACAAAGATGGCATAAAAGGCAGCTTTTTTTTGCCTCACAGTCTTCCAGTTTTGTTTCCCTGTGCTTGTGTCAGAGTCCCTTTCAACCTTCACACCGTATTAGTATGGATGGCATGCCTCTATTAGTTATGTACCTTAATTCCAAGTTTGGGACCTGCTCGCACTCTCTTCAGCTTGCTTCATCCGACTCATCATTTCCAAATTAGCTGAACTTGATTGAGCCAGATCAGGCTGCAGCCCTCGTGCACCAGGAGAAATCAGTCATTGCCCTGCTTCCCTGCAAACCTGTGCTCTGAGAGCACAGCTCTGTGCATCTGAACCGAGGAGGGGCCACGTCTCTCTTGACACTTCTATCCGAGCTCAATAGGAGAAAAGAAAGTTCACAAAACTGAAAGGCTGCGAGCTTCAGATGCATTTATTGTGCCGAGCCTCCCCTGCCTTGCCCTGTGTCTGAACAAAACCTTAATAAAAGCAGCAGCGACTGGCAACAGGGAGCTTGTGTTGATTTTCTGTTGCCAGGGGAAAACCAAACTAATGGAATTAGTGTGAGTTCACGTGGGTAACCAGAATTAAGCCTGGACCTAGGAGTGTGTGTGCATTTGCTGCACGCTGAATGCAAAGGGGTGGAAAAAGTTGAATACAGACAAGGCTTGAGCTAAAAAGACAAGCTGAGCTGAGCTGCATATTCACCTTGGCCCTGGATACGGAGAAAGCTCGTTTGAAGCTCTGCAGAAATAAACTGTTCCCCCTTCTCTTCGCCCAAGGACTTGTAGTCCACTGTAGAATTCTTCCTCTTCTATGCAGCGCTTCCCTTTTTCTTTCTCTTCTGATTTCCTGTTTTATGTTTCATGCTGCTGAATTACTGCAGTCATTCCCTTTTTCTACCTTTCAGCAATTGTCAGGGAAAAAAAAGAAAAAGCCCCCAAAACATTCTGCAAAATAACTTTACTCAGCATCACAGCCTCCTACCCCGGTGAAAACTCAAGTTTGTTTGCTTTATTTAAAACTGCTCCCTTGCACACATGATAGAGCTCACAGATGCCTGGAGCCTATTTACCTCCTGGCTTGTTTATCCTGAAATGGCCAATGGAAACTGCTCACATTTTTGTCTTGATAAGAATCCAATCACGGAAATTGATTGAACTACTTCGTTGAGATTTTCTCTCACATTTACACTTTTCAACTGGTTTGAATTGTTTAATCTACAGTTAATTTAGAGACACACAGCCGTGGCACTGATATATCAGGAGATCAAGATAAATGGCTAGAGTGTTTTTATGAGCAAAAATCTCTCTAGATCCCAGTACATAAATCATTTGTTGTGAAATCGCTCATTGTCTTTAGGCAATGTCATAGTGAAAAATTCAATCTATTCATGAACAGAAAGTCAAGGGATTAGGAATGGTTTGAAGGGAAAAACGCCACACTAAAAAAAAAAAAATAGAAAGTAAGATTTATCTCTTAATGCTCCCCTAGCACAACTTTCCTGCCCTCATTTTGCAGTGTGGACTCGAATTGAATTTCACACTCTTTGTCCACAGTTCCAGCCAATAGGAAGATGCCCCCAAGGGAAGAGGGGTGTCTTCGTATTAATTCAGGAGCGTTTTCTCTCTACTTATCCCCTGATGCAACAAAGGAAACCTGGAAAGTGGCTGACTACTGATTTCTTACCGAGGGCCAGCCCATGATCCCTGTGCTTGCAGAGAGAAATGATTTGCTAGAGGCTGGGCTCTTCTGCAGAGCTCAACCAAGGGCTGGGTGAAATGCAGGTCCCAGAAGAGGCTTGGAAATCTTGGTAAAAAAGAGCATCCCCAGCTGTCTCCCTTTTCCTCCCATACGGAAGAGTGACAACCTCCTATACTTCCACCATGGCCATTTGGACAAAGAGAGGGACCACGGTCAGGAATGGAGGGGTTATTTGCTGGAAAATTGGGGTTTTCGATAGGTACAAGCAGTGTCACAGAGGTACATGTGTGAATGAAGCAGAACAGGCCAAAACCAAATGCTCCCACCACAAAGTTAAGGATGGAGACAGAGCCACCCAGCACTTCCAGATCTGAGTGACTTAGAGAAATTTGCATCCAAATCCAAATTTCCTAACTGGGAATTCTTAATTCTGAGTCACAGTTGCAGAAGACATGAATCTAGAGGCTAGAGATACTCAAGTTCTCAAGGTCTCTGGTCTTGCAGCTTGTTAGAGAAGCGATGGGCATAAAGACCTAACACCAGCAATCTTCTCAGCTCCAGAACACACTGCATTGAGACAGAGGGTTGATGTTTTACCTCTTGCAGCATTCCCAGCTGTTTTCCAAGTTATGACAATGGTTCACAGTCTCCTAGAGCTAAAAGGTGAGGAGGGGGGTTTCCATGTGGAATTAAGGCCATCTTTATAAAGATTTTTGTATATATGTAGGTGGCCTAAATTCCACCTAAGCCTTCATGACTTTCTTATTGGCTGGTTTTAGGCCTTCACATATCCCTAGTCAAGAAGGAAACATTATGCTCAGGGACTTAGAGATTTATGTAGAATTTAGGCCATCTGAACACGTCCCTTCAAGCCTTTGAGCTTATTCTAGAGGCTCTGTTTCCTTTTTCTGTTCTTTGCCCAGATGGATTCATGGAATCATTGCCCATCTCCATTTGTCTTTCCCCACTCCTCAGCCCACTGCTTTGGATCCCAGCCTGAAATGATCCAGACATGGCTTAAGAATGTTTGCTGTTTATCATCCCAAATCCATGCTCTCATGGAAGAGAATGTTTATTTAGTCCAAGTAATTCAGCCCCTGGCGTCCTTCAAACATTAAAGTTTTAGTACTTCTCACCTGGAACAGCTGAGTTAGCCAGGAGAGATGAAGCTTTGATGCCGATGATGAATACTTGATACAAATTTCTAGCCAAGCAAAGAAGTAATGCTCCTGTACACAGGATGAAAATCCCAGCCTAAAGGAGCATCCATGGAATTGTGAAAAAAACTTGTCTAGCAGTTACTTTTTGCTTGCTGCAGAGAAGACATTCAAAGATCCCTGTAAAAAGGCACCTGCTGGTTTTTTTGTTGTTTGCTTTGCATAGCCATCACCAGGTGAGTTCCCTTACCATGAAGCAGCTCCAGCACAGACACACACTTTCCTCTGGGAAGAAGAAGCAAAGCCCCTGCCCTGCCTGGCCACTGTGGCCAGTGCCAAATGCAACAGGGACCCCGAAGCCAGCTAATTTCCATCCAACCCAAGGCAACAGTCAATGTGACTGCTCTGTACTCCAGCTGCTTCCCAACTTTAATCCATTTAATTTGGCAGAGTGATGCTAATGAGATTTCATTGATGAGGGGCCTGCACCAGGACTGCAGCTTGTGAGAGCTGATGCTGAGGCAGGAGCCTGAGCTCCTCGGGAAATGCAGGTCCAAGGCTTTCAAAACATCCCAGAAGTTGCCAGCTTCAAGAGGAGAATTTTATAAATGTGTTTATTATGCAGGTACATGGTTATTAAACTGGGGTTTTATGGCTACTTCAGCAGATACAAAGCGCAACAAGATTCCATCTCTAATAAGTAATAAATATAAGTCTCTTGGCGCTGCTTTCCGCTGTCACCTACAAACCAGGTTTATCCCAGTTTTGAAGTCCTAGAGAAATGAACAGCTGACAAAAAATGATAAATGGTTTAAATATTAACTTTTGTGTCTGAACCTGTTGTCTGAAGCCAGCCCAGAGCTGAGGGATCAGTGACTGTTGGGGTTGGGTTGTATCAGGTGGTCCCTAACAATGTGCAAATTCCAGCTGAGAGCTGTGAACACACCTGTACTGAAATGATTTGGAGAATCTCACAACAAGGCGTCACACTAACCAAGAATCAAATTACAGACACTGAGGTGGAAGAAACATAGAGAAATAAATCTTTTTTTTTTTCCATTTCATGAAGGCAGCTTCAGGTCCACCATGATTTTACACTGGATCCTTAAAAACCTTTTTTATCTCCTTATGTATTTGCTTGATTACTTCACAGTCTTCAAAATTGTAACGTTTTCCCCACATCTGAAATTAATTTGTTTCTTATTATTCTTCCCCAGTGTGTAAAACTGAAGAACATCTTCTTTGTAATGACCTCTTATAAATTGGAATACAGTTATCAGGTTTCCAATTTAGTTTTCTCATTCTTGGACTCCACAAACTCGATTCTTTCAGTCTTTCTTAAATCACATTTTCAAAACATCTAATTGTTCTTGTTGTTTTCTTCTGGACTCATTCCAATTTGTCTACATTCTCCTTGTGGGTTGGTGCCCAGAAGTGTGCACAATAGAGAGAGTGGAGCTGAGATCTGACCAGCAGCAAATAGAGCAGAATAATTACCTCCTGTGCCTCTCATATGACACTCTTGTTAATACTCTCCCAAAAGGAGACCTGAGTCCCTTTCCTTCTTTTCTTTTTTTATTTTTTCCCCACGATGACATCAAGTTGTTGGCTTGCACTGGGTTTGTGGTGCACACAAAGCCCCAGAGGGTTTCCAGCAGAGCTGGTGCTTCCCTGTGATGCAGGAGAACACGAGCAGCCCTCGGGCAGGGATCGCCATCTCCCAGCACGAGGAAAGGTGGCTGAGCAGCCAGGATGCACTGACACAGACCATGAGGTGTGAACCACTGCTTTTCCTTGTCTCCACTTACCATGTGCATCCTAAAGCTCCTGTCCCTTCCTATTAGCTCACGCAGTGCTGACAGCTCAATTCTTCCTGGAGGATCTTCTGGTCCTGCTCTTTCCTCACCAACCTTTGCCGTGCTCCTTCTAAGGAAGATGGTAGAGAAGAGCTGCGTGAATTTCACTGCTAATAGAGTATTTCCTCGCCAGGTTATCTTTGATCCTGAGAGTGACACGCAGTGTCTTTCCCAAGGCCACATTCTGAAACATTTTTAACAAGGAAGAAGCGAGTTCTGAATATAGTGACACCAGACCTTGTATGACAAAAACATCAATATCAGTGCATAATTAATGCAGGACCTTCAGTAACGTGGGCTGAATAGGGACAGAGTACTTTCAAAAATCAATTTGCTACCTGAATTACAAACACTACCGATTAAACCTGACAAGGCAGAACTTGAACAGGAGGAAAAAAAAAAGAAATTAAAGAGTCCACAAGCTGGTGTGCTGGAAGGTGATGCTGGGCCAAATCCCCAGACCCCTCTTCTTTTTCTGCCATCTGTTACAGGAACAATTTCATTCACACAGGCAAGGTCCAAGCACTGGGGTGAGCTGGACGTGGGACTTCTCTTAAACTTTCTCCAGTTTGACAGAATCCCCATGAGCAGCAGTCAGACCCTCTGTGCACCCCTGGCTGCTCATGTGCAAGATCTCATCTCTGCCCAATGTGCTGAAGACTCACGAGGGTATTCAGCACAATTTATGCCTGCAACATAAATGATAATGAATAATAAATTATAAATCATAAATTTATGTCACCCAGCATCCATTGCTGGATGAAAACAAGCTATAGCCAAACCCACTTTTATGTGGAGCATGGTATCAGTCATGCTTTTCCCTCCATTGCAGCACCCAAGGGATGATCCAGCTCATGGCTGGGGGGCCACTGTCCTATTGAAATTTGATCCATCATTATCTTTTTCCATCAAATTCTGCTTTAAAATTAATGATCCTCACTCTGGGGGTTTGACTGAATCTGAGAAACTATTTCTAGTGGTTGGGATTCAACACTCTCTGCTGTGGCCCAGATTTGTTTTCCAGTCATAAAATTTCAGGGGAGACTTCCTCACTCTCTACAAGTCCCTGACAAGAGGGGGCAGCTAGGTGGGGATGGGCCTCTTCTCCAGGCAACAGGGACAGGACAAGAAGAAAGGGCCAGAAGAGATTCAGATCGGACATCTGGAAGAATTTCTCCATGGAAAGGGGTGTCAAGCATTGGGATGGGCTGCCCATGGAGGTTTTGGAGTCACCACCCCTGGAGGTGTTCAAGAAATGACTCAGCGTGGCACTTGGTGCTACACTTTAGTTCACGTGGTGGTGTTCAATCAAAGGTAGGGCAGGATGATCTTGGAGGTCCTTTCCAACCTTCGTGATTCAATGGACCTGTGATCCCTTGACTCTGGGATTCTATGGTTCTGTGGCTCTGTGATTCAATGATTCTATGAGTCTGTGATTCTGTTACTCTGTGATTCAATAATTTTATGATTCTATGATTCTGTGTCCTCTCCCCTTTGCATTAAGCAGCTTTGAGGGATGTGGTGTCTGTTCAAGCACTTCCTGTAAATCCCAGTGGTGGTAACTGGTCCAGCTGGGAAAGTAGGGCCGTCTTGTCCCAGAACCACTGCTGACGGACTCCCTCTGCACTCATCCACTCTTGCCACTCTGTGCAGGAATGATTTGGGCAGTCTCATCCCAAATTTGCAGCTGCAAGTCAAACAGCAACAGCATTTGCCTTGTCCTAACCCCTTTCTGATCAGTGTCATTAGTGCAAAACTCTTCTTGTTAACTCCCCCAGGGCCACAGGCCATGTGCAGACAGGGTTGCTGGGACCCTCTGCGCTCTGGAGGGAGCAGCTCCAGGCTGCCAGAGGAGGCAGCCACTGAAGGGACGTGAGTGAGGTGATTTGAGGTGCTCTCACAATTAGCCTGGGCCTTGTAGCTCAGCTTGCTGGGGTCAGAGCACTGCACTGCTCTCGTGCCTGCTGTGCAGATGAGACTGGAGGTGCTGCCCACACTTACCCGTGTGCCTCCTCCTGCTGCACGGCTCCAGAGCAGCTCCAAGGTGCTGAAATGGTTAAACAACTTATTTGTCCGTTCGCTTCCCGAGTTCTCTGCTGGAGTTCAGTCCCTGCCATATGTTATATTACACAGCATGAGAAATCAGACTGAGGTGGCAGTTTTAACACCCTTTATTCATATATGCTATTTTTACACTGATAGATGTAAGATATGCAAAGTGTAATTCCCAGCTGAAGCAGACTCAGCACATGGTTCCTGCTGCCTCAGCCAAGGATGGAGCAGGACCAGACAAGAGACCTGGCTCCTGTTAGCAGCACAGGCAGCCCTGGAGGCAGAGACAGCCCTGCCTGCTGCCTGGGAGGCTCTGCTGGGTGCTGCCCATCTCTTCTCCCCTTCTGGATGAGCACAGCCCTGTCTGCCCCAGCTGGTCAATAGCTTGGGGTTTGCTGGTGCTTTCAGTCTGGAAGTGGCACTTGCTGGCAGCAGTGGGGGACAGGCACCAGCAGGATGGCACTGGCAGAGGAAAAGGCACTGGCAGAGGAAAAGACACTGGCTGGTCCAGCTGCCCCGGGCAGGTCCAGCTGGGGAGGCTCAGAGGTGTCAGCAGAGCACGGGGATGGAAGGCAATGGCCTTTCCCTTCCTTTGCCTGTTACTGACACCATTGCTCTGTTTTCTTGGCCCAGGCAGAATGCAAGCTGATGAAGGTTTTGCACTTTGAGCTGTTTCCCATGTCCTAAGGAGACAGATAAGTCAGAAATCAAAGTTTTGCTCTCTTAGGACTAAAATGAAAGGATTCTGAGGTTTGCTACTGCAGATAGACTCACTGGGAAGAGCTCTGGAATTTTTACCTGTGTGGCAGGACAGACACATAAAGCAAGGACTGATGGATTTCTGAGTGAAAGAAGAGTCCTGAACATGGACAGCAGAGTCCTCTCCCCTCCTGTGAGCCTTTTCATGACCCAGGGCTCCCTGACAGAGCAGTGAAACACCCCCCTCTGCAATTCTTGCGGGAACGAGTTAAAAAGGCTAAAAAGAAACATTTCAAAATTTAGTTTGAAGCACTGTGTGACTGCAGAACAGATTTACATGAACGTCTGAAGTGAGGAATTTTGGAAGGACACTGGGGAGACCGTAACTATAGCAAAGGCCTGACACAGCTGCTGCAGCAGGTGCCTGTGGACCGGCAAGGGGAGAAACAGGGATAGTGGGGGACTTCCTGGCACAAGGGAGAAGCTGGACTTCCCTGGAAACTGAGAATGGAGGGCAGGGGGAAGATTTCCTTCTCTGAGACCTCTGTTGGGGATGAGGATGTTCCCTCCTCCCTGTGAGTGAGAGGTGTTCCCTGAGAGCACAGGGGGAGCTGAGCTGCCAGCCTGTGGGAGCACACTGGGGACGGCTCTGGGGGGAATGGGCCCCGAGGTATTTGTCTCTAGCACTCACTGCTGACTCTTCCTTAGATGGTGCATTTGCTGCATCCCTGGTTCATGAGCATGCTCTGCTGGCTAATCAAGGGCTGAGGTTCATTAGCAGCACTCTCTCCATTACCTGATGACTTATTTTATGAAACACATCAAAAACTCATTTCCTCGACTACTGTGACAAAAAAGACTTTCTGAGACAGCAGACACGAGGCTGCTTTCATTTGGAAATCAGTCTGGCAATGAAAGGCAGGTGCCAGATGTAGTGAAATGAAGCCTGCTCAGAGGCACTCAGTGCACAAGGAGGGCAGGACAGGAGTTTAGACCAGCCTAGACCTATCATGAGAGCTTTGCCACGACACGACAGGCTTTTTGCTGGCCTCGGGCTGCTGGCATGAGGGAAATGAGAGGAGAAAAACCAAGCTACTTGTCAGGCTGAGACTTTGTGCCACTGAGTGTATTCATGCCCGTGTGAATGCTCACCTACATACACACAATGGGCTGTAAATACAGAGCCACAGCTGCAACCCAGGCAGAGATGTGCGTGCTCATGTTTGTATGTGCAGGCACACACATGAGCTTTTCTGTTTTGTGGAGATAGAGAAACCTCCAATCCAAACCACAGAACAGCAAAATCTTTTCCTTAACACTTAATTTAATCTCTTCCAAAAGGTCTGCTCTTTTATTGATGTACAAAGGTCCCCAGATTCAAGCCACAGTTTGCATGTTGCACTGAAGCGTGAGATCATAAGAACACTCTTTGAGGGCTTATAGTGTCAGAGCCTAAAATGATTTAGTCTCAAAACTCGACCCTAGAAGCCACCAGGAAAGGGAAGAAAAAGAAAAGAACCCTGAAGGATGAAGGCAGTCCAGAGAGCTTGGTGCTCCATCCCATTAGCAGCAGGGATGGCTAATTAGGCTGGGCAAAACAGCAAAAGTGTACACCAGGGAGTTACCCCAGAGGCACAGAGCTGGGCTGTGTGATCTAAGAGGCCTTTTCCAGCTGCAACAGTGAAGAACTGGGTGTTTTTGAGAGCCTGTTTTTACAGCAGTGCTCAGTAGTGGGTCAGGGAAAGGAAGGCACATGATTTATCTCCTACTACTGTCGGACACCTTCCGCTGGATGCCTTCTCTTTTTTCCTCCTCCTCATTGCAAATGGTCTCAACAAGACATCGATGGGTCTTCAAGGGAATGCTGCAAGAAAAAATAACAGAGCCTCCAGCTCCCTGCCAATGGGAAGGAGAGGAAGGCAGCCAGGAGACTGTGTCTGGGGTGCTAATTAGAAGATATTTCCTGTTGTGGTGAGGCTGTTATTTATAGGACTGAGTGTGAGAGGGTGTCAGTGAGTGTGAGAGGGTGAGGTGTGGTAGGGTGTGATTGAGGCACCCTGAACTGCCTAAAAACGAGAGAAACTCACTGGTTTATTTTAAACCCAGCCATTGAGGCTTGGTCCCTGGGGAGATGCAGACACACCCCTAGAGATGGATGATAATTTACATGGATAAGGGTGGATGTGTCTGGATAAGCTCCATGCACAGGCTCATGCAGATAGGCTTGTGACACAGAGACTGAAGCCACATGGTTGTTTTCAGTCTTGTTCTGAGCCCTTTTCCTCCTAGGAAACACGAGTCCACCTCTGCCACTAGAGATAACCCACTTCAATCTGTTTTTATTTTCCCAAGCAGAGCAGCCTGGCCAGCACAAAGCCTTTGGAGCGCCCTGAGAGCTCCAATGGAGGGGCCATGCACTCTCTGGCAGGCTGCTTGGTGGGCTTGGAGGAAGCAGAGAGCACTGCCTGCCTCCGGAGGGGCTGTCAGTCCGTGCTGAGCAGGGCCTTGCCGCTCGGAATGACACCCTGCTCCCAGAGCTGCGGTGGATTTGCAGCATTTTCCACCTCCTTGTGCCCCTGGCACAGCTGAACTTGTGGGGCCAGCGCTGCTCTGAGGTGCCCTGAGTTACACTGGGGTTCTGGTCTAAAAGCAGAGGGTGCAGGAGCAGCCTGCCCTCCCCAGACCTGCTCCTTCTGGGCCTGCAGAGCCGTAGCAGTTCTCCCTGCTAAGGAATACAAGCGTGGAGTGCTGCTCATTCCCCGTGGCACCGTGCAGCTGCCATTGCCATGGGAGCGTGAGCTGGCAGCCCGTCTGCCCCCTTTCCCGAGATCTCGTTTGGAGGGATAAAAGTGCCTTAGCATCGCCTACCTGAGGACAGCAGAGCTGCAAGGAGGGAGCAGGGACCTGGATTTTGCTCTGCTGGGTTTTTGTGAATGATCGTTTTGTCACGCAGAGCGTAGAAAAAACTTTGTTGCTCCTCATAACCAAGAGACTTAAACGAATTTTGGTAGAAGATGGAAGAAATGAGTTTATGTGCCAATGACAGGTGCCATTATGCTGGCAGGTTTGGACGAGGTGTACTCTGCTGAAGGTGCTGGGGATGGGTGTGATTATTAGGGTTAACCTCAGCACGGGTCAAAACTATCACCCCCAAGGAGGTGGGAGGGGGTGGGAAAAGTTTTCTCTTTTATCTGAATACACATTGCCTAATTTACTGACAAATGATTCCTCATTAATACCAGAGAGAAGGGAATGAGTATCCATTTAGGTAAAAAATGATGCTGGAAGAAGTCCTGATGTCTTGTGACTCTGACAGAAATGCTATGAACTTCATTTCCAGATCATGGGTAAATCTGACGACAAAAAAAATGCAAGAAGGCAGCTGCTGAAACGGAGCACCTCTCTTAGGGGAGGATCTGGCCCTCCCCTGAGTGCAGCATGCTGGAGCTGTGGCAAGCACAGGCATCTCCCGATGGATATCCTGATGGAGAGCAGCCACGGGCATGCCTGTGAAGGGTCTCTCTTCATTTCTGGAAGCTGGACACAGCTCCTGTGCCTGTGCAGTGCCCGGGCTGGGCAGCACAGGGCTGTGCCCACCACAGAGCACCTGCACCCTCCTCTCCTGCCAGGGTTAATGAGGCTGTTCGGAGAGGTTGTTGCAGCGGGATGAGGAGAACAAACCCCGAGCAAGCCCCGAGCATTATGTACTGCAGAGCCATTCACAGAGTCACAATGGAGCGTGTAAAACACCATCCCTCGTCCTTTTCTCTTGCTAACAAAAAGGGCTGCTCAGACTCTGGCTGCATGGGTGGTGCTAAGTGAACTGACAAGCGGTCCAGCAGGAATTGAATTATTATTTTTTTAATCCCAGGTTGCCAGGTGCTTTCTTCTGCTCGGTGCCACAAGCCCTGCCATTGGGAAAGAAGCAATTCCTGGCCTTCCCTGGCCTCTCAGAAGTGGAAGAGGCATCACAATGATCTTATTCTGTCGCACAGAGAGAGCAGAGCTGCTTTTTCCTCATTCATAATCAGAGTTTGGGCATTTATGTGAGTTTTGGATGCAATTTTCTGTCTTCCTCCGCGAATAGAAGAGATGGACTGTGGTACATTAAAATTCTTGGTTCATGGAGGATTTTTCCCCTTCCTGTTCTCTCTACTTCTCCTCCTTTGACATGCTCTCGCCTCCCGTACTCATTTTCTCTCTGAGTCAAGCTACACTTCCTCATCAAAGAAGCTCTAATGGGATCACATATTTGACCAGCTGCCAGGGAAATTTCCAGTAACCTCTGAAACCCTAAACATTCCATTTGGTAGGATTATAGGGAAAATGTTTCATCTTTCTGATAGAGAAGCACCAAAAATTGAGAGTTGCCAGCTCATCTTCTGCTGTTCCGATGGAAGGAGCTTGGGCTATTTTTAGGCTAAAAAGCTGTACTTTGCTAAGATAAAAGCTGAGGCTCTTTCAAAGCAAAAGCCTTAAAGTGTGAAATCCATCAAGTCTGTTATCCCGGGGAGCACGGTGGCAGTGTCAGGCTGAGGCAGTGCTGAGCTGATGTCGGGGTGAGTGTGGCCCCTTGCCCTGCAGGGGATGGAGCCTCTCCCCTGGGCACGCTCCTCCAACAGCAGCCTGACACCCAGATTTTGGGAAAACCTGGAAACTGAGATGCAGGTTGTCTCCCTGAGCTCTGTGCTGAGCTGCTGGGCTCTGCTCTCCACGGAAGAGAGTGCAGGGCTGCTTGTCAGGGACTGAAAGGGGTGTCTGAAAGTCCAGGTGCTGTGGGGACTCGGGCTGGCTGCCAGGCAGGGAGGACATGCAAAGGCACATCCAGGTCCCTGCCTGAGAGACACTCCTGATCCATTCTGGATATCTCTATGATGTGGGGAAGGACGTAGTTGATCTCTGCAAGTGGCTCTCTGTGATGAATGGATCAATATCCATAGGGAATGGCAGGTGGGAGGTTGGGGAAGCACAGCAGGGTCTGAGCACATGCAGGTTCCAGCTCACCTGAGGCCAGGCAGGTTTGTGTGCCGTGGTGTGGCTTTGTTCTCCAGGAAAGTGGCCATTTCGACAAGTTTTTCAATCCTTTGATACTAAAAATACAACTGTCCCAAGCATTCTGAAATTGTCAGAAGTGCCCCAGTTAGGTACTTTTTGAATATTCTCATCTCTTTCAGTTTGAAGCTGTAGTGAGCAGGTGTGGGAAGAGCAAAACCAATACCTAACTCTGAAACAGTCTGACCCATTCTCCTTCCCTTTTCACAACCAGGCTAAAATTTCCACCTCATTCACGTTGAAAGGTACCACTGTTCATGCCTGTAATCTCAGAAATAGTCACAGCACAGGACCAGCCTCCTTTCAATTAACTCCACCCTTAAATTGCCATGGGCCTTGATGTGCCCTCACTTAAAAATGAGACTGATTTACTTTATTTCCTACAATCTTCCTGGGCTGGTGCAGAATAAGAGTTTTGCAGCCACATACAACCCATTCTGTGGAGCTTGGGGAGAGATCTCTGATGAGATCCCACCTGGAGTACTGGAAGTAGATCTTTAAGGTGCCTTCCAACACAAACCAGTCTGTGATTTGATGATTCCGTGCTGTTGTGCCTCTGCCCTGAGCCCCATGGGGCAGTGCTGCCAGGAACCATGGACACAGCACTGGGAGATCTCTCAAACCTTGAAATCCAAGTACCACTGGTGACACATGCATTTTCTCTCAGCAGCAGGCTTGGTACGTGAAGATGTCAAAGCACTCCATCAATATGAATTAATTCATGCCACAGACAAGGAGGTTGAACTGGTGAGAAGAAAAACAGTGATGGGAGATGTGGCCAGTGAGGGACTGAGCTGGGCAAAGATCCCCAAGTTCACCATTCCTCAAGTGCCACTCCAGACGCAGTGCCAAGAATGAGCAAATCTAATATATGCTGAGAGTGAAATGTAAATAAACAGCTCAGGTAAATGTTTTCCCTCAAAAGGCAAAGAAAATAAAGAAATTGCAATGATTTAGTTATTTAACCCTCAGTGAGAAACAGAAAATTGAAAATATATTTTCCTATGAAAATTTAATTATTGTTTATTCTGTTGAACTGATTTCATTTCTCTATGAAGGTCACAGTCTTCTGCCCATGAGAAAAAAAATCCTTTCAGAAATGGAGTTGAAAACCAGAAAATTACAGAAAGCAGAGAAGCTCTCATTTGACTTAAGCTTCAAGGATGGGATTTTCAAAGATAACTAAGGGATTTAGCAGTCTGATTTCCTAATCTGAAGCCCAATTGTCCTTGAATGAGATCTCCCCAGACAAACATAGTCTAGGGGGAAATAGATCTACTGGAAAGGGAAAAAAAAAGGTACCAACTCTATAAATGGGCCTTTAAGAAGAATCCTCTGGGTAATGAGGACATTCAGGAAGTGAGGATACATTACCCAGGCAGCATCCAATGGATAAAACCCACAAGAGGGTTTTTTAAAAACATCTGTGTTCAAGAATGAGCTAAAAAGGTGGCTGAGATGCTCTTCAGTTTAGCTGAAAACACCCAGTAGTTCTAATGTGATAAAAGATCCTGAAACATCTGTCCAGGCTACTGCTAACCTTGCTTTGAGGAGAATTCTGCCATTGCTGCTCTGCTGGTGAGAGAGAGGTGGCTGGAGCCAAGTTGTGTGGGAGGCAGCCCAGACATTTGGGGGGCTTCTTCAGTGAAATCTCACTAAGACTTGCTAGAAAAGGCTAAGGGAGTCTTTTGTTCTCTGGGTTCTGCATTAATAGTGACCACGACTGAAATTTCTGAGTCTTTGTTGACCAGTGTTTTGTGAGGAATGACTTGGTGACAGTGCCCAGTTTTCACTCGTGATTCATATTCAGGTTCCCCAAGCCACAGAAGGTGAAATATCTGAGCACTGAAGTGCCAGGCTGGGCTGTGCCAAGTGCCCAGAGGGCCCTGTGCCATATCTCAGGCAGCCTCATTGTGGGTGTCAGAACTGAGCAATCCTCGTGCTGCTTCTGCCTGCAGCTCCCCCGTCCCTGGCAATGTGCAGCTCTGAGCCTCTCTAGTCTAACTCCAGCCTTCTTGGACTGTCAATACATTGGTTTTCCACCCAGCCTCCCTTTGATACACTAAAACCTCAGCATCCAGTGTGGCAAGGAGCTCCACGGCTGAAGCACCCACTGTGTGGAGAAAAGGTCCTTTTAACTCGTTTCACCCAAAAGGTCCCTTAAATCCTATCTTTTCCTGCCTGAGAGGTGTCTGCACTGCCAGATCATCTGGAGTGGGCCATACGGACCTGCAGGATCCCACACCATGGCTCGTGACGAGCGTGCAGGGAAGAGGAAAGTGCTGAATGTCTTGTTCCAGGGATGGCTGAGCTGCATCTCCACATCCCACAGCCCTTCCCTCCTCCCCACAGGGGTCTGAGCCTCTGCCTCTCACACGGGGCTTGAGCTGCATGCAGGAAGCTTTGTAATTACACTGGGAATCTCATTCCAGAGGGGAGGAGGGAAAGGGGGTGGGTAGGGAAGGGACTGCCAAGTTTATTATCTAGGGGTTTGTTGGTTTGGGATTTTTTCTTTTTTTTTGCTGTAGATGACAATCTACGTGAAAGTCCCTTTTGTGCATTCATTACTGGGGATTTTATAGCCTAATGAATGTGACTCATCTGCGTAATCGCATTGTTTTCCACTACTCCAGATGTTCTGTGGAACACCTCTGGCTCGTGAGCTCCTATTTAAACATTTCTTGTAAACACCAAAAGCTGTTTGTTTGTTTTAATGTTCCATCACATCCCATTACCCAGTGAAGGTGAAAGATTGAAATGCAACGTTGTCTTGCCAAGAGATTTTTTTCCCCTCCTTCCTCCCTCTGCTTCCCCTGATGTATCTGTGTCTGGTGTCTAATTAGCATGCAACGGGATGCAGAGATTCCTCTGCTAAATATCTTGTTTCTTTCTGCTTGCTTTGATCTCTGTAAGGAGGCACGTGCTACGTGGAGATCTGGGGGCTGCCTATTTCAGATGCTCAACAATCTCAGCCCTTCTTGCCTCATGTGAGGATTCAATCTATTGCTGTGTCAGGGATACAGTGCCACGGGGACTCAGCTCCCTATCTTCCAGTTATTCACATCAGGGAAAAATAAATACCAGAGGTAAACACTCCCCTGCAGCAGCACTGAACACATGCTGCAGTGACATTAGAGCTTGTCTCGAGGCTATTTTCAAAACCGTGGGGCAGCTGAATTCTGTGAGAGCTTATTTTAGCACCAAAGCAGGTGTGACTTAACACCTTGGGCTGGATGCAGCAGGTTGAGTTGTGATCTGGACAGATAAAACAGCAAGGAAACATCGAGCATAAGTTAAATGTAGGTAACAGGGTGGCTCAGTGGACTCTGGAAACAAAGAGGGTTCTTTTCATTTTACAGTGTAGCTCCACTGTATTTTCAAAGTCACATCTCTTTTAACTTCGTATCTCCTAGGGATCTGGATCTGCTGCAAGTCCAGTCCTTGGAGTGGCTTGGGATCTCTGCAATATGGGCAGACATTTCTAATTTTACAGGATTTGCTGCAGGACTGTAAAAGTGACATTTTGCATTGTAACCATTGCAGTAGGAGGCACCTTCTGTAGTTGGTAGGTACCCAAAGAAATGGAGCTGAAGTCAGAAGTCAGCTGAGGGAAGGTGTTTTCATACCTCACTATGAAAAAAAGGAAATTTTGAAGCAAATCTCAGGATAAAGATTGGGAATAGAAAGGAAAACAATGTTCATGAGACAACAGAATCACTAGGAAAAGTGATGGGATCGTTAAGGTTGGAAAAGAACTCTAAGACCACCAAGTCTGATAGGGGAAAAGAGAACACCAAATTAAGAGACAAGAAAGCACCAGGGGAGACACAAGGTGGGTATTTCAGTCAAGCTTCCAGAAGTGAAGCTTTAAATATTTCAAAATTATTATCAACATATTAGGTCTGGGAGATTGATTCAGTCTTATGTTCTTTTGAGAAAAATTATGAAAACTAATAACAAGTCTAAAGTCTGGCAAAGCTGCACTGCTTGCTCCAGTCTTAACAGATAACGCTTAGAGGATTGTGGGGAGATTAACGGTGGATGAAATGAGCCTTTGGAGCCTGTCAAACATGGAACTCATGAGCTGCCTGAGCTCTCTCTTGCTTGAGAGCTGCAGGGCTTCCACCAGGGACAATGTGAATTAGAAACCTTGGGAATACTGTACTTACAGGGGAAAACAGACCGTCCCCCAGGGAATTGCCAGGGCAGGGGGCACTGGGACCTCTGTTGTAGAAAAGCACTCTGTAGGAACTGGGTGCACGAAATAAGACAGCATGAAGGAGACTGAACAGATTTATTTGCTTCTGAGAAGAAAGCTGAAAGATTGTTCTAAGGGAATTAAAGGAGTTGTCTTCCTGCCTGCTCCTACAGCCTAGAACATCCACAGCAGCAGAGATCTTCAGCAGCTGCTTTGTTAATAACACATCACCAGAAATATTTATGCTGTAAGGGTTTGGTTTGTTTCTCTTACCCACAGATTAAAACAGTGGGTGAGACATAAAAATGAAGATAAATCTGCTTCAAGCGAAATGCTTTACGCTGAAGCAATATTGAGCACTATTTGAGTTCTACCCTTCCAGATTTAGGGTTGCGTGTTTCTTCCCTTTTTAAGAGATGTAAAGGAAATTATTCCAAAAGAAATCTCTAAAAAACCCCCACATAATCTGTGGTTATTCTGTGTACTAGTTTTGATCAATGCCAAGTACTTTCTTCCAGTTTTGATATTTTAAGCATTACATATCTGCATAAAATGTTTTTAATGGAATCATTTCAACCTCCAAAAAATTTGAAACATTCTGTTCTGATACAGTCGAACCTTATTGGGAACATTTCATTTCAGTTCCATTTCTTCCGGAAAAAAAAAAGAATCCCTTAAATTGACATGTTCCTCAGGATAGGTTGATTTCAGTAAAATGCCATTTTTTTGTCAAAAAAAAATATTCCAACAGAACATTTTTCAACCTGTTCCCGTTCTGACTTACTGCACCTATATTCACTGTCATAAAAGATTTATATGTGGTAACATTTTAATAATTTCTTTTAATTTCATCCAAGCTTCCTGAGATGCTTCAGATGTTTAATGAATGCAGCCAGATAATTTTCCACCCATTTCTCTTAACATTTTTTATCAAGTAAACCTGTGTTCGCCATCCACTCCTTGGTTTTGTGCTGTGTTCATGGAGGTCAAACCTCAGTCACTGGAATTCCAAACCAGTATTTTTCTTATTTATAGAACTCTGTTACTAAGACTTGGATGAAGTCAGGCCACATTTAGCTTTTTCTTTAAAAGAAATCCAGCAAATCCAAAAGACCAAAGGAAAGAAGCACTGCCGTTACCTCTGTACACGTGGGAGACTGAGACAAAGGGTGGAAAGGATCTCACCTAATTTTATCCCTCCAAAAGGTATCTGGGCCAAGGTTGTCAGGCAGATCCCTGGGAGGCAGAGGAACACCTCCAGAGTGTGGCTCATCCCAGGGATCGTAGGGAGAGCTGGTGCTCTCTTTGGAGATCTCTCTTGCACTCCACTGACTGGAGCAGCAGCACAGGCAACTGATTCTAAAAATTTTGCACAGCTCATGTCAGACAAAAATGGATCTCAGCTTTTATGATAAGCCCAAGGCTTCCCAGAATATCTGAGGCAGAGTCAGAAACCAAATGTATATCTGCTGAATTCAAGGCTGATGCTTTAATCATAAGATGGAACTTCCTTTCATAATCCTGACTCTATCTTATTTCAATAATTCAGCATATTTCCCTCAAAGAACAGGAGTGGGACATCTGCAGATTGCTGAAAAGCAATTATTTAGTTGGGCAGACGAATCATGCTAAACACTTCTGCACTGCAGAATTCTGAAACCATGTGAACTTTTGCAAATGCTCCTGAGAGATGCCACAGGGAAGATTTCCTTTTCAGAGAAACGATCTGAGAGTGGAAAGCATTTCACACAAGAGGAAGCAACATATGCCGCTACAACCAAGGAATAAATAGGAAAAATAACAGGGGAATAACAAGTTTTTCTTTTGCTGGCAAGACTGTTATTGCCTGAACACAGGAAACACAAGCCATGAGGCGCATCACCAATAAACCTCTTGTTGTGACAGATCTTCTGACTGGAAAAACCACTTTCATCATATCTACTTCCTGCATGAGCTTACGTGAGGCCCCCACAAGCATGTCTTTACCAGTGCATGGAAATAGATGATGGTAAACATCTCCATCATCCATCCTCTTCTGCTGGGAAAAAAGACATATCCTTGGTGGGCTTTGTTTCAGACTATGCAGAAGCTCCTCCTGTGCACATGGAGGGTTTCCCCACCGGGTCTGGAATGTGTTCACTGCTGGGAGGAGGCTGAGAGCTGCCTGGCAGGAGCACATCATAATCAAGGAGTTCTGGACAGGATGAGAGGAAAATATGAAATATCTGCGAGAGGATTGTGCTGACTCTCTTTGCTAAGGAGAATCGTGGGATTGGTCCTGTAGAACCTTGGACAGCTCTTCCTTCCCTGCACGTTCTCTGTGCTCAAGCACCATCTCAGGGGTGCTTTTATTGCAAGCACACAGCGTGAGGACTGTCCACGGTAGGAAAGAGTTTTCAGCCTTGCAAGTCAAGAGAAATACAGGAGGAGAACAGAGAGGAGGAAGGGTTTACCCGAGTGCCGCCTGGGAGATGAATGGCACGTCTTAACTCCAAGCTCCGAGACCGGTGTGCTTTTCACCCAGCTGAGAGAAAACACAATCCATGTCTGAGCCAGCTTCCTGCACCAAGTTCAGTGCCCATCGGTGAGTTATGATTTTCCAGCACCGTTCACCTTGATTGTCTCTTGCTATAATCTTCATTCCTTTCTCCCAAGCTGGTGCCTTGCTTACATGATAGGTGAAAATATGAAATTAGATCCCTTTACTGGAAATTATAGTCCATTAAACCATTGTCATAGCTACTAAGAGACCTTTCAGCCTCCTGGTAGGCTTTGTTTTAGAAACATCTGACAACTCCTGTGGGACTCTTACGGGGAGTTCAAAGCCAAGGCATCGTAAGCTTGTGCAATTACAGATTAAGTGGTTTAATATTGCAGAGAACAGAGCAGGGGAAAGGACAACGTGTTGGATATCTGTGGCCTTCCCCAGACTGTGCTTCACCGGGTTTTGTGTTTGAGCCATTGTCCTTTGCCTTTTACATCCATCTGCAATATTAAAACACTTAATATGGGCAGTAATTATTTGAGCTGATGATACTTTTCCTTTGAACTGCTTGCTGGAGTGCCAGAGGATTTGTTAGATGTTGCCATGATATGCAGTGCTTGGAGGGACATTACTTTCCTCCCCTATAGAGCACCCGCAAGACAGAACATAATTGGACTACAAACTTTGAACTTGCTGAAGTTTTTCATCTCACTTTTGGTGTGCACAATTGGCCATTAGTTACTTGTCTGGATCACACTTTTTCCATGATAGCTGAGAGCAATAATTACATTAATTCTCGGCTACCATAGGATATTTTTTACATATTGGCCTCAAAGGTGTCACAAAGGGTTAGGGGGTGGTATTATTTTGTAGGGGTTGATCTAAAGTTTTAAAGAAGTCGCAATTTTGTTGGAAAAATCTGGGCTAAAAATGGCACCAAAGTTGCACTGAATTGAGGGAATAGTTCTGTTGAAATAAAAAAGGGAAAAGAGGTGGACAGAAATGAAAGTTCTGAAAGAAAGAAAAAGCATTCTTTGAGACACACTTACCTCAGTGGTCCAAAACGTTTTTTTCCTTGGGCAGGTTCACCAGCAGCATGAATAAAAGACAAGAAAAACATGCCTTTCAGGACTTAAGTGCAAAATTTGATCTAAGTTTAAATGAAATAATTTCATGAACATGTTTCTCACTCTATGGGCTCCCCCCACCCACTTTTTCCTTTCATCAAATACCTTTAAAAGAAGAAAAAACTCCCAAACATAATCAAACAAAGCAAAGAAACAAACAAAAAACCAACCAAACTCCCCATCCAACTCCAAAAAACTTGGTTTGACAATAGCAACCATTCCTGTGGGAATCTCTCTCACATACCTTGGGATAACTTTCAACTGCAAAAAGGGCTGTTTCAGCTGCACTGAGGGTGTCACTGGGCATCATATTAAAGAAACATTATTTCCTTACCCACTTAAGAGAAAATACCAGATGTTTTCTGAAGGAATTAAATTGAGAAAATGGTCCTATTAATTTATCTTGAGGCAAGAAAAGTTTGTGGTTCATACCACACAGATTAGTGATTGAAGTGGGAAATTAATTGGTAAAAGTTTATGTAATTTAAGAAAATCTCCCCCAAAGTGGGAGCTGTGTGAGAACTTCACTTTTGATCTATGTGAATAAAAACAAAAAATCCATGAAGCCATTCTTGTTAATTTATGCTAAGTGCTGTGTTGATAGTTGCAGTAAATCTTTACTCGAAAGATCAATGCATAGATAGATAAAGTAGAAAAGTAAATAAGAATGGAAGAAATATTGTTCAGCAACAAGAACTGCTTTAAAGTGAGTCCTGGGCTCATCTGTTTTGTCTGCTTATGGTTTCTGCTTATGAGAAATATTGGATTAAATCTCTTTCATGTCATGCACTGCTCTGAGCTCTCTCCTGACAGATCTCTGGACATCAGAGAGGAAAGTGAAGAGCAGGAAGTGAAAAGCAGAAAGTGAAGAGCAGGAAGTGAAGAGCAGGAAGTGTCCACAAGAGCTGGGGCAAGAGCAGAGTGAAGGGTCTGGATGCCTCCCTGGGCTCTGCAGCACAGGCAGGGCTGGACACAGGTTCCTTCCAGAACCCCTGGGGGAGCCCAGCACTGCAGCAGCTCCTTCAGGTGTGCAGGGTCGTTCCAGTGGCCAGTGTTAGGCTCTCCTTGTGCAATGAAGACTCTGGTTAATTACTGTGACTTCTTTACAATCAGAGGATGTACACATTTGAACCCCAATGGATCCTCTCCAGAGAATAACCTTTATTTGCTTGATTGCTTCTTTTCAGTTAATTCTGCCTAATTACTATTTTCTTCCTATTAGATCCTAATTATATACAGTATTTTCATTATAAAGTGTAATGTTTCCCAGAGAACTATGTCAATTGCACAGACAATATTACCCGAGGTCTCATTTACTTCATTAAACCAGAGAACAGACTCTCTTCTGATTAAAACTGCAGTTGGAGGAATGGATGTGGTGATGTCCTACTCCTATAGGGGAGCTATGAGAACTGACCAGATGACGATCACAAAAATCTGATTCATATTTTAAATGGGTAAAGATGCCCCTCTCTGACTGCTGATAGTTTTAAAATCCTGTTAATTTTACCTGTCTTTACAGGGAAGTCAATTGGTTGCCCACCAAAAATGCAAGAATTATCCAAGAAATTATCATTGTGTACAGCATGAATAAATACTGCGTAAAGAGAGATCAAAATATTTGAATATTTATTCTTATTCGAACTACAGTGTGAGCGAGTGCATAGCAACACAGTGGCAAGGATTGAGAGGAATAGAGAAGATCTAACAGATATTCTTGTCTCAGGGAAGAGCAGTCTGTCTTTGTCTTGAATGGGGGTAGAAAAAAGATTGATATGAAAGGGAATACATTGGGAAGTTACTTGGGACAAGGGTATGGAAGTTGTTGCTACAGGATCCTAAGCCTGAGCCCACAAGGGAATGAAGACTTTCCATTTCCAAGCACAACAACGGCCTCGTTCAAGTCAGTAAGAATAACCAGCAACAGAATAATTTGAGAGTGTTGGTGCTTTGCTGTGTGACAGCAGGATGTTCAGTTTCCTTGGAGCCCAAATATTATCCTCCACCTGCAAAATGAGGGTACCCTTTCCCTCACAGCCCGTTTTTGGTGTCAGATCCAGTACATTAATGACTTAAAATTCACAGACCCTGCTCAGCCCCTCAAAGGATGAAGGAGCCAACCAGGGTAAAGGAAAAATATCATTCTCGTGCAAAGGCTGCAGGTAATAACTTCACCTCGTAATTCAGGAGTCTCTGCAACTCCAGACTCACTCAGTGTATAATCATATAAGCACCCAGCACACACTCAGCACTTCATAAATAATAAACAATAGTATTAATAATACAACTTATGGCATGATAACTTTCCATAATAAGTAGGTTTTCAGGAAGTGTCCTAGAGCCAAATGGAATACCCAACATTTGCCAGGGCTTTACATGCCTTTTCGGAGGAGTATCCAGAAATCCCACTTCAGTCACAACATGTGGCCATGAAGCAACTCACCTGATGGGGCATGCAGGGACCACCTGAAAGGATTTCTAGGTTGCAGATTTCTAGGTTACAGATTTCTAGGTTACAGATTTCCAGGTTACAGTCTCCAGAGAGTATGGACAGAAGAGATCTCAGGGGGTCACCAGTTCTGCTCCCCAGCCTAGAGCTGGATCAGCTCAATTGCTGCCATTCCAGACCTTGCTTTAGTCTGGTTCCCAAAGATTTGCTGTGGGGGGGAACCAACAGCATCCTCAGGCAGTGTGCTCCACTGCTTCATTTCCTGCAATGAGAAAATCTTTTTTCTAAAGCCTGACATAAACACCTCTGCTGTAGTTCAGGCCCAATGTTTATTGCCCTGTATCCTTCTTTTTGAACCTCTTGTTCTTCGGAATGAGACCACCTCCAAATACTTTCTTTACCTTTTCTGCTTAAGTATCCCCAAGTCCCTCTGTCTTTCCCCTTTATTTGGTCATTCTCACTGTTCTGGATTCTCTCCACTTTTCCCCACCTTTGCCCTAATGCTGTGCCAAACCTGAATGTTGTGGTCCAGCCCAAATTTCACCAATACTCAATCATGAAAAAACTCATTTGTCAGTCAGGTTTTTCCCTGATTTATGTGTTCCTGTATATTCTCTGCCCTTTGGTGTGGGACTGTACATTAAAATATGTTATAGATCCTTTTTGCTTTCTTGACATTTTCCCCCTAGTTTTCCCTGTTTTGAGATTTAAAATCTTATTTTACTTGAAGATAATTTGGTTAGCTGACAAATACAGACATGACTTTTTCAATATTAAGTAAATAAAAAGTGCTGCTGTGGCAATAAAGAGATATTTAGCAAGTGAACAAGAACTAGAAAGACCCACATATTTCAGCCTCTGGAACATGAAACTGCAAAGAAAAAAAAGGCAAAAATAAGTGGAATTTGAAAAAAAAAATGTATTTTGTGTAAGGACTTCTTTTCTGTGCCAATTTAATTGGGTGTTATTCTTCCAGATTGGTTTATTGACCGAAGTTTAATGCAGTTAGATATTATCTCACTGCTGTTCAAAATCCTAAATCCACCAGGATCTTTGATTATCCTGGTCCTTTTCCTCACATCAGTGAACTCCTGTCCAGATGACAACAGGGCACTGTTGTACAAGAAAAGACATCCCACTGCTCTGAATTCTGAGTTTTCATCCAGTCCACAGAGAAATGGAAATGCTGCACAGGAGCTGCCATATGGGTGGGGATGAGGGATGGGTTCAGCAAGGGGCCTGATCCATGGAGGAGGGATTTTTGCATCACCTGAACTGGGTGAGCCCTGGTAGGAACCAATTCTAGGTTTTTCTATTTGCCATGACTCAAAGAAGACTCGCTGGGCCTTGTAGCCCACCACTGTTACTGAAGTCATTCCTTTGCAGCCAGATGTGCAAGCGGAAGGTTTGGGATAAGGTTTGAGGTACCTTTCCAGCAAGAAGAGAAGCCCAGGATAGAGCAGGTGCCTGGGATGGGGATTTGGGGTCACTCCTGTGGAGGTGACAGGGCACAGATTCTGCTCAGGGCTGGCCTCGTGGCAGGCAGGGATCAGCCTGCTCAGGGATCAGCCTCTTCTGCCACAGCCCTTTGCCCAGGGTTACGGAGGCTTTATGGGCCATGGCAACCACCCGAGGTGGGTGTTAACTGTGGGACAACATGGGGCACTGCTGATGCCTTGGATTTTAACTTTGATATTTCCCAAACCCTGCAGTGCTCAGGGTGTGACTCTGCAGGGTTTTGCAGCCTGGGAGCTGCTGCTCTCTCACGGTCACAGTGACAAAACAAAGCCTCTCCAAGGACACCCAGACTGTCCTGGGCCCAAAATGTGCAACCCAACACCTTGAGAAGGTGGGGCTGAGCTGGGGAAATGACATCATGAGCTAAAGTTTGAATTGGGGAATTGATGCTGAGATGCAAATGGCCCAAAGCTCTAAAGGGGTGAAGAACTCGTGACTCGGGGTCTGTCCTGGGCTCCATGGTGAGAGCAGCCTCTGGCTCCCCAGGCTGTGCCTTTGGAGGCCTTTCCAATAAATATCCACCTTTATTCCCTCACTCCTGTGTGGTCTCTGTTTCTAGGGAGCCACTTCAGGCATCACTCTCATGGCTTTATGGCCATGCTCAGCTAAGAAAAGCTAGGACCCCTGCCAAAGCACTGTGAGAGAAACTGAGGGATAAACAGACAGGAGCTCTCAGCACCACGAAAAACTGTGGAACTTCCAATAGGCACAAATCATACCCACGTAATTCTTCCTGCTTACATACCTTAAAGAAACATCAGGCATCCCGAAAATTCAGGATCTACTTTTTCTTCACTGGTCCCACCATTCTTCAGTCAAGAATTTCTTCAACTTTTCATCAAGAATTTCTCTCCGCCACTTCATGTCTGAGCTCAGAAATGAGCACGATTGGTCTCCAAGTCTTTGGTGAATGTTCTGCTGGTGGAAATTAGCTCCATGGAAGGGTAAATGGAGATATCCAGGAGCATACGGGCAGCCAGATGGAGAGATGTAAACACAGAGAAAAAAATGGATGAAAAATAAGGCTGAAAGATTGTGTGGATGGATGGACAGTGATTCACTATGGACAGATGGAAATGGAAGCTGTTTGGAAAACAGAATTTCTGTTCAACTGTGACACATTGGGATTTGTTTCCATCCAGAATGGGAAAAAAAAAAGCCACTATGTTGGCATTTTTTATCCAAATGGAGATGTGGCCTCCCCCTGCAATGGAAAATGCCTTCCCCCCTCCATCCTAGACAGTTGTCTCAGAAAGAAGGACATAACTCAATAACTTTAAAACTTTGCAATGCAATATGAAATACATACATTTGTGATTTTAGAAATGTTAGATAAATACATGACATAATTAATATTAGAATCATAGAATGGTTTGGGTTGGAAGGGACCTTGAAGATCATCCAGTTACTGCTGTGGGCAGGGAGCTCATATTCTCTATGCTATAAATATGACATGAAATAAAGGGCTGAAACTAAATGGTCACACACTAGAGAACAATGACAAACATGCATTCTGTTAAAAATAAACACATTTCCATGAAACATTTTAAGTTTAAATGAAAAGCAGAAGTCTTCCATTTCTAATCATTCCATCCTTGAAATCAAGAAACAGCCTGAAAAGAGCCAGCCAAGAATGGAGTAGGGCTTGAAAAGGGACCAGGGATGAAATGGTGGGAAGGTGTCAAAGATGTGCTGCTGAGGGGCCAGAATTTGTCCCTTTGCAGCTGGTGGCAGCTCTTCCCAGGCTCAGTAGGAGCAGCTGGGAGTTCCCCAAGGTGGCAGTGGCTAAAGGGAAACCAGAACCCTATCAGGCTGTCACAGCACGGGGACAGAAGATTTCAGACCAGATATCACACACATTTTAATGCAAATTTTCTCAGATGATGTCCCTGAGAATCCCTGCTCTCCAATTTAATGATTTGCAGAAAGGCCAAGGCAGGCTTCATGAGCCAGAGGTTTTTTAACTTGACTTTTCCTTTGAGTGGGAACATCCTTTGTTTCCACTGCAACATGTCCATGCTGTACAAACGGCTGCTCTGCATGTAGGAGTCCTGATAGGAAAAGTTCTGCTCCCAGCTGCCAAATTGCTAAATGGTCAATGAATAATAAATAACCTCCTGAACTGTGCCCGTGCTCTGCTGCTGCAGGGGATGCTGTGCACTCCAACCTTGGGATGCAGCACTTTTTTAATGGAAAAGATACACAAACGATGAGTGCTTAGCCCCAGCCTGCCAAGAAAGCACCAAAACGGCACATTCCTGATATGGGGCTGTGGCTGTGGATCCTTTCTACAGCAAATCTGGCTGCCTTCTCTCCAAAACAAATCTCTCTGGTGACACAGCCAGCTGCTGAGCATGAGGAAAAGGCAATGCCAAGGAAGGGCAGCCTCAGAGGTGGTTGCTGGGGAAGGTGCTCAGAGTGTGTGTCACCCTGAGAGTCCAGGTTTGCTTTGGGCCAGATCTGCTGGGACATGGTACTTGAGCTCTCCTACAATCTGCTCATTTCCGCAGGAGTTACGCTGATTTTTCTTCTTCTACCCTTCTTAATTGGGTCTAGAAAGAAAAAACTCTGCCTTTTTTTGAGCCATAAAGGCTCTAAGCCAGAGCATGGATAGCCAGGAGATGTGAGGAGACCATGGCTTCGTGTACAAGGGGGAGATGATGAAATCATCTCCCAGAGCAGCTTTCCCTTTGCAGCAGTGACACCAGTGCATGGTGCATCTCTTACATGTCCATCCCCCGTCCTGTTTTTCACGGATCCCTGGCGGGAGGCAGCTCACTGCTGTGACTGCCCAGGCAGGAGGGCAGACGAGCAAGAAATCCATGTCTTGACACCGACTTTTGGTGCAGATCCCTCTCCCCTCCTGAGAGGAGCCTCTGAATAATCTGGCTGTGTCGCTGGGCCTGTTGCATATTCTAATTCCCCCTCGCTCCCTGATTTAGTGCTGCTGTTAATGCTTTTGATGTCAGCCCGAGTGAGATAGAAAGCTTTAAAAATTCATAGCTGACCTTTCACTGACACGTTGGGTTTCCGATAGGCGAGTGCCGGGTGGCAGGGCCAGGGGAGGGGAGGGCACTTTTTAAGACTGGATTGCCTTTTTCCTGAAACGAGAGAAAACATTTGGGCTGTGGGGGGGACTTGGTGTCTCAGTTCTGTGCAGGGGAAGAAAGGGAGATGAGAATGAAAATTAAACCAAGGGGGAGAGGCCTCAAAAGCAAAGGATGGGCTTATGAAAAATATATACCCTCACCAAAGGAAGATGGATTACAAATTGGGTGCCTTTTAAAAATATGTCTTTAAAACAGATGTTTTAAAGGGTGGGGAGGGGGGATAAGGGGAAAAGGAGAGGGGAGGAGTGGGAGGGGGGAAAAATATCTCTTAAACACGTTCAGAACATTCCTGCAGCCTGCAAAGCTGGGATTGTTTATTAGAAGATAAGATAGTGAAAAATGTATTTTGCAGAAAGAAAATAGTAAAGCTGGTTTCCCAGCAGATAAGAAGCCAAATTTCTATTTTATGCTCAATTGAATGATTCAGTTACATTATCTGGGAGGCAGCAGTGAAATAACACCCTTTGGAAATGAGGCTGGGAGAACATGTGGTTCAGAGGAGGCAGGACAGGCCCAGCACCCAGTGACCAGGACAACCAGCCCTGGGACAGGGTGGCAGTGCAGCCCTCCCTCCATCCCACTCCTGGCGTGGCTGTGGATGGGGGGATGCAGGTCCCAAGCATCCTCTGCAGCATTCCCAAACTGCAGACATGCAGGATTACTGCTGCTCCCTTCGTGCTGTCCAGTGGCACTGAACACCAATGCTCTCCGAGCAGTTTGGGGACATCTCCCTCCCTCCTTGTCACACTGTGGTCCAGTGCGACGATTTTTTCCTCTTGCTTTATTGCTTCTTGACTT
>WEKY01061513.1:5825-158749 GCA_013390045.1 Picathartes gymnocephalus
CATGGGAATTAAACCTCAACCCAGAAGACATCAAGTTAAGAATTGCCTAGTTAAGAATTTTATGCAGTTTCACAGATTTATGATGGAGTGTGATGGTATGAGTTAATTTTTGATTATTAAACAGAAACTAACAGTTCATCTAACGTCTTTCTCATTTGATGTACTACTTTGGTTGTCTTTTAACTTTTAAGTAAGACATTATTATTATAATTATTATTTATTGTCATTAAATTGTATAATTGTTATTATTTTATTGTCTTTTAGGGGATGCTTTCTTACCTCATCACTGATAGGAACCCTTGCCCTGAGCCTTACAATACCTCTGTCCATAATAGCTGACATGTGCATGCAAAAGGTAAGGTACTACTAAATTTTTATCATTATTTAGGATTTCTTCTAATTGAATTCTTTTAGGCTTGTACTTGTTTATTTTGTACAAGAAATTAGTCAAGTCTTGCACTTGGAATGTTTCCAGCCAGAAAGAAGCTTTGCTGTTCAATGTTTTCTCAAGCAAAGTGTAAATTGTAATGAGTAGCTTTAGACTTGTGAATTTTGTGCATGTAAAAATGTGGTAAAAAACCCCAAACACAACTTGTATTTCGCTTTTACTTCATGTCAGTGTGGATTTTGGAATATAAGCCAGAAAAATAAGAGGATAAATACAAGAAAAGAAAAGTCCATAAGAGTCAGACCCTGAATAAATACTTTTGTAATGAACATGTGATATGCAGTATGTTTTGTCTCAGTCTTACCTGCATAGTCCAGCATGGAAATAGAGCAAACACTGCAGTGGTTCCAGCAATAATAAAACACTTGTTGGTAAGATAATTGTATTTGCGTTGCTGTTAAAGCATCTGCAATACACACTTGAGCCATAAATTGTAATGGGATGGTAAATAACTCATGATAACTATAAAGGAAACAAAGAATAAAATATCTGTAGACTTCTCCAAAATTCACTTTCATGAGGACAAATTTAAATTTCTAATGTCTAATTAAATATTCCTTTTGGCAACTTACACGTTCTGAATTTCATTAGAAGTCAGTTAGGAAAAACGTAGGGCTTAACCATTGCAGTTGATGAGATCTTTGAGGAGGATCATCAGTGCCAGGTACCAAAGCTGGATCTGTTTTCTCCAAAGTCTTCAGGTTTGGATCTTTTCTCCACACGGGGGGGCCGTGCTCACGGCTCATGGCTCTGTCATCCTGAAAGGCAGGTCCTGGGCTCCTCCTGTCCTTGTGCTCTTGGTTTGGAGTTACAGAACCATGGAATGGTTTGGNATGTCCTGTTAAGACAATGGAAGATCAAGGTGGAGTAGATGGAGTTCCACAAAAACATTTTGATTTTTTTATGGGGTGTGGATTTTTGTTTGTTTTTTCCAGCTTGAAGTTATGTATGAATTTTCATCATTTTTTGTTTACTGGCCAATTTTTACACCAGTCCTAGGTATAAATGCATTGTAGCCTATGTTCCTTTGCAATTGAACTTATTTTTTGATAGAATATTTTTGTGATGTTAATGCCATCCTGTAAGATTAGACTGCAGCTCAGTATCAATGTCAGGTTGAGTGTAATTTTAACATAGGCAAAATAACAAACAAACAAATAAACCCCCCAAACATGGTCTCTTGTCCCAAAATCAAGTACTAGCATAGGGTTGAGTACATGGGTGTGCACAGACTTTTTTTACATACGTGATATTTGTTTAATTACTCAGAATGATACTCCAGTCAATTAAAGAGCTAGTTTTACTTCCCAGTTCCTTTTCCCTAGAGTTTTGGATTGGGACTAATTTCAGATTTTCTGCTGATACCATTCTTTACCACTCCAGTGTGCCACTAGTACAGTTTTCTTTACTTTTTTTTGGAAGTAAATAATATCATTTAACCTAATTGTTTACTACACCCAACCACATATTACCAGCTAAATAATGTAGGGATAGATGTGACTCTTCATTTCTTTATTTTAACCTGCTGATAAATTTTTGTTGGATTCTGTACCATGTATTCATTTACAGTTTTCTGTGGACAGGTGGGTTGCAATTCAGAAGTAGTCTCTTTTGCTATAGAGAATCATGGTATGGAAACAAAATGCAAATTTTTCAAGATGAAGTTACTACATGTGAAATAGGGAAATTTCCATCATCTCAAAAGTTTGGCATGGGAATTAAACCTCAACCCAGAAGACATCAAGTTAAGAATTGCCTAGTTAAGAATTTTATGCAGTTTCACAGATTTATGATGGAGTGTGATGGTATGAGTTAATTTTTGATTATTAAACAGAAACTAACAGTTCATCTAACGTCTTTCTCATTTGATGTACTACTTTGGTTGTCTTTTAACTTTTAAGTAAGACATTATTATTATAATTATTATTTATTGTCATTAAATTGTATAATTGTTATTATTTTATTGTCTTTTAGGGGATGCTTTCTTACCTCATCACTGATAGGAACCCTTGCCCTGAGCCTTACAATACCTCTGTCCATAATAGCTGACATGTGCATGCAAAAGGTAAGGTACTACTAAATTTTTATCATTATTTAGGATTTCTTCTAATTGAATTCTTTTAGGCTTGTACTTGTTTATTTTGTACAAGAAATTAGTCAAGTCTTGCACTTGGAATGTTTCCAGCCAGAAAGAAGCTTTGCTGTTCAATGTTTTCTCAAGCAAAGTGTAAATTGTAATGAGTAGCTTTAGACTTGTGAATTTTGTGCATGTAAAAATGTGGTAAAAAACCCCAAACACAACTTGTATTTCGCTTTTACTTCATGTCAGTGTGGATTTTGGAATATAAGCCAGAAAAATAAGAGGATAAATACAAGAAAAGAAAAGTCCATAAGAGTCAGACCCTGAATAAATACTTTTGTAATGAACATGTGATATGCAGTATGTTTTGTCTCAGTCTTACCTGCATAGTCCAGCATGGAAATAGAGCAAACACTGCAGTGGTTCCAGCAATAATAAAACACTTGTTGGTAAGATAATTGTATTTGCGTTGCTGTTAAAGCATCTGCAATACACACTTGAGCCATAAATTGTAATGGGATGGTAAATAACTCATGATAACTATAAAGGAAACAAAGAATAAAATATCTGTAGACTTCTCCAAAATTCACTTTCATGAGGACAAATTTAAATTTCTAATGTCTAATTAAATATTCCTTTTGGCAACTTACACGTTCTGAATTTCATTAGAAGTCAGTTAGGAAAAACGTAGGGCTTAACCATTGCAGTTGATGAGATCTTTGAGGAGGATCATCAGTGCCAGGTACCAAAGCTGGATCTGTTTTCTCCAAAGTCTTCAGGTTTGGATCTTTTCTCCACACGGGGGGGCCGTGCTCACGGCTCATGGCTCTGTCATCCTGAAATACAGGTCCTGGGCTCCTCCTGTCCTTGTGCTCTTGGTTTGGAGTTACAGAACCATGGAATGGTTTGGGTTGGAAGGCCCTTTAAAGATCTTCTCTTTCCAACCCATGCAATGTCTAGGAGACTTTCTCCTTGGCACCAGAGACACAGCTAAAAACCTATAATCGAGACTATTTGGAAATAGCAGTCTTCCTTCAGCTTCCAGTGCAAACAGAATGCTCCATTGTAAAGAATGGATCAGTGGGAACAGGTTATGCTGTTCTTAGAAGAAGCAATAGCTATAGAAATTGTACCAAATAATTCACACTGTTTAAAATAACTCAGACTGCATCTCAAACTTACAATAATAATCATTCCAAATATACAACCTGTCAATTATTTTTTAAGCTATCAAGTGAATGATGTTTGTGTTTCAATTCCAGGTGCAGTTTTCCTGGTTATTTTTTGCAGGAGCAGTACCTGTATTTTTTTCATTTTTCATTGCAACTCTTTTGTGTCACTATAATAACTGGGATCCAGTGATGGTGGGAATCAGAAGAATTTTTGCCTTTATTTGTAGAAAACATCGAATTCAGAGGTACGGCAGTCAAAAACTATAGTCCTGTCTCTTTAGCTTTTCCAATATCCTATTTATAAGCCACAATACTCATATTCTGTTCATTTTCACCTGATTTTATATTCAAGTGTACTAATTTCTTAATAACAGTAGTTGCCAATCCATTTATTAACCTATGTAATGCTCAGAAAATGGAAAGATGTGAAGTCTGTTTACCTTTTAAAAGAAGTTTCATAGTGGTTGTCACAGTTTTTTCCCTTAATGCATTTATGATAATTTCTGTACCCTGTACATGCAGTGAAGATTGTGCAACCTTGACTACGCTTGATAAACTTAAGGAGTCTTTGCCTGTTTTTGATGTTCAAACAGCTGAGTATTTGGTGCTTATGTTGGCTTCGTAACAACCAATTTAATATTACTGTATGACTTTAAATTAATAACTGTGTTTCTTTTAAGAGTGCCAGAAGAAAGTGAGCAGTGTGAAAGCCTCATCCCTATGCATAGTGTTTCACAGGATGGAGACAGCTGCTGTTCATAGACACAAGGTAAACCTTTGCTAAACCTCAAACAGTGCACAGGGAGGTGAGGATTGGTTTTCATGGTGGCACTTCTGTTATGCAAGGACACATTTTTAAACAGCATGCAGTCAGTATTGATCTGTATTGATGGACAGAGTTTTGGAGTTGTTATTATTCTTCAAAGTTATTATTACTACCTGTTGCCAAGCATTATTCTCACAGTTCTTGGTCAATGGTTTTGAAATGGAGTGTTTTACAAATAGTATTACAAAGTTCATCCAAAACTGGATGTGAGTCAATACAGCAGAAGAGCCATGTAACTTCTTGGTATGATGTGTTTGGAAGGCATCTGAAGTAATTACTTCACTCTTTAATCCTCTTGGGGGTCTCAGTTTGGGCTACTGCAGCTCATGAAAAACACCAACCATTTAAGGAAGTTTAGAGAACATCACCAGACTTTATCACTACGGGTACAGAAAGTGGAAAGGAGCCCTTGTTTTTTGTGGTTGACAAGAATTAAGTTGTTAAACACTATTAAATATTAGGCTATAAAGAGTTTGCAAAATACCCCTTTTTAAGAGGAAGTTACACAAATCTCTAAAAGGAGCATCACATGGTCTGTCAGTACTAGCTTGGAGCATAAAAACAGACATGGTTTAGGACTCTCCCAGCTCTGTTCTTCAGGGCTTTGGTTTTCAATAATGTGTGCAGAATTACATGAGAGGTATATTTTTATTTCCCAATGTTGCTTAAATCTAATAATGAAATTAAAAATATTCTGACCAAAACAGTAATTGCGATGTCTCAAGACATGGAGTTATTTCCTATGTTATTAAGATGGAAACAAATACTTACGGTAATTCCTGTTTTGTAATCCTGAATTATGTACCCCTGATAATTTTTTTCTTCTTCTCAGTTTAAAAATGGAGTGATGCCCAGCGAAGCGACAATCTTCTGGAAAAGTCCCTAAGGAATCATGTTTCAGTGCCTATTCTGAATTTGCAGTAAAAATAAGAAGTTTCAGTTCTTTTGAAACTCTAAACTTTTTCTCTTGCTTTCATCTGATTTTATAAATGAACAGATTTACTACATGCCTGTCACCATAGGGAGTCTTAGTCGATCTGAGCAACCCAACCTGCCTTATAACACTTGAGCTGGTGACATTACTTGACAAAATCAAGAAAGCAAATGCTGTTAAGTGATTTCTTTCTTTTTTTAAGTCACAATTTAAAGCTGGACAATATTATTTTTAAGAGATGCTTTAAAGTGAGTTATGTAAATAAGTTTGAAGGTCATCAGGTCTTACAGGCTTTCAGATGAAAAGCTAAATAGATATGTTACCTGTTGTGGGTACAAATTAAATTTTTTATGTTGTATAAACTATTTGCATATTAATAGATGAAAACAGAAAAATAATTTATTAAGTGCATTCTTATAATTACTGAGGCAGGATCTTTGTACGGTCCTGAACACTACATATATAATGTCTTCGGCCATTTTGAGTAGCCTTGTAATGGCAATGGGTGCTGATGTTTAAAAATCAAAAAAATTGCCCAACAATCAGGAATGCTTAAAATTTCAGTGAATGGTAAAATATCTCTAATTACATTACATTTGGGTATACATTCTTATACATGTTTTAAAACAGGCTGGTTCTGTAACCCATTCTCAATCCCAGTTATCTCTCAGACATGAAAATTTTCAGGTGTAGCTGCCACATTGTGAAAGAGATCAAATTAATTGTGAAAGTTTTCAGTCAGTGGGTTGGCACTACACTAATCTGCTAAGCAATATGAAAAGGAAAGGTGTTTGCATTGATTTTTTTTCTCTCGAGCTGTATTAATAAATTTATTCTAAAACTGATAATTATCTTCCTTCCACTGCAGTGTTTCTATCCTTTTTAAACCAGAGAAGCTATTATGATTATATTCAGGAATATTTGAAATTAGTCAATGCCGTTTTCCAGCTCCTGGCCTATAAGACACATAGATCAAAGTTAATTTTGGCTTTTGATGGATTTTATTTTTTTATAATGAATGTAAGATGAATTTTTAGCCAGGAGTATTTTCTTCCACATAACAAGATTGTTAATAATGTAGGGTATTTCTACTGTCCCTCCACACAAATACAGAAGGATGGCAGAGCAGAAATGTCTGTTCCTGTTTTGGCACTCAGTAATGATCCTTCGAAAAGAAATTTTGGTCTTTTGGTGATAAAACTATGATTTGAGAGGGAATGCAGGAAAGCAACATGCTTAGCTCTACATTTATAGAAGAATTTGGGGCAGTAGCTGGAATTTAATATAAGAGCTGTGTGTAGAGAAGGTAGACAAAATGAACCTGGGGTTATTCTGTTCAAATATTTAACCTTTATCAAGTTTTTGCTTCCTGTTTTAATACTGGATTGCACTACAAACTTTGGTGATCTGAGGCATCTCTTTAAGATGAGATGGTAAGTCCTTCTTGGACACTAAAATAGGAATTAAAAAAAAAACTAAAACCAACCACAACAAAATCACAAACCCAAAAGAGACAAGAAAGTCAATTAAATTTCACAGTTAAACTTCCAAACCTGACAAGTAGAGGGGTTGAAAATGTAATATGTTGAACTAAATTTTACTTTAGTAGAATTTTCAGGCAATTTTTTGAGCAGTCAAATTTCCTTTGGTTTTGGATTTGTCCTTCAAAATTTTGACAAATTTAGAGGATGTTTGCTTCAACTTTTTTTCAAGAAGTAGTGTTAATGCCTACTCAAAATAAAAAGATAATGTCTTTTTTCAGTTAATGAAATGTTTCAATGATATCCTGCTGAATATTTGATGTGAGGCATTAACTCCAAATTTGAATCAGATGGGACTTGCGGCATCAGTGAATTAAGCCTGGAAAAACTGGGTTTGCTTTGAGATGGGCAATGACAGTATTTGTAGCAAAATTTTCTATTACTGTTTTTTGAAACTGGTCATGCAAATGGAATTGGAGCTGTGATGTCAAATGGACATTTGCTATTTATATTTGCCCTTATGTTCATGGCTCAAAGTTAAAGATCACCATTGCGTCCCAAGTATATGACTGTTAATATGCATTATTCATTAGTTGGAGAGGTTAAGAAAAGAAGTACTAAGAGAATATTCCTCTCTCTGACTCCAAGAATGTTGAAGAACATTCAGTAAACTCAAAGTCAGGGCTTTCCAAATGTTTTTGTTTTTAACAAAAATGTGTTAATTTTTTTTTTTTAATAAGGTATGAAATATTTTTATCTTGTGGCACTAGGTAGCTTAAGCTGTGTTTTTGCATTAAATTATAGTTCTTTAAATAGTAAGAACAAAACAAACTGTCCTTGCTAAAAGGATTTTTAAACAGTGGTGCCCTTGTAGTTACAAGAAACATGTTACACTTTTAATTACAGAAGCTATGACATAAAACGTTGTTCCTGCATTTAATAGAATGTGATGGAGTTTTTTTCTACAAAACCTTGTGATTTTTAGTACAATGATATTTTATAAATATAGTGTCTGATTTGAAATGTAAATTGCATAGCTCTGTAATGGGTGCTTGGTAAATGCACAAGAGATTTAGCTTTGATTCTCAGGTACCTCTGACACAATGGAGATGTGCTGGGTTTTTCTTCCCCGTGACACAACTGGAATGTGAAGGAGCTCTCTCATGAATGCTTTACCTCTGTGTGGTAAATTGTCATTGTTCTTACTGTTTCAATTTGGGAATGTCTTTGTTCTGACTTATTTCTTGTAGGAACCACAAATGCTTTAGAAAAATAATGTTGAGGATTTCTTTGATTGTCATTAGATGGTTAAGGAACAGTGATTTCCCAGGCCTACAAAATGGGAAATGAATACTATGTGTTGCTCTGTCAAACAGTTAAACTAATTCCTGTAATCCTTTGAGACAACCAACAATTTCTTCTGTGTGTGCAATTGAGGTTTTGGGGCTGTTTGGTTTTTATATATGAAGGAAATGATGATAATTTGCCAAAAGCTACAGGGCATGCCTTTGCTTTTAGGATTTTGGTGACTCTTGCCTAGTTTGATAAGCAGTGTGCTGCAAAGGCAGGAAAGGATTTCACTTTTTCTGGCCACTTTGTGTTGGGTTTCAGTCATGCTGAAAATGGGTTCACTGTAAGGGCCTGCTGCAGATGTAATGCTGGTTCAGCAAAGGATGGAAATACCACATCTGTAACAAAGTCTGGGGCACGTGAGTGCTCCTGAAGGCACTGAGGGCCTATTGTTTGGCTTTCCCAGTGTCCACTGCGTCCTTCTCCTTGGCTTTTGGCCCTGGGAATGCCTGTAAGGGGTAGGGGTTGCAGGGCAGGACTGGTCTGGTTGGGCTGCAGGGACTGCACAGACTCAGAAGCTGGAGGCTGAGGCACTGCCTGGGTGTCCCTGTGGGTATTTTGGGAGCTGCAGGTGATTCTTGGTCTGTTTGTGGCAGACCTCCTTGGAATGTACTAACAAAAATAGGAGAGCCTGCAAATTGCTTTTCTTGGTGTGTGCTGCTGTAATTGTCATTCCTGTCACAATACCTGTGCCTAGGTACTGCTATTCACAGCTGTGAGGGCTTTAAATAAGGTGGCAAAACAATTTCTTTGTAATTCTTGGTTCCATTTCTCCTAGTGTTGAATGTTGTCTTTCCTATTCCCTACTAAAAGATCCACCTATCTTAGGGAAATTATGTTACTGAGCTAAACTAAGCTATCAAGAGACAGGGAAAACCAGTTGAATTTTGTAGATAGGCTGAGTTTATGGACACACTTTAAATTTCATATGGAAATAGGCCTCAGAAAAACAGAGTGTTTGTAAATGAAGAACTGGCATGCTCAAAAATCAAGAAACAAACTGATGTTAATATCACAATGTTGAGTTATATGGCTAACTGTAGGATGGTACTTGGAATCAGTTTTCTTTACTTGGGATGAGTTTTGAGTTAGTTGCAATTTCTCTTCTGGCTGTCCCATGTAGTGCCTGCAATTTAATAGTTGTAACTGCAGCAGCATTTATGTGTTCATTCCTAAACGGTTGTTATGCATTTTTTTCCCCTATCTAATTCACGATTTCATGTTGTATTTTGTTTCACATGATCATTGCAGGGCATGATTTCTCAGGGAAATATGGGTGATACCATATGTTGTGAGAGCCAATAACCAATTCCTGCTTTTAAAATCGCTATAAACATTTCCAAGTGTCACTCAGACATTTCACATTGTGTAACTTACATGTTGAATTTCCTTAGGCTTATCAGGTAAATCATGATGAGAGTGTTAAGAGAATTGAAAGATGTCAATAAAATTTACTCTGCCCAACACCTTGTTACTTTCTGGAGGAACATCCATTCTAAGCTGATGCTGAAATGTGTGTGTGATTTTCTACTTTACTGTCCTCTGTGCCATCGAAATGAATAGTTACTCTGCTGATTTTGAAGCTGCACTTCTGGCATGACAGTGACATTAACTTTTCAGGGTTAGGATGGTGCTGTACTAATACATAATCTCATTCTGGAGTAGATCAGTAGATCTCTAACATAAATATATTCATTTATATCATTAAATTTTTACAAAGTCTCTTCACTTTGGGGATTTTTTTTGTTTGCTTTTCCTGTAAAGTTACTTTGGCCAGACTGGGATTTGGTCCAAAGCCCGTGACAGTCATAGACAGCATTAATAAAGTAAAACTTTATTGAAAGGAGCTCTGCAGTCAGGTTGACCTTTATGCCTTTGCAGTATTTCTGTCTGCAGCATGTATTTGGAGTGGTTTGCTTTAAGACCTCAGTAATATAAGTGGAGGGATTTTAGTGCTGGCAAACATGGTAAACACACTACTGTTACTGGTCACAAAAGATATTTCCACGAAGACAGGATGCAGCTTATTTAGAAGGTGAATTTGTCTTGCTACCTGACTTCTGTTTAAAATCAGCAGCATGAGAAATACTAACTCCTGCACTTTGCTGTTAACTACTTCTGTCCATAGTGAGAAATGTGATCGTAGTCATCAGCCCTGGGCATCAGCTTCCTCTTGATGATTTCTGCTTTGACATTTCCATTTCCATGCCCTGTTGCATTCATTGCAAAGTGAATTTCCTCTCTAGGTAAAGTTAGTGTAATTGTATTTTGACTGCCCTAGTCCTGTGTGGTGTTAGAAATCTGACATAAAACGTAAATCTGACATGTAATGTGACTACTTAGAGATCTGTGTTCTCACTCTTGTCATTACATCTGGTATTAGTAGGTAACCAGACCTTTTCTGGATATGCCTGTCAGGATGGGGAATGCATCCAGAATTCCATCTGGCTTTCACTTCCTACTTTTAAAAAGCATGAAGGGCTTTTCTCAGAGGATTTTTGTAGAAAGCAGCTGTTTAGTTGTACAAGTTCAGAGTCTTTTAACTCCACCTCAGTTTATAAAGTTGCATCCAATGTTCCCTTTCTTTAATTAGTGAACTTCTGAAGGTTTTATTCAGGGAAGGTGCACGAATTTTCTTTACGTTCCACAGACGAAATATGACTGGATACTGAAATGGCCTCAGAAATAATAATTCAGGCCTGTTTCTATAATTCTTCACATATGTTCCTGATTTTTTTTCACATTTTTTTAAGAAGCCCAACCAAATAAAACCAGTCAAAACCCCACAATTATCAAGCTGAGGGAAATTAGCCATTTAACACAGAACTAATTTTGTAATATGCAAATGATTGTATTTTTGTCAATGATACCAGTCAATGTATTACGGATGTTGCCAGTCCACAGGTCTTCTTTCTCTGTGTTACAGGTGATGCTTCTCTTCTACCTAAAACTGACCTCTTGCAGACCAATTAAGTTAGTTCCACTGCCAGAATGAGTAATTTCTAAGGTATTTTAGAATCTACTTTTTCTTCTAGCTAGGGGAGCAACAGGGGCTTTCCAACCAATGTCACTTTCCTATTGCAGCAGAAAAAAAAAAATTAAATCCAGAAATGTTAATTGAAAATCAGGACTATTAGTAGGAAAGTAGGAAGCATATGCTGTGAAATCATTGGGGTAATTTCTTGCATAGCCCAATTCCACATAGGAAGTGCTGAGCAGTAGTTTATTGGATTGATTTCTGGTTGATCTTGATGTAGTATAGAAGGCACGTATTTTAAATAATCATTTCATATTGAAACTGAAGGCTTAAATTAAGCCCTGTGATTGTTAAAGAAAATAATGGAAAAAAATTATATTTGGAGACTTAGGAAGGTTTTCTTTTTGTTTGTGGCTTGATTTGTTTGAAGTCCAATGCAGGTACAAAGGAATGCTCTGTTAATTGGCACTCATGAGAGGCTGTTTACACAAGGCTACGTGAAAGCACAGCCGGGTGTTGGAGCTGACGTTACCTGAATGGAATTAGAGAAATGTACTAAGAATGAGATACAACTTCAGCACTGTAGAGCTGAAAATGCTTGTAAGGCCTCTTTGGAATAGATATTAGTAAAACAAAATTGTTTATGAAACCTTGAGTTATGAAACTCCTGAAACTTGAGTGCATTAAGAGATGCACAAAACCAGTCATAGTTCTGATGGTTGTTCTGGCTTTGCATTTTGTACTGAGTTTGAGGGAATTCTCAGTTACACTTTTAAAGTGGAAGCTGCTTTAACTGAAGAGCTTTTACCTGAAGAAAACTTTTTTTCCCCTGAAGTCGGTACAGTTTGCTGATAATTCAGATGTTCTGGGAGCACAGCAAGTTCCAGATATCCAAGCATCCTCTCTGAAACATCTTTATGCATCATCTTTAACCATTTTCCTTAGTGAAAGCAGAACGTGAATTGCTGATGCGTATTGCATTTGCACTTGAAAACCTGATTTCAGAGTGTGTTAAACCTTGATCTATTTTTGATAAAAAAAGAAATGTAGCATTTTAGTCTAATTTCCATTTAATGGCAAGGATATTCATGCAGAGAAAAACATATATCAGGGTTTGATGCAGTGATTTTTAAGCCAAGGAAACAGCAGGATGGCAGTGGTAAATCTGAAATGAAGATGCGTATCTTTTCAGAAACTCTGGTTTTCTCCTGCCCTCTTTATACCAGATTGTGTCTCCATTATTCCAGGATAATTCCAGCAAGGACCAGAACTTTTACCTATTGTTGTTTAAAAGTGAACACTGGCTTTTGCCTGGAGTGTCTTTGTCCTGTCACTTCATTTTCTGGTGGGAGGTTGGTTAAATAAAAAATATAGAATAAGTATTTTTAATTAAAATCAGATTTAAGCTATTATTTTGAAATTCTCTATATTAATAGAGATCTAATGAATGGAAATTGAAGTCCTGTATTGCAAATACTGAACAATGCTTATATATTTTTAACAAAAAATATATATGAATATTTGAAACATGCATGAAGGTGAAAATTGGAAGATTGTTTTTATGTTAAAAGGTTTATAAATTGAAATTCTTAATTTCCAGTACCAAAACCCTATAAAAGGGCTAATGAAAAGAAAATGTAATGTATTCTGATTAACAGCCTGTGTAATACAATCAATGGGTGTGATGTTTTTGGTTCTGTATTATATTTATTATATGTAAGTAAACAATAAAGATTATAAATCTTATTTTCTTAACAGGAATTGGTATTTGGTTGGGGTTGCTTAATGTGTTTTATGTCATCAGTTAAGAAAAAATGGTCGCTGGGGGTGGGATTAAAAGTGAGTTTTGGGATGTCTCATGTTACCTGAAGTCAGCCAGGATGTGGAAGGTTTTAATTTGGTGTCAGCTTGGTCTGCGTGCAGGTTTTGGCTGGGGCAGGATTATTTTTTTTCCCTGTGGCTGTCTTTGGGTTTATGCTGAACACGGGGGTGATAATCCACAGGTGTTTCTGGCACAGAGCCAAGGCCTTTCTGCTGTTCCTGCTGCCCCACTGGGGAAGATTTGGGGGTGCACGGGAGGGTGGGGAGGACACGGCCGGGATGGGGGACCCGGGCTGGCCACGGGATGTTCCAGCCCACGGGACAGCTGCTCAGTGCTTGAAGTGGGGGGGAGCAGGAGGAAGAGGGGACATTTGGAGTGATGGTGTTTGTCCTCCCAAGTCACCATTGCACATGACAGGGCCCTGCTCTCCGGGGGTGGCTGCACACCTGCCCAGCCGTGGGCAGCACGGAGATCATTCCTTGCTTTGTTTGTTTGCTTCGCTTTCCCCGTTAAACTGCCTTTATCCCAGCCCGCGAGATTTCTTGCTTTTACCCTTCCCGTTCCCTCCCCGATCCCGCTGCTCGGGCTGTGTGGGGCTGGGTTGTTCGCTGGGGTCAAACCACGACAGTCGGGTCATTTAAGGAGTAAAGCACCGATTTTTGATGTCTTTGGGCGGCCGCGGGTGATTTTTGTGTGCGAGCACCTGAATGGCAAAGTGTGCCCAGGCCTGTGAGCAGCAGGGGGAGCTCCGGCCGTGCCCATCCCGCGGCTCCGGCTCGGCAATTCTTCTATGAGCGGTGAAAAGACAATTACTTTACCTGTTTATCATCCCTGATTCCCGCAGTTAACCAGGGCTAGACACTGACCTTTCTTCTTGCAGCTGAACTTTCAGCGTCTTTAATAATTAAAACCTCGGGGATGATAGGCGTTTACCTAAAAACTTAATTAAAAAAAAGAGGAAAAAAAATATATAAGCTTTTCTGAGTTTTCTGGATTAACTACAGCTGAATTCTTTTTTTACCGAGATCATAAATATTACTGCACAGCCATAGGAAGAAGCAGCTTTTTACACTAAAACAAAGGGATACTTGCTTTGCCACTAATTAACAAGGAGTTCATCTTGTATTCCCTGACAAGCAGCACAAATTCTGGAGCTCAAATTAAGAATTTGAAGCAACTTGACTTCAAAAGTTTCTATGTACTTTCAAAGGCAAGTTGGCAACAACAACCCTGTCCTTTCTCTAGTGTCCTAACTGATGGCGACATTCCCAGTCATTGTGTGATTCCTCTCTTTTAAGTCATACAGATAAAGTAAAATGTGAAATAGTTTTCAGCAGGTTCTGCCATTAAAACATAAAACCCTAAAATGCATCGCTTTCTTAGGCTCTGTCAGTACTTGAGTTGTGCTGAGGGGACAGCTGGCCACATAAATGGCTGGGGCAGGTGGTGACAGAACCACAGGGAGTAGATTTTGCAGTGGAGGCTTTGACAAAATGTGTGGGGGCCCTGGAGGAGCTACTGGGGAAACATCTGAGGTAAGAACTTGTTTTGTGGTTTGGTTTTTTTGTTGTTTTGTGGGTATTTGTTCATTTGTTTTTCCTTATCCACGATGTGAATCAATGTATTGTTATTCTGTTAGGCTATTAAGATCTAAACTCTCCTCTGTGATATCCTGACACCTGGTACTTTTCTGTATAAAAAGGGATCAGTCGGTGCAGGCTCTCTGGATTGCTTTCAGTCTTTAGGACGTAATTTGTTGACACATTATCTTGCTCTACTCTGTTTGCTCTTCAGTTTTAGGAGACACATTTCATACATGAAACTGCCACTTGTCAGAAGCTCAGTGTCACTTGCTACAAGGTGAGGTTTAAAGCTTCTGAGAAGGATGATTTAAACCCCATTTTCAAACTTCTTTTTCTATCAACAGTATGTATGTGGGAGACATTCTTGTGTTTTATTTATATCTGCAACCCAAGTACATTCTGTTTATATTGAGTTTAAAAAACTTAGACAAAACTTAAGGTTTCCAAAGAAACAATAGTTTACTACCTCAGTGTGAACTCTTCTTTCTCTTTTTCCCTCACTTCCCCCTCCTTTTGCCCCCAGCTACTATTTCAAGATCATGTGAAAGAAAATCCAGTTCCAGTCTGTGGCTTTGCAAGCTTTCAGGACTTTTTTTGGCAGTGTTACCTAATGTGTTATAATTTGCTGGGAGATGAAAATCTTCATATCATAAAGATTCTGTAATTATCTAAATAGGCTTTTCTTTGTGGGAATCTTCAAGTGTTGGGGCATTTTCTAGGCTTCTTGGATTTAACTAATGGGGTCCTGCTGCTAATGATGATAGAAAACTCATGATTACACTGTGAGTGTGCATTTACACAATGCAAGGGAAGCTTCATAAACATAAAGGAACATTCTGTCTATCTGTAATAGTGTTCCCATTTAGAAAGACACTCATCTGCCAGTAGATTTTTTTTTCTTTTAATTCCTTTCTAAGAAAAAAAGAAGTTAAGTTATAAGCAGATGGCTTTTGTGGCTGTGATGTTGCAGGCAAACAGGGAAGTATTGGCCCATGAGAGGTTTCTGACCATGGGACATGTGGTGATCTCAGAGCAAAGGGAGATAAAGAAGAAATCTGATGGAAGGACCATGGTGAATGGAGTTGGGTCTCATGCACATCTCTTCCCAAGTCCTTGCCTTTTTATGTGTTTCCTTCTTCACAAAGGAATGTACAGAAGACACTTTTCACTAATTGAGAGAATGTCATTAGTTTATAGTATAAATATTTCAAAATATTATGGGTATGTGTTAGTAATTTAACACATGTCTTTTGTTAAAAACACAGTTTGACAAAAGTGCTGAGGCTAACTTCTACCTCCCTCTTTCACTGTTAGGTAAAAGCTGATACAGCTCCATCTGTCACTCTTTTGCATGTGATGTTTTTCCCAGTGCTTAAAAATGGAGCTGGATCCATTACTCTTCCTACAGGAATGTGTTGGTCATAGTGAGTTTCAAGTGTAGGAAGAAAAGCTGCTGGAAAATGTGTTCCTAGGGTAAAACAGAGTCTCACTGAAATATTTTTCTCAAGGAAATGGTTATGGACTAAGCCAGTGTCCTCTCTGAGATGCAAAGGAGCAATCAGAACCAGGCTAACCTAGAGAAGAAAAGAACAAAGTGATGATCTGTCAGGAGCAGATGGAGAGCCATGAAGGGAATGAGCAGCCCCTTGGAATGAGATGTAAAATGGATTTCCAGTAAATGAGGTGTACCTGAGCTCTTGCAAAAGGAGTCAGCCTGAGCTGAAATTATTCCTGTCCTTGTCTGCTCCTTTTGTACTTGAGGGTAGGGTAAGACGCTGAGTTCTTGATAAAGCTTCAAGACAGAACAATTTTGTGAGAGTCTCAACTGTTCTGTGAATAGTGGATGAATCAGCTTCAGATTGTCATGGATTAAATGTTTCAAAACACCCAAAAACTGAAATGGTAGAAGTGTTTAATTATTTAAAAAAACACTAAGTTGCTTTTAGGGGTCTAAATGATATAGTTTTGGTGATACATTGAGTCTGTCATGAAATAATAGTTCATGTCATATTGGCCCCCTGCCAAAGTCATTCCTCAAAACACCTAGGTAATGCTTTTAATGATGTATCTTTGCTTTCTGGCTTGGTCTGCCATTATACCTGCCAACCTACCTCCTCCTTTTGCAGATGATTTCTAAAACTGACACAGTTATGTCTCCCTTTATAAATTCTTCATTTTTCCCTTTTTTTTCCCTCATCTCTTCTCACAGGTTTAAAAAAAGACAGTTCAATTCTAAATTGTTTGAGAAATTGGCAGCAGAGTCACCCTAGCAGTATAGCAAAGAGGCACAAGTACAGAGGAGTTGAGAATCCTGGCTTTGTGAATTTCTCCTCACCTACCAGACTATTTAAATCTGAAGTGTATGTTGGCCTTGAAGTGGATCTTCAAGAGAACTCCTTAACAAAACTTCTTGTTCCACATAACAATATTTTGTTATATGTTTAGAAAACACTGTGCTTCTTGCTTGGTCTGGTTTTTCAGGAGTGGATAATAGTTTCAAGGTAAAGGTTGCTGGGTGTAAACTCAAGGCAGAATGGACTCTTAGAGAAACTCAAGAGTCCTACAGTCAATTCCATAGTGTCCTTGTGAATTTGACCTGTTCCAAGGACCCAATCTTTTTATGTGCTGCTTTGAGTGTTGTGAATACACACAATATTACCTCTTCCCCTTCCTGATCATTACTGATTATACTTGGGAAAGTTGCTTCACCTTCCAGTGGTTTGATTTTTCCCCTTCCTAAAATCATGGTAGTGATTACAATTTCTTTTCTAGGAGGTGAAAACAAGACAACAAATTGTTGGCACAGTTGCTTCAGGGCCTGGGCAAAAAGCTGTAGTTCCCATGTCCTTAAGAATGCCTCAGTTCTTAAGCAACAGCTACAGCTTTGAGCCCAGGCCCTGCAGCAATTATTGCCATCTTGTCTCTCCTATTCCCTTAAATCTCCCTAATTCCTCCTGCCCTGCCTGACCTGTGCTACTTGAGCAGTCAGTTCACTTCCCAAAGTCCTTAATCAGCCCCCACTAGAGGTGCCAGGGCTGAGAGATCAGTGCTGGGCCAGGACCTGCGGTACAGATGTCACCAGAGAGACACCAATGAAGATTAGCTATTATTTGTTAGATTTTTAAAGGAAGTCTTTTAACTGTTTGAAAAGAGAGTGGGGATTGCTCCAAACACCTAAAAGTCTTTTTTCTTCAACATAACAAGTGTCAGTTTACCTTGACTTCTGCTGCTACAGAAGCTCTGCCTGTACCAAAGGGTGCAGAGCCATCATAATGGAGAAATTGCGGCTAAGATTCAGTGTTTGAGGAACTGGCCCAGGCTCCCCAAAATTTGTGTCTGTAGGAGACCAGGGAAAGGAATAAGCTAAGGAGAGAGGAGTAGGAAGAGAGATAAATAGGGTGGCACACGCACAGGGTAAAGGCTGTACAAGTCCTCTCCCTCCATCTCTAATTCTGCCCCTTAAGGTAGTTATCAGTAATTCCCAAAACTCTGGAAGATCAAACCTTTTCTATGTTTACTGCTTTCTAAGCTATTCTTTTTTACAGCAGTGAAATAATTTTTATGTGCTGTCCCCTTAGACCAGACATAACTTGCAGCATCGAAACACCCAAGAGATGTTTGCATATTTATCTTTCTGTCTTAGAAAAATCTGCACGTAGCGAAAAACATTTTAAAAACATCCTGCTAGTGATAATTTCATCACTCTCCACCCACAATCTATTGAGTCTGAACATTTGCTTCCTCTGAGCCACCTTGTTGCCTCTAAACCTATTCATGGACCTCTAAAAATGCTTTTCCTGCATTCTGCAAATCATCAAACTTAGGTTAGGTAAGAGAAATTCTTCCACTGGTAAATGGAGTCTGCTGTTTAGTGGTACCCTGGTGTGCTTTTTGTTTGGTTTTTAATCACGTGTTACTCCCACAAACCTACTGTGTTTTTCTCATCTTTATATGCACCAAGTTATTCCTTGGAGATAATCTGGCTTCCAAAAGTTGGGAGCCTGAAATGTCTGTCTTTTACAGAAAGTATAAGTACTTCCATGTAAATAGTAATTCTCTGTAGAAACATCTAAAAAATTACCTCTCGCCCACACACTCGCTGTCCCACTGAGCTGAGATCTCTATGTGCTTTATGGGCTTTATATATAGGGTGTCCCTTTCCCCCTTCTTAATTTGCTGCTGTATTGGGAGGGTTTTTTCCCCTCCTTTGCAGACAAAGTGGCCTTTTAGAGAATTCAGGATAGCTGAAACATATCTCAGCAGGTGTGGTGTGAAACTGGGCTTGCTGTGAACACTGACTTACAACTTCTTGCTCAGAGGCATCCCACTGAGTCTCTGTTCAGGTGAACAAAACCTCACTTCCGAGAGCATTAAAGGCTGGATCATCAACTGGGAGTCAAAGGCATGGCCCCATTTATTGGAAAGGAGCTGTGCTAATTTACATCAATGAAAAAAACCTGATCCTAATGGATAATTTGCAGTTAATCCCTACAGTGGGTAAATAACTGTCTTTAAATGCTGTCCTTAGGGTGCTTATTTTCTGTTAATTTGATTTTGTAACTTTTCTGTAGCTTTTCTGGTAGAAAATTGAAATTTATGTAACTAGAAGAAAGAGATATACCTGAGGCTCATTACAGTAAAAGTGAGAGTAGGAGCAACAGAAATGTCTTGCTCCTTGCAGATTGCATGAGCCAATGTGGATCACGCGATTAATTCTTTATATCAAATATGACTTCTTTGTTGTCCGTCACCCTAAAGGCAACTCAAAATTTTAAATTCTCTCTTTCCATTTTTCTCTTATGCTTCAGTTCTTCTCTGCACTGTACTTGGAATGGAGTTTTAAAATATTATTTCCCAAAATCGTTTGGTTTTAGAATTATATTAACATTATTTCTAATAGTAACTAAAGTGCAGCTCTTGGGGCTGGTGATTTCACGGCTACATGCTGGTTATAAATTTCTGGATGGGATTTAACAAATCTCGCCAAGAGAACAGAAGGGCACACTGTCCTTGACCCTTATTAATGTTGATTTTCCTGAAGAGAGTTCTTATGTCACTAGTCTTGATCCTTTTGCAAAGTACATCCTTGCTGCTATTTTCTGTCTGCAGAACATCCTTTTTAAAATCACTTATGTACATTGCAATAATTATTTACTCTTAATTAGTGTGATAGTTTTATTCATGCCTTCCTTTACTGGTCATCTGTTCTATTATTTGAAATCCAGGTCTGGAAAAACTTCTTTGCCTGCAGTTGCTTGAGAGGAAGATTATACAACTAATTGAACTGCCTGGCTCTGGTCCATGGCCTGTAAATGTCCATCTTGTTCAAACAGCTGTATAGAATTTTCCAGACTAGCAGGCTGGTCTGGCATGCAGAGTCAAGTGTTATTCATCCAGTGCAATTATCACTCATCCCAAGTGAAACAAAGGTGAAGACACCTTCTAGTGAGGTATGCTTTAAGAATTAGGAAACAGATTCACTCTTCAAGTGCTTAGTTATCAGAGATCATGTTATCAAATACACACTGCATGAGCTGTTTTATCTAAAAAGTAATATAGACAATTATTAAAATATCAAAATTATTAAAATATTCAGACAATTACAAAATTAAGGCAGGAAGCTGAACCTGATAGCTGACACAATACCTGGTGTTCAGCTCAGTATTGCTCCTTAGTCTTACAGACATGGCCAGTGAGAAAGGGAGAGGATGCACATGCTGGATCTTCACACTGAAGTGTGTCATTCAAACTCACTTTAGGAAACAGGTTCAGGTGTGTAGGGTGCAATAACAAAGAAATCACATGTAATATTTGCTGATGTTGAGAGACTTAACTGCATAGAATTTGCAATTCTGCGTGGCATAATAGAAATGAAGCAAAAATAGTATGGCAAAGACAGACCTAAGTGGGAATATTTGTATAGTTATCCCATGCAGCCCTTAGCTGTTAAAATCTGCCAAGCTTTTTAGTCATCTCAGGCACTTAGTTCAGAGGAGTTCTTGCTAAATTCACACAGTTTTAATGCTGTGTTCATCTCCTGGCCGACTTTGTACTATCTCCTCCTCTGTGAGTGCCTCCTCCCCCTGCTGCCCACCCTGGGCACTCTCCAGGCTGTCTCCCACCCCTGTCCCCTCTCCCCCTGGTGCCCCTGGTCCTTTGTGCAGTGCCCCAGGGGTCCCTGCTGGGCCGAGCTGTGCCCTGTGTGGGCTGTGTGGCAGAGCTGGTGGGACCTGTCCATGTCTGGCACAGAGGGAAGCCCAGAGCCAGCACTCAGCCACGAACAGCAGGCAGCAGGAGATCTGGGCTGTGCTCTGCAGTCTGTCTCTGGAGGATTTTGGAGTCACTAGCTGTGGAGAGGGAGCCCTGGCAGCCGTGCTTCAGATCTCCAATGCCAGCAGAGCCAGGTGAGCATCAGGATCTCCTGTCCCAGGCCCTCAGGTGTGGATGGGGGTGTGGGTTCACAGCACAGTGTGGAGTGACAAGGCTGGGAAAACCATCAGATCAGCTCTGTTACTTTATTCTTTCCCCACAAAGGAATGTCTTTCTCTGTGTCTTTCCATAACCTTGTCCTCCAGTTGTCACGTCCCACGGGTTCTCATGGACACAGGGCTTTGCTGCCACCCAAGTGACTTGAAGTGGCTCTCAGGAAGCTGCCAAAATAATGGCCTTGAAATCATAATCTTACCAACATAAGCTCATATTGGTGCTCTTTCATGCTGATCTACTTACATGGTCTCCAGAGATGGCTTTGACATTGACTTTGGTTCATCTGGGTCTTACAGTGTGCCCTCCATAGATGCCTGCTAAACTTACCTTACCCCTGGCTTTAGTAGGGATACCACCCCACAGAGCTGACGCCCCGTGCCCCAAAACGTGGTCATGGAGACAAGGTCAGGAAAACACTGCAGAGATTTCTACTTTGGGTGCTTGGCCCACGTGTGCTTTGGCAGGCTGGGAGCTGCTCCCACACATCCTGCAGGGCTTGGGATGTGGAGCAGTTTCATTGGAAACACCTCCTGGTGCCTGGAACTGGCAGGTTCTTTGGGAAAATGGGAATTCTCCCCCAGCTGCTCCTGCTGTCTGACTGTCTGGGCAGAGCTCCGTGCCTAACATCCTTCCTTTTTGGAACAGCAGACAAGGTCTTCTTGTCTGCTGTGTTCTCTGATTTGAAATTATGTGCATGGAATTTTACAACTCAAAACCTTTCTCATCTTTTCTTGCAGGACATGGTGTTGTCTTGTAAGGCAGGCCTGAGGTGACTGAATGTGGTTGCATATTGTAATTTTTGGTGGAATAGGTGTACCTAATGGCTCTGTGTTTCCTGGATCATGGTTTTCCAAGGAAGGGACCTTGGCTTCTTTGTACAAGCACAGCAACTTTTTACTTCAGTAAAAAAATTTCAAGATACAGAGTGTGGACCTAAATAACCTGAAATATAAAGCATAAAATAAAAATAATTTAACAATAATGTATGTAGTCTTTTCCATCCATCTCATGTGATAGTCTTTCAGATAGTACTAGCAATAGTATAAACTGCTCTTCTGCGTAATAAAGCAAGTGAATTCAAACAGCCAAAGTTGCTGCTTCTCAAAAAAAAAAATTCTTAATTTAGTTCTTTTTTGAGAACTAAATAAAACAAACATGTAGAATATAACAGGGAAAAAAAAATCCTTGTTTAGATGTAATTCTTGCTTGCAGCCTGGCAGCTGAAGAATTACAGTGACAGAAGATACCCTGAGCCACCCTGACACTTCAAGTCTGCATGAGAGCCAGGCTGCTTTAAACTGCTGCTCTTGGGGCTTCTCTGCTGGCCCTCAACTCCCAAAGCCACTGGCTTAGCAGCCTAAGCCAGGCTCTCTTTGGAGCAAAGGGAGAACGGTAATAGGAGCAGTTTACAGAAGGAAAAGGATACTTACCAGGGAGAGGACACTATCAGGAATTAAAACTCTTGCCTGGTGGCATGTAGGTTGCTCAAGCTGATGGAAATAGTATTTCAGATTATTTTATCTTTGCTTCTGTGTCTGGTCAGGATTTCTTCAAATGTGAGGTTGATGAGATCTGGGTGGTGTCTCACTATCTTGGAAGCCCTTGAGGCAAGGCAGGAGAAGCAGCAAATTGTTTTGGGTTCATCTTTATATGGGTGCCTAACAAAAATTGAGCATAGTTACCCCAAAGGGATTGGTAAATAACCAACTACCACATCTAAATATTTTTTAAGGATCTGTTTTAAATCTTGGCATTCATCTTTGTTTCACAGGTTTTCTAGTTGATTCTCCTTTTGTTTTCTACTCATGATCAGAACACCCTTCTTTGTAATATTTATTTATTTGCATGAATTTAGACCAAATAATATATTTGTTGTAAAAATTTGACTGGTAAAATCACTGGTAGCTGACCCTTTGTGAGGTTTTTTCCTGTGCAAGAGCTGTGTTATTCAGGATCCCTTGAGCCCCAGTTGTGAAACTTTGCAAAGAATGAAATTATGACCTCACTGCAGCCAGTGGGAAAACACTTTTTTTGGTGATGGAGATAAAAGAACAGTTTTGGGGGAAATGCTGGACATCCATAAATATAAGTGCATATATTATGCCTCTTTTTATACATCACTTTAAGATCTAAGATGCTCTCTACTAAAGGAGGCTAAAATACCTGTTATGTTCTTTTGGGATTTCTCCCTTTCCAGCTCCCATCATAGTGTCTTTTAGTAAGTTTCGGGATCTGTGGGAATTTCTGACTCCTGAAAGTGCTTTTACTTTTATTTTAAGACTTACAAGTCTTAAATTCCTTACACTTTTTAATGTATTCTGCAGAGGAACCATATGAATTGCCAAGCACCCAATAATAAACACAAACCTGTACTTACACACTGTGGATTTCATACAAATAAATGAGCATGCACTATTCATTCTTGTACAGTGGGAACACAGCTTTCCTATATTTCTAAGATTTTTTGCAAAATTTCATGATGGTCTTAATTATTCAGTATCTATTATGAGCCTCCAAGATGGGAATGAGAGTCGTGTTTTCTAGAAATGAAACATGGAAGTGTTCTCCAAGCTATTTTAATGCTAATTCTTTCTCATTTTTTCAGAGCCTAAGCTTTAAACACCACAACTGTGAAAAGATCAGACCGAACTGGGAAATGTATTTTGGCCATAGAGATGAAATTGTGAATTGGCATTTAGTTGTGGGAAGTGATTCTGTAGTAGGTCGTTTTAGATCTTTCAATTGGTGTGAGTCAGAGAGCTTTTATGGCAACAAAATTGCACAGTAGGCTTTAATTGTGCATAATTATTGCACTGCATGGTGCAGAGTACTATACTGTAGGCATTCAGCTGTATTCTGTTAAATGTTTTTATTGAACTCCCTGAAGAAGTGTACCTGATGGTATTTGATATATGTTTGTTTAATGTGCTTGTTCTTTTTTTTTTTGTCTTAGGAAAATGAAAATAGTAATAATAGAATAGGAATTTTCCTCCCTCCCCTCCATTTTCCAGATGACTAATTATACTGGATGGGATACCTGTGGGCATCTGCTAAAAGTAACCAGAGTCTTTCCGATTTCAGCTTGAAGAGTCTTACAAAAGGTCTTTGGGTTTAGGAGTGTAACTTTAAATAATGCAGAATAGGACAGAGTTCAGGTTTTTTACATCCATCTGCACATTCTAAAGGCTGAATGATACTTGGTAGACTTTCATCTTGTTACTTCTGTAATCTGCAGCTGTTTCCAATTTGATTATTTTTCTTCCTTGAGTGTTTTATGTCTGCTGGATCTGACAAATGCACCCAGCTACAACACAGCCTGTGCTTCGGGATTAGGAAAATTTTATTTCCTCCTCTATAAGTAAGTAAAACATTTTTATCACTATGGACCTAGTGATTTATGAAATCCTGTTGTACTTTCTTATTTCTCCTGCTGAGCTTTTAAGTTGTCAGCAGTGATCTGATTGTTTCCCACCATTTCCCCAACAATGGAGCCCAGGCCAGCACTCTGGTGCTATCATGAATTCAGTATCACAGCTCTCAGGCATCAAAAGGGCTGTATGATGTTTCTAGGATGTGACATTTCTGTGGAAAAACAGCTTTGGGTTCGGAGCTTGGGTTTTTTGGGGGATGAAAAAATAGAGTCAGATGATGTTGTCATTATTCTACCACAAGATTCTGTAATTCTCCTGCCTTTTCAGGGATGAAAGTCCTGTATAACAAACAGTAGCTCTGGCAGATCTTTTTCCTGTCTGTGTTGATGAACTTGCCATTGCTGTAATGTAGATAACAAACCTCACAATAACCCTCTTTCTTGTTAGCATCTTCCAGCACAGCAACTTCTGTAACTGGCCTCAAAGAACAAACGCCAGGAAGGATGAATGTTGATTGCACCACTGCAAAGCCTTTTATTGTTCTTGTCTGTGTAGTAAAAGTGAAGTAGCAGAAAGAAACTTCTTTTTTTTTTCTTACTAACTATTCTGTATTATTCCAAGAATATCTGAAGAGTACTGTTATAGGTGAGGTTAAGCCAGGCAGAGATTTTTTCCCTCTTCCAGTCTATTTACTACAGTTATACCAAGTGATCTACATAATTCACAAAGAACATGTGAAAATTTCTCTAACAGTCTTACAGCTCTTTTCATAAGAGTGTGCAGTTGGAAACAATGCAGGATCATTGGCATCCCACCTACTCTGAATTTTACCAGGGAGGTGAACTTTTATCATTTCTGCTTCACTACATACATCAGTGGGAAATAACTGTACAAATGCCATGTCTTGTCTGACATCTGCCTTCCTTCTCAGGCCAGAGCGCAGAGAACAGACACCTCTGCAGGAGATGGGGGGTAACTGTTGATAGGAACTGTGAAAAGAAACATTTAAACGCATTTTAAGACCTTTCTCTTCTTTATAGGCTCTACCTGTTAAGTGGGGTCTGACCCTCAGTTAAAAAAAGTAATTTTACAACATAGCAGGTATAAATGTTTGTTTGCTTCAAAAGCCATTGCACTTCCAGAGATAATCAAGTCTTTGATAATGTGCCATAGGCCTGCATCCACTGTGATGCTTCAGTCTGGTTTTTTGTTTAGTTTTGTTCTGTTCTGTTTAGCTTTGTTGTTTGGGGTTTTTGTTGTTGTTTTGTTTTTGTTTTTTTAAAAGGTGGCTATTTTTAATTTTCTTTGTTTTCCTTGCTTTAGTTTTCAAGGAGCAGGAGGAAGAATGAGCAACAATAAAAGGGAAGAAATTCTTACTGATTATCTTACTGCCTTAATTGACAATTTGGATGTAGTCCCAGATTATACATCTGCCCCTCTAATGTACATCTGAAATGATACTAATACCAAACCAGACATCTGTGTGCTAGATGTGTTCAGCTGCTTGGGAGGGTGGTGCTGCTGCTGCTGCTGCATCTGCAGAGAACAGCCTGAACTTCCTCCTGTGCTCAGCAAGGAGTGGCAAGAGGGAAGAGCAGCCCTCGTGCCCGGGCTCTCCAGCTGGTTCAGACAGCTCTGAAATTAGCATTTCCCCCTCCAGTGTCCATCCTGCTTTCTCCAACTCTTGTCATGTTCTTTAGCTCACATCCAGAGCCAGGTTATGCTTCACAATTACAGCAGCAATGGAAGAGAAAAGGTTTTCTCATTGTATTTTTGACTGGACAGACACCAGCACTGAGGTCCTGATGGGATGGGTGAGGGCAGCCTTTCTGTGCAGGTTGAAGCCTGAACTGGAGAAAACTGCAATGCCCTGGCTGCACCAGTTACTCAGGCATACTCCTCTGGCTGTTCTTATGGTTTAATTAATCAATTAATTAAACACTTGCAAAAACACTTTTTTCAGCTCAGGTGAAGTTACAGACCAGGGCAGGATAGTGAAAAGGTCAGGATAGGGAAGAGGTTTTACCATTCTTGTTTATTTGTATAAATGTATTTATATTTTTATATTTTGTTAATAATTCTAACTTTAAACTAGTCCCAGAGTAGAAAGACCCATTTACACTTGACATCTTTTGTGAGAGAGCTTCATTTACAATGTAGAAAGATGACTGATATTCAGTAGGTCCCTTCTTCCAGGTTTCTTTTCCAAAGGCGTCATTTATAGGTTGCCAGGTAACCATACGTCTTTGACTTTTAAATAATACTTCATAGAAGTACAAAAAGCAAGATTTTTTCCAGAGCTGAAATGGCAAGAGCTATATGAAATGAACAGTAGCCATAGCAAATGTATATGGAGCTGAACACTGCTATATACACACAAAAACCTGGAAACAACCATTTGCTAAACTCTTCTGAGGCCCTGTGGATCCAATCCCAAGCACAGAGAATGTGTATTTTCCTAGCTGGTTATTAAATTGAATCTGTGTATTCTTACTTAAGGTCATATTGGTATTCAATAGGTAAATAATATTCTTCATCTCCTCCAGGAAAAGCAGATGTCTGCTGCTCCAAGTCTGCTTCTGCTACTCCTCTGAGCTGGCTACAGCTTCTGCAATGTGGGAGAGAGGGATAAAAAGATAAGTGTAATTAAAATTGTCAGCATGAGCATAAGAAGCCAAATGTCCCTGGAGTACAGTGCCAGCTCTTCCTTCCTCCTTCTACTTTAATCTGAGATGAAGCCAAGCGCTGTGGAATACCCAGGATCACTCATGGAGCTGGAGGAAAGAGCTTAGTGACAGGTCTGCCACTTTTTCAGCCACTACCAGGCTGTGGCTCAGCCACCACTTAGGTAAGGACTCATTCTAAGGATCTAACCCAGTATAAACCGGAGTTAAACCTATGCTTATTACTGCCCTGTGCGAACCAGCACCAGTCAGAGCATGCAGTGGTTTTGGTTTAACCCCATGTTACTCAAGCACCCCAGTCCTGCCTGGGGGCCAGGAGAGCCCAGGCTGAGACTGGAGCCTGGGGAAGAAGGTGGATCTCAAAAGCTGTTGGTGCTGCCAAAGGTGGAATCGACTTTCACGGCAGTTAAAGGAAGCTGTGACAATGTGGCTTTAAGAGCAAGCAGGTCATTGCTCCAATACTCCTCCTGCCCTGGTTGGCTTCGTGGTGAATCTTTCTCAAGAGCAGCTTTAGTCTGTGTCTTGCAGCAAGTCCAAGGGGCAGGTGATTGCCTCTAGTTCTTGCCTCTCTGATGTTTAGGGGCAGGGCAGGAGTTCCAGCCCAGCCCTGTTGGCTGGGAGCTGCCTGAGGCCAGGAGCTTGTGTCACACAGTTTGCTGTTTGTCCCAGTGTGGCAAGGAATTTCAGTTCTTACATGCCTAGCTTTGAGTCTAAAATCTCCTCATGACAACTTTCATTTCCCCTCAAAGTCTGGCTTTTGAAACTTTTCTTTTTCACAGTATTTTTACCACTGAGGCCATTGAGGAATATCTTATTCAAACATTCAAGCCAAATCAATTCTATTTCCAGACCTCCATCACAGCAGCAATGCATTAGAACAACTTAATAAAATGTTTATATCAATGTCTGAAGTTCACAGTAATCTGAGACTGTGCAATGACATCTGTAGGATAAATTGTACAGCTCAGGACTGAAACATGACCATAGTACAAAGTATATTGTTTGGAAATCTACTGTCAGACAAGAAATCCAGCTTTGCAATTTTTGTTTCAGAATTTATACTGACACTTCTTTATCATAAATGAAATACGTGCCATCCTGTTGGGCATTACACAATACTTAGGATCAGAACTGGTGCTGAAAACACAGCTTGTGTACCACTAAAACCAGCCAGATTTTTCCTAGAAGTGTGCTCATGTTAACTTTTCTGATAAGGTAAAACTGATAACACATTTATTGTGTGATTTGCTAAGTCTGTGCTTCTGATGAAGGGCTCTGAAATTGCAGCATAAAGACTGCAGGCTTATTTCAGCAGAACATGAAAGACTTAATCCTTTATTCCTGCAAAAGCAAACAATGTCCTTAAGAGCAGCCTAAGCCAGAACAACAGAGCACAGAGAAGAATCCTTCCACACAGAGTTACTGCAGTGCTTGGGCAGCAGGTTACCCAGTTGAACCTCAGTGTGTTTTTATTTACACAGATGTTACCAAACTAGGAGGACTTTAGTAACATAAAGTAGAAATCTGGTATCTGCAGCCTGCATTTCTCTCCTTGCATTCCTACCAAAACCCACAAAGCAAATTCACACCTGCGCAAGTACCAAAAAGACTTCAACCCACCTAATACACCAGTTTGCTCAAATTGCAAATGGAAGTGATTCATCTTTTCCACACACTGGCTCCCTGCTGTTAGGTCAGGAATAGTAAGGAGATGTGGGGGAGCTGGAAAGCTCACTTCAGCAGCTTTTATCATTCATAATTCAGTTGGGGTTGGACCCGAACCTGTTGAAGAACTATTGCATTTGATTGCAGTAGGATTGTAGTATCCAGTCATCTTGCCTTACAGTCATTTACTATGCAGACAGAGAAAAGCAGAGCTTAGAAATTAAATATAGCCACGTGATGCAATGGAATATTCCAGTCAAATCACAGCCTAATCCTTCAGACCCCAGTCAAGTGGTAGGCTGTTTCCAGGTGAAGACAGCAAAATTGTCTGTAGTGATTCAGAAATGTTCAATGAAGTGTCTTGGTTGATATCACAGCAGGAAGACTTACGTTTAAAGGAACAGACTTGGATGTCTTGCACTTCACAAAACTGAAAAGAGGATTTTTAAAACAGTATCTAAGGCCTTGTGATGCTCTTCAAAAATCATGAAATGTGGGGTAAAATAGCTAATATAATAGCATTTTCCAAAGATTTAAAGACTTTGACATGGGGAAACTCTTATCCTTACATTGGCAAAATAATGGAAAAGTTAATAAGGGATTTAAATGATAGATATTCAAAGGACAGAAATATAATAAATGTTAATCAGCACAGCTTTTCTGAAAAATATAGCTTATGCAGCAAATTTGATTTTGAATGAGATTATAAATGTGTTGATAATGGCTGTTGTATAGATATTAATAATATTTTTCTTATATTCACATGAAAAATTTTGCACTCTGCAGCTTCAGTGAAACATGCATTAAAAATGAGCTACCAGATCTCAAAAATGAGATATCATTGGCAATTATTACAGAACTCCTAAAGTGCTCCAGGGGGGTTGGTTGGGAGAACATTAAACAAAATGTTGCAGATCGACTGATCAGCTCGGGCTAATCATGGGCTGGAGCTGGGCATCCCCTCTGGGAAACACAAAAACCTGGATGTATTTCAAATGGTTCAAACAGCATCTGAAACTGCTGAACATTTTCATCAATGATCCAGCTGCAAGTAGATGGATTTAAGCCTGGGGTAGTGGTCAGCATGAGGGCAGCGTATCCCAGTTTGCTCTGTGATTTGTTCGATAAATCTGAGCTGGGCACAAAATGCAACCAGTAGACAACCTATAAGGAGTGCTTCTGCAGAAGGGAGAATTCCCTGGAAAACAGCAGCTTGGAAGATGCATTAGGAGATTAATTGAAACTCAATGCAATTTGCCAAGGTGATACTGTACAGAAAGGAGGAGGAGGAGAAAGAATGAAGCATTAGCTGAGAAAGAACTAATAGGGCTGGGAAGGTATCTGCCAGGTGTACACCCTGGTGAGGCTGAAGACAGTAATGCTTTTCATGGGAAACCCTGACCTGAGAGGTATAGAAAGCAGGATTCCAGGTAGAAAACAAACAAACATGACCAGGGCCAGATATCTTGGTATAAGGAAGAAATAATCAGGAAGGCCACAGACAGGTGTACAAGTGACAGTACATGGGTGACTGGAGGAGACTGTAAGTCCTTTCTCAAGGGCTGTTTGACTTAAATTGGAGTCACAACAAGAACCAGAGTCTGCAGGCAGAAATCAAACAAGTACAAATGAGAAACTGTACTCAGACTTTAAGGAACTATAAAAAGAAATGCTGATGCCTCCATCTCTCTGGGTGAAGAAGGGTGCAGATATCTCAGCCAAACAGAAGCACATGTGCTCACTGTGGGGAGACTGGGGGATTGTCATGGGATCCAAACAGCCTGTTCCCTTCTGGTCTTCAATGTAATGAACCTACAAGTGGAAAAGCACAGCTTTTATTTGAAGGCAGTTAAATTTTGCCTAAAGAAATTCTGCAGCATAACTCCAGGTTTTTGAAAATTGAACAAAGTTCTTGGTTCTGAATACAAATCTTGCCCTACAGTGTTGCTGTTTGCTCACATCACAGAGTTCTTGAGCTATTTAATCCTCATTAGTGAAGCATTATTAATCCACAACACTGAAGGACAGAAGGTATAATTTAGAGAAATCCTTATGGGAAGGATCTCATTGGAGATAAAAAGGAATTAAAGTGGTTCCATGGACTAGTAATACAAATCATGGCATTCTAATGCAGTTATTCTATTAATGTTGTAAATTTGAATTCTGTAGAAGAGTTTTTGGTTTCTGTGGATGCTATAAGGTTAGGGAATAATGTTCATTTTTAACCTGTGTTAAATCTAACCCTGGTCTGTGGCATTTCCATCTTGTTTGCTCCTTAAGGCTTTCCAGCTGTGTAATGTGTTAGAGAACCACTGAACTGTTCAGCTCACTATCTTGGGATTATTTTCTTTTATACTCACTACCAGTTTAACCTGTCAAAAACAATTATTAACCAATTTGTAACATAGTAGAGATGTAAATGGTCTCAAAAAGCATATGACTGAAAAAAAGAGCAACGACTTGCTGGAGCTTGCATACTTGTAGAAATCCATATTAACTTGTTTCCCAAGGGTTCAACTACTTGAAAATATTTTGGAAGGTTGGAATAGTGAGGAATTATCAATCTGGATAAAGGGGGAAGGGCTTTACAGCCACCTGCTCAGGGAGAGGGAAATCTCCCTGCCCCTGGGAGGTGCTTCCTACATTTCACACATTGTGAAGATGAGCAGTTCTCAGGGAAACATCCCAAGTTCCCTGGGAAGGATGTGATGCCCCTGGGTTTGCGAAGCTGGATCTGCCATTTCTCACAGCTGCCATGTAAGAGCTGCAATGCCTTGGAAACAGCAGCCTCCATAAGTGATGCTGCAATCAAAGTGGGAATGAAACAATGGTGCCTTACGCAGCACAGACAACGGGCGTGATACTCTATTCCAAAATGTTTCAGTGTGGGAGGAAAATTATCTCTGCCAGTAACAAAAGGAGCAAATAAAAGAGCTTGTATTTTCACCTAACATAGCAAAATGGCTATTTTGATCACATTGAGTGGTTCCTCAGCTCCTTCTCACTGAATTCACCACACAATGGCGTTAAAGCCATAAAGTACTTAGATTTAAGACTGACACTTATTTTTATGGCAGCACTACATTACTTGCAGAGCAGCAGTCACCAGTCTGGGGCTTCCTACAACCCCTGCAGTCAGGCTTGACCTCGGTGTTGGTAGTAGGAGATTTTGCCAATTCAGGGCCAAAAGAGAAGAGAGAAACCTCAGCAAGCAGGAGTTTCTCACTGCAAGTTTGTTGATCCTGATCTAAATAAGAGAACAATTATCCTCTGATAGTCACCAGTTCTTAGACATGTCTCTTGATTTGCTCCCTTCTTATTTCCTCTCCCTTACCAAGCTGTGTACATACACCAGGAGAGTAGGATGTTCATGAACCTGCACTATCCTGCCCACTCCAGGTTTCCTGTGAGAAAAGGTGCCTTTTGGCTCTGTCTCTCTAAGCATATTCTTGGATACAGGTCCTTCACCAAGAATTTGTTGTGGAGATGAGTGCTGAAAATTGGAGTGGGGTCTCAGTCCTGTACAGCCTCCAGAGCCACACTGGAGCTGCAGAGTCCCTGGGTCAGTCATCGACCTGGAGAATCCTATGCAAGTCTCACACGGAGTTGGCAAATGCATTTTTAAACTTCACTTATGTAGACATGTAGACAAAACCCAAGACCAACTCTAAATCTTGCAAACACACGCAAAACGTTTTCTAGGAGACCTTCCCAACTTATCATCCCTTTAGGATTTTGGTTGATGTTTGACAGTTCCAGGTTTCTTTTTTTGCCCTAGAGAGCCTTTTCTTCTTGTAGATATTACACAAGTCTGAGTTAAAACTTTTTATTTTTACAAATTCCAGTTCCTTCTTTCTGAGTAGCATCTAGAGAGACTGTCTCTGGACTTTAGACCGTGTCTCCACATAATTGCTATTCTTTATCAAATGTTTATTTAGGAGCAAACCAGGCAAGTCCATTCTGGAAGAGTTATTTCCTTTGACCTAGACCCAAGTCCTTTATTCATCTGAATGGATGTCCTGTAACACTAATGACTCTTGAGCAGTCTGTATTGCTAGCTGGTTTCTGCATGCAGTGATTCTTCCTGATGGCTCTTAAGTCAAAGAGAAGTTAAGACTGAGAGCTACAATAACAAAGAAAAGTCACCCAACAGTTGAGCAATCAAAGAAACATTCACAAAATGTGTGGGATAAGTCAGCTGATGCACACACAGAGATTTTTTACTTGCTGTCTCCACGCCGTGTTTGTGCCAGGAGCCCTTTTTGTCAACACAGAAAAGACAGACTCCTGGGGCAGCAGAAATATTTTACACATCTTCTTTAGGACAGCACCAATCAGGTCGTGGTTCCAGTGAGGAAGATCTTCCCTGCCAACAGGCAGTCCTGGGGTGACAGTGTCAGGTGTCAAAACAGGCCTTGTGGCAGCAGGTTGGCATTTCCAGTTGTTCAAAGCACATGTTTTCCTAGCAGGAAGAGTATGCCATGGAACAAAGACAGAAACTATTGTCAAGAGGGGTGGGGATGAGGGGGAGAGAATTAGAGATTCAGAGAGCAAAGGGAAAAAAAAAGCTTAACTAAAATATTTTCACATTAACTTTATATAATTCACGCTTCAAAATTTATATAAAAGCAGTCGTTTTGCTAGAGACAAAGGAATTTTTGTGTTTTTCCAAAACAGAAGAACTCTTACTTGGTATGTGAAGTCATAACAATTTACTGATCATAGGTTTGTACTCATAGGTGGTCCTGTTGTGCTTAAATAACCACTTGCACAGAATGCAGCACAACATAAACACAGGTGAAAGAAACAGTTTGGGATCCCATTTTCTATTTTCCCATTCAGTTTCAGGATTTAGATTTGTAGGACAGTGACCAGCCACTTCCCCTGTCATTGTTTAATAGAAGCATTTCAGGAATAAAGGAAGTGACACAGATAAAGTGAGCATAAGTGCATGCCCAAAGCAAATGATGAACCACACACACATTGTCCAGGGCCATCAGAAATAAGCACTGCAAGCAATACAAACCTTAACTCTGAGGTAAAGTGTGTGCTCTAAATTTAGGATCAGCTCACTTGCACATTTGTTTGTTTCATATTTTCCTTGCTTGACTTGCATTTATCAATATAGCACTAAATTGCCAAACAGTCCCATTACACTGTTAATATTTACCTCTGCATTTCAATGACAGCTAGAATGCAGTGAAGAAAAAATGCAATCCTCCACGAGTCAACACCAAGCTGGTGGTGATGGAATATTCTGGAGCCAAATTCACCTTGTGTTTTTGCTGAGAACAAGAACTGAAACCCTGCATTCTGGCCAGATATCATCTCTGGTAGAATTTACATGTTTTACTTAGAAACCTAGATGTGGCATCTTCTAGATGCATAAATTACTGTATAATATTAATTTTCCTGCTGTATCCAGAGGTGATTGTTGCTATTTGTTGTAGTCCAGATCACAGCAACAGGTGAAACACTCTGCCTTTTTTCTTAGAAGCGATTTAAAATTGATTTTGTTGATGTTTCTGCAAGGGAATGAACTATATAATGGTAAAATACAAGATCCTTAAAGTGAGGAGTTGGATATTTGGAGTCTTGGCATCATATATGTATTTTGAATGAGAAAGAGCAGAAGTGCCCTTGCTGTGTGATGTGCTGCTAGGACTCCTTAGAACTGGGTCAAAAAGCTGTCATTGGTTTCCTTCAGGCTAAACCCCATCAGCTGAGCCCCGGAAAGAGGCAAAATGATTCTGTAATAGCTCAGCTGGACATGTGAGTGCAAGTCCTGGTGGTGACAAAATGGCAAGTAAAAGAAGCAAGTAAGGAGATAATTTTTGCTTTTCCTTCCAATAATAAGGCTTAATATTTCTATGAAGAAGACCAGGATTAAACCATCAACACTTTTTAAGAAGATTCCCTGTTGGTTTGTTAGCAAAAAACCCCCCAAAAACAGCATGAGCTCTGAATTGCAGTGTTTTGGTACCTGCATGTGACAACTATTTCCATAGATTATCAACCTTGCAGATTTTTAACAAAAATTATGGAGAATTCAGGATGTGAGATGCATTTTTACAGAAGTTCTCTCTGTCTTGTCACTTTCAGCAATTAGCTACATTCAGAGAAAGAAATCTCAAGTTTTTTTCTAGGGCAGTAGCATAGCAGCATCTGAAAGCGTGAACCTTTGTTAAAAGATGAGCTGGAAAAGTGCACTGCATGGAAGAGTTTCATAAAATATGGCATAAGGAGCTGAGTATGCTCTCAGATAGGAGCTTTGAACTGTATTTTGCAGCCATTAACATCTATTTGGACAAGGTGACAGTTTAGAAGTTGCACAGAGAAAAATGGGGTTTGATCCAGTGTGCTGGGGGTTGTGCCCCAAGGCTCACAATGGAGATTTGTTGAACCAAATGTTGTGCTTTGGTGCCTCTGTGCTTCAGACAGAGGGGAATCTGATGGATATTTTAGGATGTCAGTTCAATACAGTCGATTTGTGATTATTGACATCTAGGTTTAGTGTATGTGTTCGTTTTGGTTTTAAGTTATGACTCCTTTGTCAGGCCTGCGGTATAAATAAACTCATTTCCTTTGGTGCCTCCCTCCCAAAGAATGCAAAAAGGACCATCTCATTTCAGGTTTGCTTTACCTGTGTTTTCCAGCCTCTCTAATCCGCTGCTCTCGATTTGGGGCGGTGACTGATGGCCTCTTCTCGTCCTGCTAACACCTACTGCAGTACAAAGGGACAGAGAAGGGCACCTGTTCCCTTACTCCAAGAGTGGAACATTAACCCTTTCACTTCCTTGCCAGGCAAAGTGCTTTCACACCTAATCACAGCAAAGCACAGACCTCCTGCTGCATTTCGTTTACTGCAGAGAGCATTGCAATTGAGTGAAGGCTATGAACAGCTTTAATACCTTTAATTTACCAGAAAGATCAGACAGCAGGTGGTGCATTGTTCAACAATTCCAGATAGGACTCTGTACAATAATTATGTGTTTTGGTGCTGTACTCGGATTTTAATTGTCATTAATTAACATCAGTTGAAAGCACTAGAACAGCCAGTGAAGATCTGTGCAAGTGCATTTCTTGCTCAGCAGCCTGGGTGCTGCAGGTCGTGTGAGGAATTTAGCAGGAATTCAGTGTACGGGTGAGGAGGCTCAGGTGTTGCACAGGTTTTCTGTATCTTGGATAAACCATTTAGTCTCACTGTCCCCAGTTTCTTCTCATGTTGCTTGCCAATTTGTAAAATACACTGCAAGTAGAGAAGTGCTTTCATCTATTTATTTAGACAGAATGATTTGGAGCAGAGATCTTTTTCACTGTGTATCCTGCAAGCACTTTTGAAATCCCTTCTCTGTCCTCCAAGTAAGCAAACACTCACAATACAACGCTCCAAGAGGACGGCATTACAGCAGGTAACATTGCACATTGCTGAGTAAAAGATGGCAGCTTCCCACGTGCCACCTTTGTAGAAGTAATCTAATTCCATTAGAATTCATTATGGATGTTCAGGTTACAGGGCAGACCCACTGCCCAGCTTGCATAACCCAGCCTCTCGTGCTGCCAGAAGCAAAGGAGCCAAGCAGTTAACAGCACAATGGTTGTTAAACTGTTTAACCCAACCCCAAAGTCTTAGGGAAATTAATAAGAAATAAATTTCACAAATGACTTGTATTTATTTGTATTATTAACTATCACAATAATCTTCCAAAGGAGAAAAATAGAATTCCAGAATAACTCACCAGAAGAATACAATGGGATCTTAAGGGTAAAGAGGCTTGTTAGATTCCAGAAAACAGAAAGAAGCCGCAAGTTATCTGAGAGCAGTCTTGAATTATTTAAATTTCTAATGAAAAATAATTTTAAAAGCCAACATGAGCTGTCTTACACAAATTGACTTCTTAAAACATTTAAAATCATTTGCACTTTTGTCTGTGTTGCTTCTTCCTTTCATTCCCACAGCAGTTTCCCCTCTGCCTGTACAGATCAGAGTAGCTGTCTCTGTAGAACAGCAATCTCATTTTGTTTACTTTGTGTTTCAAAGAGAATTGAACAAGCCAGGATTCACTTTCTCCAAACAAATACTGGCAAGACAAAGGTATCACAGCTATTCTGGGGACAAGAGGTTCGCTGAGATGGGAAATGGTAAAGACCGGCAAGAAAAAAACACTCAATGTGTTTTTATCTGAAAAAAAAGTTAATCCTTTTCACAGCCTCATTTTCTTTGCTTTTGAGATAGCTCTCCTTTTTCATTTAGGTTTTAGAGTTTTTAAGCTAAGGGAAGCAAGAAACCGAGATATTTTCTTTGTTCCTGTCAAGTAGCTTGAACAGTTTGAGAACAGAAACCAGTCGGAGCAGTGTGATTAGCGTAGCCAATTAAGGTGGATTTGCATATTCACAACACAGCTATCGAGAAATAATTCTGCAGAGATAACAGAAATGTGGCAGTGCCTGTGTGCCAATCAGAGCAGCCTGGCACTGTGCTGTATGGTAATTGAGCAGTAACCACAGGGTGATCTGAGCTGGCACCCCGAGCCGGCCCCGTGCAGCAGCGCAGGGAAGGGCGCTGGGAAGGCAGGAGCAGCCTGGCCCTGCTCTGGAAAAGGTTCATCTGCAACCCACTTACCCAAATGAACAGCATCTGTCCAATGGGTTTGTTTTCCCAACATTCATTCTAGCTACGATTTTTTGCTACCTGCCAGTTTTGGGGGCCCGACCTCGTCAGGAGTTCGGGAGACCTGGCTTTCAATGAGCAGCTGGCCAAGGACTGAGAGCCTTGCAGCCCCTCCTGCCCCCAGCTCAGCCTGGGCCACGGGCACGGCAGGATGCAAGGCAGTGCATGAGCTTTACAAGGGGAGCTTCATGCAGCGGATGGATGGCAAAGCTCTGCTTTCTTCTGCCCCAAAAGGTTTTCCACCATGGTGTTATCCAAAGACCAGGCAAGAAAGCAAACAGCCCTCCGGGGAACCTTGTACACTCTATTGCATAACAAACTGGGGCTGGCAATCACAGCAGCTTCGTTATCTCTGAGGGTGAAAAATCACCTTATGCACTACAGCAACAACAATCTGTGCTCCATCTCAGTGATTCTCTGGCTCCCATCACTTGTCATCCCTTACCAAGCACTGCATCACTACAAACATTTGTGTGAGCATGGACTGGCCGAGTGAGCAGCACACAGAGCCAGCTGCACCCCTGCCCATGGAATCTGCATCCCCAGGAGGCTCAGATTTCTCACCAAGGGGCTGACAAGTGATTGGCAGTGTGCAGCATCCATGGGTGCTGATTTTAGAAAAAATGCAGTGGTTTCTGTCCTTAATGTTCTTGCTTTCTCCTCCTCAGTGCTGGCAGCTGAAGTCGTGGTATGTAATTGCAACAAATCGGGTCAGGAGGGACTCCCTGGAGCCTTCTCCCAGGTACAATAGGCCACGTTCACTTTCAAAACTGCTAAGAGAAAGGCAAGAACACAGAAATTAATTCGGGGTATCCCTTGCTACAAGATATCAAGGAAAACTTAATGAAAATCCTAAAGCGGGACCATTCCACAAATCCTAAATTTATAAACTGGTATTACATCCACTGGGGTAAAGACTGTGAGCTCTCAACCTCAGTGCCACAAAGTGGCATTAAGCACATTTAGTGGTGGAGAAATGTCTCTCTCCAGGAAGATATATCTTTCTATAATCACCCACGGTAGGCATTTTACTCTGGAATACTCACTTCCTGGTTTATCTAGTCCAGTAACCCATGTAAGATTTTTTTATTTTTAATAGTCTCTGTCTATGATTATCCACAATTGTCTCTTTCCTTCCCATGCTCTTTGTGGCACCAGCTCTTTGTTAGAAACTTAATAAACTTTGTGTATGTTCTAAAGATAATATTGAAAACGTAAAATTGTGTTCTCCATTTTATAATTGGTGTGGAAAAAAAGGGGGAGATCTAATCCTATTGGGCCTTTTCTTTTGCTTTCTCTCTCTCTCCCTTTTCCCTTTTGATGGTAAGAAGCAAATTTTAATTAGCTTCATTTCCACAATTCATTCATGCATATGTAATCTTTGTTCACACTTTTATAAAGTAAAATTAAGTGAAAGAAATGGGGTAATAATAGAAAGCTTGTCTGAGCAGAACAAATGTGAATTATCAAACGTAAGGAAACATGACTGAGACTACACAGCTTGAGGTTCTGCAAGGTTTGAGGTGATTTTTCTGAAACAGAAGTGCGTAAATAATGCACAGAAACAGGTGCTGATTATCCTGTTGTGGGCATCTTTTGTTCATTGTCTGCTTGGGCTGCTGAGGTACAGTGATAACCAAAGAATGTGAGAAGACTGCTTAATAACAACTTCCTAATGTTTCTCTTTTATCATGAGCTGCAAGTGTCACATGAGCTTGTCTAGTTAATAAAAATCACTTTGTGAACCCACTGTTCTTAGATTTGGTACTGGAGCAGATCACTGTACTGGGCCTCTCTCTATTACAGCTGCAAAAGTTGTACTGCCGTTTTGCATTGTAATTTAAAGGTTTCCTAATCCACATACACACCCTCTAATTAAATGTTTCCAGAGGTTACCTTGGGAGCCGTCAGTGCTATGGTTTGAAACTAAAACTAAAGACCGTAGTAAATTCTTTCCCCCTGGGTGAGACACAGGTGGGGGAAGAACATTTGCAGGCCTGCTACCCCAGATTATTTGGAAGCATTGGCATGACTGGGATTACTGACTTCATTATTTCTGTTATCTAACATGAGAAGATGGAAATTTGAAGGGAAACAATTCATGTGTCTAAATCTAGAGTTCATCTTATTTTATAACTTCTAAGAAGCCTCTTTAGAGTCTAACCAGTTATTTTGAGAAGCTACCAGTTCATGAGCAGCAGCTGAAAACTGGAACCCCCTGTTGATGTAAATCAGTCTGTGGCTGCACAGGCTCCATAACCAGCACTGCAGATGCTGAGCTCTTCATTAGAGGAAATGTGAAGTAGTGAAGCGTGTGGGCAGTAGCAAACACAGTAGTGAAATCTGAAACCCAGTGAATGTTAAACTCATGAGGAGACACTTTCTCTTCAATGCTGTTCACACATTCCCCCTGACAACCAAATCACAGCTTTAGGAGAGACGCCTCTTCCCGTGACAGGAAGTGAATTTCAGATATGAGGGGCTTACTTTTTTTTCCCCCCTCTCTCGAAACCTGCTGTGCTGCCAGTGACTAAGGATAGCCAAGATTGTGGTTAATGATTAAAAGAGTAGTGTAACCACACAGACTCTGACTTCCTTCTGCTGCGGTCAGGACCAAAAGCTGCTTTGCTTGCTGGGGAACAGGCAAGCGTGGAAAGCACAGCAGTTCACACTGTGAAGAGCGGGACAACAGAGGCTTCACCCTGTGGAGAAAGGAGGAGGAAAATCCAAAAAGAGCAAGAGGTGTTTGCCACAAAGAAAGGTAAGAGCTGAAACACTTTCCTGTTTGACTGACTGACTCAGAGGCTGTTGCTCACAAACCAACAAGCCCCGCAGGTGTGGCTGGTTGAGACTCGCTCGTTATACCTGACTGCTCGGACATGTGTGGCCCTGGGAGAGGGGCAAAGTGAGGAAGGATCTGTGTGCTGTGAACTTGAAAGCTGGAGAGGGCAGGAGAGCACCTCCTCCACCCTGGGACTGCTCATGGCAGGACAGACTCCCACTTCAGACTGTTCTCATCTCATTGACCACAGCCATGTCCCGGAGTTTGAGGTGGCTCTGTGGGTCAAGATCACCTTGGCCTTAATCTATGTCTGCATCTTTGTTGCGGGCCTCTTGGGCAACAGCATCACCATCAAGGCCACCAGGATCCTGCAGAGGAAAGGCTACCTGCAGAAGGAGGTCACTGACCACATGGTGAGCCTGGCCTGCTCCGACCTGCTGGTCATCCTGCTGGGCATGCCTGTGGAATTCTACAGTGCCATCTGGAGCCCCTTTTCCACCCCCAACGGCAACATTGCCTGCAAGCTCTACTACTTCCTCTTCGAGGCCTGCAGCTATGCCACGGTGCTGCACGTGGCCACGCTCAGCTTTGAGAGGTACGTGGCCATCTGCCACCCCTTCAAGTTCAAGGCAGTGTCAGGGCCCCGCACGGTGAAGCTGCTCATTGCCTTTGTCTGGGGCACGTCTGTCCTTGTGGCTCTGCCCCTGCTCTTTGCCATGGGCACCGAATATCCCCTGGAGACCATCGAGGGCTACCAGAGAATGAATTCCTGTGTCAAGCCCACTCCCAGGCACTACATTCCTGAGCTGAAGCACAACATGACTATCTGCACCAGCCTCTCCTCCAGGTGGGCTCTGTTTCAAGGCAGCATCTTCAGCGCCTTTGCTGTGTACATCATTGTGCTGGGATCTGTCACCTTCATGTGCCACAGCATGATGAAAGCCCTGATGATCCACAAGGAAGGGACTGTGACAGTGAAGAGTGGACTAAAGCACCAGGAGCAGTACCTAAGGAAAAGTGAAAGTTCAGAGGGCAAGAGCTCCAGGAGACAGATCACTTTATTCCTGGGTAAGAGCCCTGTCCTACTCTGCCTCTCCTCCCTCCCCTACCCACTTTCCACATGTGAAGGAAGCCCAGAAACCTGTTTTTATCTCACCAAGCTCTCCCAAAGGGTTTGGAGGTGTACAAAATGAGAGATAATACTTTTGGTTGCGATGATACATTTTAAGAAGCCTTACATTTCTATATGTTTTTGGTTCTTTTTGTCATTAGAATAGGTGGGAGGGAAGAAGAAGGAAAAATCCATTTACTGTCTGCTGTTTCTGTCTGATGTTATTACAAGCCTGAATGCAGCAATATGGGTGACAGGCTGTTGCAGCTCGACCTTTGGGGTAGCAATAGGCAACAGTTGCCTGGATATAAAGTAGCTCTACTTGGATGTTTTCTCGCTAGATTACAAATACCAGTGTCTTTAGTAAGGCTGCTGATGGGAGGGAAGACTGTCTTTCAAGTTTTCAGGCTTGTCTCTCTCTGAAGGCATTTCCCTGTTAATTCAGGATGCTTCTTGGAGAGTTCTTAGTTGTTACACAGCACTTGTGGCTGTGTTGCATCTGAGCATTAAGGAAGCTGGACTGGAGAGTGGATTTGGTCTCACAAATTGCGGTTGCCCTCTTTGAATTCTTTTTACTCTGGTTTTATTTGAAGGCCTGTAACCCTGAAATTATGTTTGGTTCTGATCTCTCTTGCTGCATTTGTCAGACAAAAAACTAATCAAGCTGTCATTTCACCAGCGTGGAATCTTTCTGGGCAGTGATCCATGCAGTCTCTACATTTATTGATAGTCTTATAGGCACCCTTAATCATGCCCTGGCTGCATTACTGTTAGTTCCTGTTTTGTTGCGTTGCTTATTATGATGATGGATATGATGAATGAAGCATCTAGAGTAGGAATGCACAGTAGATCCAGTATTTTTGTGTTGCTCTTTGGTGCTCTGACTGATATGGCAGAGAGGATCTTGAAATTTGTGAGTCTGTCCATTTCTACAACTTTAAGTAGATTAGATTTTGACTTTTTTCCTCCTTTATATTTTTTTTTTCCCCCCCTGAGGATTCTATGCTTCCTCATGTCCTGCTTCTTCATGGTCTGTGGCAGGCCCTGAAGCTGCTGTGAAATTAAGAAATCATCTCCTCCCAGAAGGTGTCGAGGGGTCCCGAATTTGGTTTATTGAAAGGGCTCTCTGTCCCTCACTCCAGTGACAGAATGGATTTCTTAGGTAGAGGCACAGGAGGGTAGATAAATACACCTGTTGTACAAAGCAGAAAAAGAGATCTGCTCTTGGAGTGCTGCTTGGGGGATCCTTAGATATGTGTGGATCTCCCTCCCCTTGTACGTTACCACAGCTACATTAAAGCCCAGACTAAGACCCAAATCCTGGTTAGGTTGAGAGGAGAAGGTAAATTGCAGTGACTTTTCCTCCCCTTCTTGATTATTCTTCCTGGTGCTCTGATGTGGAGTAGGCAGATGCAGTGCTGCTTGCAAAAGTGCCGAATAAATGAAAGCAACTGGCTTGCCCTTTATGATAAGGGAATTTTCCACCCAGTGGATCTGACACTTCCTCTGTACTCTCAGCTTTCTGGAGGCAGGAGATACTTGTGTGAATTCCCCAAAATTATTTCAGTGGCAAGAATCTTAATACAAGTCTTGCTAATTTACTTGGCTTGGGGAATAAATTAATAAACTGAGGAGGAAGAAACTCCAGCTTGCATTTCAGAGAACAATGCAAAGCAATTTAATTTGGAGATTTCATAAGAGTGATGCTTTAGGGCAATTTTAACCCAGAAGAAATGAACATATAAATAGTTTACAAATCGCTGAATTCAAATATTGTGATTTAGAAGTCCTCTTTGTTTTTCATTTAACAGATGGGTCAAATTAAAACCAATACTTGCACATTTGCAGCATATTTCACTTTTAATGTGAAATGTAAATGTCAGCATATAGCATTGTACATCTAACAGCAATAAAAACTATTTAGCATTTTCTTCTGGTTGTTAAAAGTGATAAGTTCTATAAAACGGAGATTAAAATCATAAATCTGACAGTGAGAAAAAGCTAAGTAGAGGATGACACGGGGAGGAATGAATACTTTTTGAGTGTCACGTTGTTGTGTGGCACTCGAGAACATCAATGGAAATTAATTGTAAATGTTGAAAGTGAGAGATTACTTGCCATGGGTGGTATTGGTGCGTGCAGGAGGGGCTCTGGATGGGATGACACCACTGCAGAAATTGGGTAGCTGTAATATGTCTGAAAACACTTGGCTGATGACTCTTTCATGAAATGCAAGCTTTTAACAGTATTTAAAACCTCTTGATATGCTTGACCCACCCTGACAGGGATCAATTTAGTCTTTGTGGCTACTAGATTTTATCTTTCTCCTGTGGCCATGAAGGCAGTGACCACCTCAATGGTCACAAGGTGCCACTGGGGACCTCTTGCTGCTCCAACACCTGAGCTGAGGCCCCTGCACTTTAGCAGAGAGCTCTCAAGAAAGGATGAGTTTGGACAACATATCTCTTATTATTATCAATACTGTAAGTGGAATGTAGCAAACACAGGAAGGGAATGTAAAGGAAGGATTCCATAAAAGAGAGCTCTAACTAGTGCAATAACTATAGATATTACAAAAAGAATGCTTCCAGAGCTGAAAGTAAGTTAAAAATCTTTAGGAAATGTTAACACTGGGAAAGGGGAGCAGTTTGGGACAAGCCTCCACACAAGCTGCTGGAGGTAAAACATCACCAGCAGTGCCATGGCCATGGCTACACCCTTCTTAATCTGGTCACTGTGCAGAACCACATTTGTACAAAAACAGCTGTGTGGTTTGTCATCACACTGGGTCTGACTCTCCTAAATTTGCACTTTACAACAAAGTGAGTTCTGATGATCCCAGCTGGAAAAGGTGTCACTTCTAAAGCTTCAGTGATGTTTCCCTTGGCAGCTTCACTTTGAGCTTCTGCTAAAAGCCTTGATCATTTTGCATAATGCAGCCTCAAATCTGCCAGAGTACAGATATGGAAATAAGAGTCCATTAGTGCTGCTACATCCTCTTTCTTTGTATTATACACTTCCAACTGGCCCTTTGGAGCAACACTCCTGTTCCCACAGCTCTGCTGAGTGTGGCTGTTGGGCATGGTGGGTGCCTTGCCAGTTGACATCTGAGCAGCATTTTTCTGTCTCCCGTCCCTGATGGAACATCCGTCCTTCCTGAGATCTTCCATCCAGAAAAGAGAAATATCAAAGTAATCTGGCTGCTATGGAAGTGTTGCTGGAGGTGCATTAAAGCACTGCTGTGGCAGTCAGCAGGAGCCAGAGCTGATGCTGGACCTGCCCAACTGGGGGCCCTGTTGGTACCAGCCTGGCACCATCAGCAACCCTGGGACATGTGAGGCAGGAAAATCCCCCTGCTCTCTCCGTCTGACCTCTACAGAACTGCAGCCTGAGAGCAGTGGTGGTTTCCTGTGATGTGGTATGGTACAGACAGCTTCAGATCTGGTCAGCTTCACAGGGCAACAGCAGCCAGAGGCTTTACTGAGGCTCTGGTGAGTGTCATGGAACAAAAGGGAGTCCCTGTCTCTAAGTAAAAAAAAAAAAATAAAATAAAATGGGCAGAAGGGAAGGGCTGGAAAAGCTAGGCAGGAGGAAGTCAGGCCTGACCAAGGCCATGCCACATGTGGTGGCTGTTGTTAGAACAATACCAGGCTATTCTAGAACAACACCAAAGCCTCTGTAAACACCATGAACAGCTGTACCAAGCCATAAGCTGAATCTAGATAAAACCTTGACTCAGAACTTAAAAGTATCTCTTAGAACTTAAGCTGGAGAACCATTTTCTTCCCATATACTAGTGCTGGCAGTTTAACGCTCTGCTCAGAATGAAGGTATTGTGTGTAGGAATAACCTTTCCAAAGATCACTAAAGAAGTGTATTTTGTAAGGCACTTGGCAAATTTCAGGAGGAAAATTACTTTAGAGTACTTCAAGTAGTTGAGAAAAATACATGGTTGTCATCTAGATATGACTCAGGCATGGTGTAACTTGACAATGGTAGGACTTCTGTTACAGGAAAATTAGATGCTTCTTCATAGGCTGGAATTTGGCTGGGTTTTTTCCTTGCTGAAAAAGGGAAAGGTTAGGGATAGAACAAAAATGAAAAGAATAACCTAATCTATGCGATTCCAGAACACAGCTCCATCCCATGTTCTTCAAACTCAGCTTCATCAACTCCTCTTGGTTCATTTCTTTAATCATTCCATTGAGCTGCCTTTCTTCAGGCACTTCGTTGCAGATGTGTCTGAAGATGAGTACACCCTAGGCTGGATATGATTTTAATCTCTGTGTTTTGTGTAGTGTTTCCATCCATATGTTTTCCTGAACAGGGCTTTGAATTACACAAGTTTCAGTGCACTGAAATGGGTGGCAGGGGCTGAGCAGGGAATGTGAAACACTCAGACCAACAGACCAGGGCCTGGCCACTCAGCTATATGTGCATCCACCCTCTGTAACTAGCAAGTTTTTTCTTTTAGGTCCTACTTCTTGGAAAAGAGATAAAAGCTAATTATTTTCCTGCTGGTGTTCTTTAAAATTTGCCTTCCTCTTCTCTGCAAAAGCATTAACCTGGTGTCAACAGCAAAACCAATCAGTGCTGCTGAATGCTGGTAGCACAAAGCTGAAGCTCAGCTATTCAACAGGTGACAATGGAAAGGCTGCATTGAGGAATGATGGCTTCTCACGGCAATTGTGTACAAATAATCTCCTCTGAAGAGCAGGGGAACTTCTGTCAGTTTAAAAAAAAAATCCTACAGTGAAAGGCAAACTTCCAAAATCCAGACATCTGTATGTTCAGGTTTCCCACACAGCAATTTAAAAAGGAACATAGGGAGAGCCCAGCATAATTTTCCTCCCTATTGTACAGAAAGCAATTTATCTACTCCTGCTTTTAACTGGGCTCATGTAATAGAAGATTGTGCTCCTGACATAAGTGGACAGTCTTCATTTCCTCCTACACCAAGGGATGGCAAAACAGCACCAAGAGAAATAGAATTGAAGAATAGGGACTAATTGAGGCCAGCACCCCCAAGGTATTTAAGACTTTTGTAGTTTTAATGGAAAAATCAATGTGTGATTGCACTTTGCATTAGAGTACTTAAAAATTGCTTCAGCATGAAAAGTCTGCAGCTTTGAAAACAACCTAACCCTGCAAATTCTGTAGTCAGAGTACCAGATTCACCACTAATGTAATTCACATAATTCCCCATGTATCAATCTACTACCTTGGCAGGTAGGGTTTCTGGGGACACCTGAGTGCTGTTTTTGCGTGAGAAGCCCATGAGGACAATGAGTGCTTTACTGGTGCTTTATTAAAGTTGTGGCCACACTTCTGTCTTTCCCTTGATGCCCACAACATGGTCTGTAGGGACCTATAGGTCTTGGTTCTTTATGCTTCAGCATCTGTGCTGCCCAGAGAACAAGTGCACAGCTAAGATTCCTGAAGTACTTCTGCCCTGTACTTGCAGCTGCCCAAAGTCTTTAAGCCTCATTAAGGTCCATTACCCATGTTGGCCTTAAACTTAATATTATTAATCTCTCTCTTTCTCTCTTACAAGCTGTAGATAATAAACCTAGTGGCCCTTGGTTCTTCTGGCACTCCTAGGTAAATGCTAAGAGAAGGAATTAGGGAAGTGCAGGCAACATTCCTCACTGTGGCCATGTGAGCCAAGAAACAGGCAGGGTACTGCTGCCTTTGGAGCTGAGAATTGGCTGTATCACCTCAACTTCTGAAAAATATACTCTGTATCATGGCAAACCCTCCCCAGGACACGTTTTCTTATAAGCAGAAGCCTTGGAAACTGTCTTTTTCTTCAGAGTGGGTAAGAAAGCAGGAAGATGTATTTCTCTCAAAGTGGAGAAAAACAGATGTTGCTACAGGTATGAAGTAGATTGAGGGAGACAGCCCTCGGACAAACACAGCAGCCCTGCATTAGGGAACCCTGTCCCATCAATTTTGGTCTACTGCCCTTATTCTTTGGTCAAGAGACTATTGTCTTAAGCATTAATTTTCCAGTTTCTCTCTGTTTTCTTGCTATCTCTTCTGAGCAAGACGCCATCTCAAATGTCGATTGCTCTTGCAACTCCTTAGTTTCAGTAGGTAGGACTCATTGTGGGAAGTTCACATACAATTTATTGGAATCTTCACCTATGAAAGCTAAATGCATTATCTAATCCTCTGTTGTTTCACACTCAAATTATACCACATTTCCCGTAATTAAATCTTTTGTTTTCCTATCTGATGTTGGGGCCATTATCTTCTAACAATGATTACAAGCCTGTGAATTTTAATAGGGAAGAACTTTAATGTCTGTGCATTTGTTAGTGAAGCTTTCAATCTTGTTATTTATTATTTTAATTAATGACACAGAGGGGTCGAGTGCACCCTCAGAACGTTCGCAGATGACACCAAGCTGAGTGGTGTGGTTGAGACACCTGAAAGACAGGATGGCCTCCAAAGGGACTTGGACAAGCATCCAAGGCCAGGTTAGACTGGGCTTGGAGCAACCTGGTCTGGTGAAAGGTGTCCCTGCCCATGGCAAGGGGTTGGAGGAAGATGAGCTTTACGGTCCCTTTCAACCCAAATCATTCTGTGATTATCCCATATAACTTTTTGCTTTACTGAAGGCAACATTTGTGTAAGAAACTGAGAACCCACCAACATCTTAAAGACTATTTTCTTCCCTTTCATTGTAGCAGGTGAGTTCCTAAACCATTGAAGATAAACAGTGAAGATTTCAACTTGTATTTGGCACAATGTGCTGTAGCAGCTTTTTGGCCTTTTTTGAGGGTATCATAAGTACACTCATGCTGCTTAGGTGAGAAAGCAGTTATCCTTCTGATCTCTGCTATTCATGGATGAGTAATATCAAGGTCAGAATATTATGGATTAAATGAGTCTGCCAAGAACCTTTTAATCTTATGAATTGTGTTTTACAAGGAAAGGTGAAACTGAGAAAGAGGTCTGGTACTGTGATGAACTAACTTTTCCATGTTTCCTCTTAAGCTGTCTGTAAGGTTCTCATTGTTACATTAATTCCCTCTTAAAAGCACCCAGCATTTTTGTTCTTATGAATTTTTAGAATAAGGAATTTAAGTTGGAAGTGCAGCATACGAGGTTAGAGTTGGAGATCTCTCAGCAGGTGTATGTTGTTACAGAAACATGCAGGGAGAGTTCAGAAATATGCAGTGAGGCTCAGAAAGCATTTGACAACCACCTGCAAACAGGTGCACACGTGTAACAATTACCAAGAAACTCAACTTTAATCATCAGTATAAAAACAACAGGAGTGCATTAGAGAAGATAACATTTCTTAGCCATCCATCCTTGTCCTCAGTGTAAATGGCTTTCTTTTCCCATGTTTGATTAAGTAGCATCTGCTCCAATCTCTAGCTGAATCTTACAAAAGAGCTCAGCCCCTTTCAGAGGATATGTAAATATTTTGTTCCTGTTCATGCAGCGTTTCTGCAAATCCACCTTGATTTGCTCCTCCATCTATTATTGCCAGCTTGCTTTTTGTTCAGTGTAATGAATGTCTTACACAGTTAAATGAACAGCCACCTCATGCCCAGACTTCTGTTTTCATGATATGTCTGGTATGGTGCTGCTGAAGGTGATTTTGATTTTGAAGAAATATTAGAAGGCTTTCTTGACTGCTCCTTCATAACCAAATCCCTGGAGTTCAGTATAGACATATGCCTTCTTTAGATTGCTGTAACTGCAATTATTATAGTCCTTTTATAATAAGGCACAAAATTTAAATTGTGAAACATGCTGTTGTGGAGGCCAGATGTAAAAATGAACTCCTAAAGAGGTTAACTGAAACCTTGAAGGATAGTGCTGCCAAGAGCAAGATATAATCTCCACTCTAGAAAGTCCTGATATTGCTGGGTGCCAAGACCTCAGTGTGACTAGAACTGGAAAATCCCTCTGTGCTTGTTCCTTCTCCTGCAGATGTCTATGTGGGATCATCACAGAGAGAAATTAATGGGCAGATGAGTCCTAGGTCTGTCCCCCTATGTCTGCTTTTAATCTGAAACTTTCTGTAGATGCCAAAACAGGCAAGTAATCTGTCTGCCTTCAGCCAGGAACATGGTATTTTTAAGTGGTAGAACAAAAATTTTGAGTAGACAGAAAAAAAAAAAAGGGATTGAAATGCTCTCCCTCAAATTTTGGTTATTTTTCCCTATACCCCTTTACCCCCAAAACACAAACTTTTCAAGAAAAAAAAGGTGTTCATTTCTGGATGTGTTACTTACCCTCTGTTGTGTGTATGCCAAAATGTGTCTGGGTTGATAAGCTCTAGTACTTGCTGATTTTTTAATTCTTGTGCCTCACAATCTCTCTCTCTCCAAAAAAGACAAGTTTTGAGCTCCCTGAGTTTGAAAATAAAGCTCATATTTGTCCCGCAAAGACACTGAGAATGAAGGTCCTCCCCAGGTGAATCTCTTAGTAATGCTTAAGGATATCCATAGAAGAGAGTTCTTGAAACTGCTAACACTGAACCAAAAATCAGAATAAAACTTTTAAGGTAGCTAAAGCTTGCAGTACATCAGCAACAGAGTACACAGATATTCAAACAGTCTTTCTTGTGAACACAACTTTTAACATGTCAGCATTTTAACCATGAGATAAGAACCAGCGTTGTGTGCTGAAGGTCAAACAGAAGTCAAAATCAAGCATGCTGGTGCTTGCCCTTGTCCTTCAGACAGTGGAATTGCTAAAATCTTTCTGTCACAGGCTTACTCAACAGATCTTTCTGATTGCTTGAAAGAAATGCTTGTCTAAAATGGGTGGAATGGGTTGTGTCACAAGTGTTCAAAAGATGGTATTTAAGGGATTGTTTTGTCTTGAAAGCCAAAATACCTAAGCCCTAGTGCTAGTAATTATGACATCAACTTTTGCCAAAATGTTTAAAAGCATGTATTGCCATTTTCAGACATACACATACTTTTGAAATCTTGGATGATGATTCTAGAGGGGTAACTTAGCTACTGAAGTCCCATGGTTTAGAATATATTTGTTTTTAAACTTGAACTTTTGAAAAAAAAGGTAGTGTGTAACTTATCCATGTTGAGGCTGGAGGTAAAAAGCTACTAAGGTGACTGGAGAATGGGGAGACAGATCTTTAACAGAGGAGAAAATGAGTTTGTATTGTTTAAAACACATGAAGGTTACAGCTTGCTTTGAGTTATCTGTAAGTACAGTGGGGCAGTGAGTGCCAAGGAAAGAGGAAGAATTGGGTTATACCCTGGTTTGAAAACCTTGCCAAAACAGATTTGGAAACAGCCTGTGCAGAGTGACTCTGGGCACAATCAATCTGATCTCATTGTGCAGTTAAGCCTGGCACTCTTGCAGTGCACGTTCAGACACTGCCCAAGGAGCCCAGCCTGTTTAAGTCAGGTTGTGTCAAGCAGTTTGCAATTGCCTAGATTTGCAGAGCAAAAATGTTCCCTCCAGCCTGCACACCTTCCTCTTCAGCTTAGAGAACTGAGCCTGAAAGTTGTAGTACCCTTGATTAAGTCCAAATTTAAAGAGCTTTAAATCCATACTGAGTATAGATTTGCTATTAAAAAAAACCAACCGAAGAACAGCAATAGAAGAGCAAAATGAGAGAGTTCTGAAGCTGCTTCCTGCTGGTCTGGTGGGCACAAAGGGCCATCACCCTCAGCAGGAGCAGTGTCTGTGCCTGTGGAGGTTTGTGACTGTATCCCTCTGCTTGCCTTCAGTGCTTCTCTTGTGCACTTCTTTAGAAAATTTTCCCCACCTGGTGTACTTGGAGGCAGCCTTGGGAGCTCATTGTTAAAAGTTAATGTCTGGAGACTGAAGCTTTCCATTGGCTTGATTCCCTTCCCTTTTCCTACCTCCTGCTCATATACACATCTACTGAATTCTAAAAAGCTTTTTGATAGCAACTTGGAATTCAAACATTCCCTTCCTATTTGTCTCCTGGCCCAAGCCAACATTTAAATGTATTCTTTTCTATTACTAAGAACATATTGACAATTTAGGAAACATTGTCCTACAGTGCAAACACTCTGATATTACAAAATATTGCCATGTTCTCTGCATTGATCTAAATGAGAGCATTGGCACAAGAACTAATAGGTCTGTAGGGGCCATGAATGAGTACAGACAGAAATGAGAAAATTTCTAATCATGACAAGGACATGTTCAGGGACAGTTTTCCAAGCAGAGAGTGGGTCCAAACTCATTCAGTTTCTGGGGTAGAGAATGTGATCATTTCTGCAAGTCTGTGGTGTGGTTGCCTGTGCTGGCAGTGGAGACATGTCTGTGGCCATAAAGACAAAGCCTGCGCTCAGCTGGAATGAAAAGGTTGGAAGGAAAAGGTCGTATTTATTGCTCCTTGGTGTGGCCTGTGTGAGTGTCTCCTACCTTGGGAGACTGCTGAATTGCAAGGTCCAGCAAGCCTAAGCAGACTGAACGTTTTCAGATACCTTCCATTTTCAAATACATTTCATTTTCAAATACCTTTTGCCAAAAGGGAACTTTGAGAAAGCTGGTCTGGGACCACACAGGTGCCCCTTGGTGCACATCCAGATCCCTGCCTGTAGGTGAAGGAAGCATTTCCTGCATGTTTTGGTCTCTGGATCAAGGGTAAGATACCCCTGTGCTGCTCCTCCCCTTGCTGCCCAGATCCACTCTGCCAGCCTGCCCTGGTGCCCTCCTCCAAGCCCACGTGGCTGTCAGCCTCCCTGTGCCTGATGGCAGCCTTCAAAACCCTGCCTCTGAGCCCCTATCTCCAAGAGAGAATTGCTTTAACCTCATCCAATGGAGGTGAAATTTAAAATGACTTCATGTTTATTTGCTGACAGGCAGGAATGTCCTCTAAATTGACTGTCACAGCTGGAATACAATGCAGTAGGACCAACTCATAACCTCTTGCTGGCCTTCAATGAAACAATGTTAAGTTTGGGAAGTGGGGATATTATTTTGGCCCCCCTGGATGTATATGGACAGTATTCTCATTTTGAAGTTTTATACAATGAAGCTGTATTGGATATTTGCATAATTCAAATAGATGAAACCTCAAACAGGCACAGAAGACTTGATTTCATTAACTGGGGATGCAGCCATCCTCATCTTTCATGCAAATGGAAAATACCTTTCCTGTAAGCATGCTTTAAAGATTCATTTCTTTCTCTAATCAAGTGGTGAAATCCCACCCACGGGAACCAGAATTGATTTCTTTTCCCTTCAGACTCGATATCATAGACCTTATTTGGGTAAAGTTCTGTTGTGGAATGAAAAGGTTAACCCTTCTGTGTGCTGCCAATCAGCTACACGTGGTCCTGTTTGCTGCTCCAACACGCTGAAAATGCACGTGGTGCACTTGTCCTGCAGATGTAGCCATCAGCTCAGGGAAGCTCTGCCTCTTGTCAGCAAGGATCTATTTCTGCTGAATCCCTGACCTTGAGAGCTCGTTTTTAAATTTCTTCCTGGGCCTTGGATGCTGTAATTGATTACGGTTGTTTTGGTTTTAGTCTTTAACAATCAAGGTGAGGAATTGCTCCTGAATTTGTTAAGATGTCAGGAGGAAGGCAGCTTGCCCACACTGGATGGACAGTGTCAAGGAGCCTCAGTGGGCTCCTGCAAGCCTTCCATGAAACTCTGATGTTTCTGGTTGCGAATGGAAATCAGACAGGAATGCTCTGCTCTTGGAGCTGGCACTTGTGCCAGGGCCCTCTTGGGCGCGTGAGACAGATCCACTGCATTAATTCAATTTAATAGGCATCAGTGCAAAATTAAAGGTATTTTATGTTGGTCCGAGTAGTCCTTCTCATTATGTAGTCTGAGCCCTGGCTGGGATTCTTGTCCATAGCAGTGCTTAGGTGAATCTCCCTCTCTCCTTACCACTGAATTTCCAGAATATCTTTGCATGCTCTTTTCTGGTTCACCTTCTTGGTAATACAGCTCTGCATTTTATTTTCTTTCTTTCAGATATATCACTTTTCACTTGAATTGTCTTATATTACTTGAAACTGATAGCTTGACCCCTTGGCCACTGTGCTTCATCAAAAGCAGGATGCTCTGCTACATTCTAAGGAAGAACTGCATTAAAAATAACGAAAAAAAACCCCAAACCAAAACAAAACCAACCAAACAAACAAAAACCTAAACAAAAAACCAAACCAAATGAAACCAAACCAACCAAAACAAAACACCTCTCCACCTCCCAAATTAAGAATCACAAAGACAAGAGGAAAATATGTATTTTTCTTTGCTGTCTGGGATGCTTAGTTTTCTCATTCTCTTTGCCTTACAACACAAAGCAGTCATCGGGAAAGGTTTTTTTTCCTCACTCTGAAAGTGAATTTATGGTGTGTTCCCTGCCTCTCCTACCCACTAGCCTGCTCTGCAGAAGAAAGCAGCAGGGCAGCTGCACTGAGTGGCTCAAGAGAAGCCAAGATGACCTGGGTTTTACTCTTGTACTGAAGGAATATTTGGCTCTCAGATTGGCCCTGATTAGTAAACCCTCCCTTAAGTGTATACACGTTGTGGTATCTGACCTTGGCATGCAGGGCCCAGTACCTGGAGTCAGCTCAGAGGAAGCAGCCAGCTGAGAGACCTCGTGCCATCTCTGCTTCCCTCAGGGTTCATGTGGCACCACAAATGCGGCTTTTTGACACCAGGGAATGCTGAAATGCTCTAGGTCCACACCCACAGACATGTATGGAAGCATATTTACACGGGAGTATTGACTAATCAGGAGTAGCCACTCTCACCAACCCACGTGCCACGTCTCAGGGCACGTTGCTCTCACTGAGCAGGGTGGGTTTTTGGCTTGTTTGGTTTAGCCTTTAAGCAGAATCAGGCACATGTTGGAAAAAGACCTGTCCAGCAAAAGCCCCAAGAGCCTGGAGAGTGGGAGGAACGCCAAGCTTGTCAGTGTTCCCTGGAGATCATCACGCTGAATTCAGTAGGGCTAAAAGCATCTCAGACTTTGGGTGACAAAAATGTTACTGACTGAACTCTACCGACCTCTGCTTTCGAGTCATTTCGGGTCAGGAATAATTGCCATCTTTACATCATGATTTTCAAATTCTTTATCCCTTGAAGCAGCACTGAGAAAGCCAAGTGTCCCTAGGGTTCAAATCTTCTTTATTTAATTTTCCTACTATTTTAATGTATAGATGGTTCTGATCATTTTTTCTCAATGTGGTTTTGAGGAGAAAATTCCGAGGCATGAAAAAATCTGTTTAAAGTGAAACATCATGCTTTTGATTCACGGACTGAAGTTCTATGGGAGGAATAGAAACAAAAGTCTCATGATAACCCCTCTGCCTTCCTAAAATAGAAAATCTGCCTAGTTAATGAATATAAATGAATGTACATTCGCTTCCCTTTTTTTTTTTTTTTTTTTTTTTTCAGGTTATGAAAGCTGATTAGCATTAGGGTACTACAATTTATTTAAAGCAGTTGAGTAATTATTCTGCTTTCTATCCTATGAACAAGCAACTTATTTATTACTAAAAGTTTGAGGTTTTTTTAAGTGTATCCTTGAAATAACATTGAGAACATATCTTTGTCATCATCTGAGTTGTAAAATAAGTATTTTACAATAAGTAATTCTGGTATATGGGCAAAGAAGAAAAATTGGTCAAAGCTATAGATATTCAATAAACTGTGATGCATCATCTTACAGGAAAGGACCTAAAATCCTTAGGCACGAAATAATGTATTGACAATTTGTGTTTACACAAGTAGAATTCAATATTCAGCATAATTAAATCAAAAATTGATAGCTTGAGCAAAACAAAACAGTTTTTCATATAAAATTTAACACGGGTGAAGCCACTTTGCTTTATTGTGACACCAGGTGGATCAGGGTGCTTTGGCTGAGAGTTATTTTCCAGCAGATCATAATAAAGTGGCTTGCATGCATTGGCCTTACCTGTTATGTCGGGCTAATGAGAATTTATTCTCCACTTGCCTGTAGAGGCTGTGTTGTTAGTAATGCCAGGCAGGTTAAGTTGCTCTCTCTAGGTCCATCCTTGCAAAAATTGCGTCTTCTTTTTTCTCCAACCACCCATCCTCAGGGTGTGGAAAGTCAAGCAGAAAAGTGAACTGGCTCTGGCTGCAGTTGGAGGTGTCTAGGAGCTGTGAAGGTATGGAGATTTTTCAGGCTTGTTCCTTGTTGTCCCTTCTTTAGACTTTAATAAGCTGGCTGTTGGACAGAAATACCTTTAACCTGGTTAAAAGTTACACTAGGTTTACATAATTTAAGGTATAATTGGAGTCTTCTTTGGGCTGGAAGCACTTTAATTCCTCATGCTTGGTCGTTGTCCCTAAAGGCATGTAAAATTGTGTGTGGAAGAAAAGAATGAGATTCTTAAACTCAATATTATTATTTTAAATGTAGTAGCACCATTTTAGATTAACTATCTCTTCAATATGGAAATTCTATTTTGGGATTAATGACTAAATCATTGACACCTCTAGCTAAAACAAATGAAACTGTTGACGTGAGCACCTAGCAGAGCAGGGTGTCAGTATTAGGTCTGCCTTCCCACAGGAACACACGCACAGCTCTCATTAGTATTTGCAGGTTCTGTGTAGGTACCCAGGGAGGAACACACACCACTTAAAAGCTGGGGGAAAATAAAAAAGAACCTATTCTGAAGCTTCCCTGTTAAAGCACTTGAACCTCATCTAAGGAATACTATGGCACAGAAAAAAATTCTGCAGCTGGTGAACTTTATGGCAAAGTTGCATTTCATCCTCGGACCAGTTGTGAAAAGACAAGCTAAAATAAATCTTCTACATTTTGCAGATGTGCAGACAATTCATGAATAAAATTTAAATCTGCAAGCAACCTATTATGCTATAATAACAAGTTAAAAAAATTCAAAGCACCTGTAAGCTGCTCGTTTAGAACCACCAGCTTCTGAGAAAAATGACATCGGGCAGCCTCTCCTGCCTTAGCAGAAGCAGTACTGAGTTATATAAATGTGGGAACTTCAGCAACGGAACTTGTAGTTTATTTATCACATGGTAATATTTTGGAGCTCAGTCTGAGACCAGGGCCAGCTATCTATGCGTTGTACAGACAAGAGCAAATAATTTCTATGTCAAAATGTACAAAATCTACATAGGGCCAGAAAGAATGGTGAGAAGGAAATTTGACATATAGAGTTGATCTCCTCTAACGTTTATTAACAGAGCAGTTACATATTAAGTGCATGTACCAAATATTTTGAAACTAGGTAAGAAATGTTTATTTACAGGATAAAAGTGGCCCAGCTGCTTCTGAGAACTGCAGGCTCCATGACAACTGTGCAGCAAGTTTTAGGTAACTCAGTTTTGCATTTCCTGAAAATGCACATGCAAGAATCTACATTGTAAAAACAATTACTTATCTTTGAAGAGCCCCTGATTACCAGGAGCTCCAACATGTGTTGCATTTTTTAAGATGTTGATCATGGGTTACTAGATGAAAATGAGCTGCAGTAAGCTGTCAAAGGCAGATGGACTTGAGTAGCAAGAAATGCTGCTAGTAGACGTTCCTTGTCAGCCACCTCTGATGCTGGTGTTGGAAGATGGAGAGGATTATTTGCACCAGCTTGTAGCTGCTCAGAGGAAAAATAACTTCTCTGTATTCGCAGATTAGACGAGACAAAGGTTCTGCTTCTCTGAAGCAAACTCCTTAATATCACTTGTGCAGAGGCTCTGAAGTGCAGCCTGTTTGTATTTTTCCCTTGGCAGTGTTACAAAACCGCATCTCTCCCTGATCTGCATTTGAAGAGTCTTCATTTTTATCTCTTTTAGATATGGGGTTTTCTACTTTAAGCACTTCCTCTCTTTCATTTGAGCATGGAGCTGTTGGGAAGTTTTTTTTTCCCATCTTGAGCCTGAGCAATAGCCCAGCTATTTGCTTTAGAGAGTCCCTGGTTTGTCATTGATGGGCAGTCGTATTTCCAAATGGACTGACTGCAGCTCTCCTGGGTGAGTCTGTTTTGTCTGATTTTGTCTTGGAGTAACACAGCCTGCAGCTTTGTTTGTTCACAGAACTGCACATTCAGACACACTGGTGCATTAAACTTTATGCATTTAGGAAGCTACATATCCTGTGGCACGTGGCACGTAGAATCACAGAATATCCTGAGTTGGATAACTTCTAATATGCAGTTTCATGTGCACAGGAATTGTTTGGAATGTGATGAAATTAAGAGAGCAAAGGAACTGCGCAGTTTAATTCAGGCACACATCACTCCACAGGAACAGCCACTTCTGTGAGTGATGTGTCACTTTAATGCTTGCTGCACAACCAGATATTTTGGACTTTTGAAAAGACCATCATCTGATGCTAATACTGCAGGTTTTCTGAGCCCATGATATCCAGATGTAAAGAAATGAAGCTGAAACCTCTCTCTCCCCTCCTTTTCTCTGTCTCCCACCAATATGCCAGTTCTTGGTCAATCAGCAATGAACAAACATGTGGGATCTCTAAATGGGATTAACACATGCAGTTTACTCATGACATTTGATTTGAGTCCAAAAATGAGTAATTAAACTGTTTTTGTAGACTGATCTTCCTTTTTGCCCTACCTGCAATCTCTTTCTCCCTAGCTGGCTGAACAGCAGTGTGTGGGTATGTACCTGAAGATAATACAGGAAATTTCTTTGGAGCCTTCCCTGCCTTTAATTTCATAGTTTATTTGTGGAAAATATGATTATATAGGCTGTGATTTCATAGAATGGTGGAATGTTTTGGGTTGTAATGGACGTTAAAGACAGTATCTTTTAAACTGCCTGCTATGGGCACAGCACTAGACCAGGTTACAAAGAAAACCAAAATCCTTTGATTTTCTGTGTGTTTCTCTGGAATCACTCTAAGAATTCCATGTTCTTCTGATGCTGAGGCCCCAGAACTGGATGCAGTGCTCCAGGTGGGGTCTCATGGGAATGGAGTGGAGGGGCAGGATCAGCTCCCTTGCCTTGCTGGTCATGTTAATTTTGATGCAGCCCAGGATGTGATTTGGATTTTCTGGGCTGCAAGTGCATCTTTTTGGGTAATTTTCAGCTTCTTATCAGCCAATTCACAACCAACTCAATTTGACAGAGGTTGTTTTCCCCTTGGATGCTCATAAGACCAAAAGTGACTGCCAAGTGTCCACCACTTTATGTTTCAAAGACAACAACCTCTTTGTAGCGTATAAAATGCTATAAGCAAGGAATGCATTATGTGCATAAAACCTCTCTGACATCCCAGCCATAATAGGGTTTTTTATGGCTCTCGTGCTCTTCCTCCAGCAGGCAGGACAGCTGCCTGAGAACAGCCGCACGTCAGTTGACCAGAGGTGTGTGCACGGTGTGATTGAGGAAGGGCTAACATTGTCAGCTCTCTTGTTTTGGAGACCAGCCTAAGAGGAATCTTTAATTCTCTGGTTAGAGAAAGAGGTGCCAGCTTCATGAAGTTTCTAAAGGGTTACAGATGAAGGTAATCTGAAACACAGTAAGTATTAATAACAGAAGGCACTGGACAGGAGAAGATTTTCTGTATGGGAAATTGCCCATCCACAGCATAGTAAAGATTTTATTCCTTTCATAAGTCAGGATTCTGAGTTCAACTAAAGCTTTTACAGCTTCAGATTTTTATCCTGCTGTCCAGCTGCCTCTGTTTCTTTTGGAGAACCAGTGAAGATTTTTCTTTTTAAAACACTTTTTCCATGCCTCAGCACCACACACCAAAGTGTATGGATATATTTTCCTTACAATATGGCCAGGCTTATTTATTATTTAATGTGCTTGCAATTAGGGTTCTAAAACAATAGCTACTTTTACCCCTTCACAGTTACGGAGCAAACAGCAATTTTCTCACTGCTCAGTAGTAGCAAACTCTTTTCCTCCTTCTTCTCCCAAATCAAAAGTAAATAGGATTTAATTTATTTCATTCCCCCAGCCCCTACCCTAAGTGGTTCTGTCCCAATGGCACTATCACTACGATTACATTTAGCAAGTTTCGTTCTTTACACCCTGTGAAATAAACAAGTTTACTAGCAATAACCTTGCTAAATTTGTAGCCTTTACACTCAGGGACTCTGCCCTCAGGTTCTCTGTGCTTTTGCTATAGAAAAATTGGATGAGAACTTCAAATGGTGTAGCTGGAAGAAGAAGTACGTTCCAGTATCTTTTCATTCAAAAAGCAGCAGAAATTATTTCAGTGACACACAAAAAGATTTGTGTTGCAGAATAGCTGGAAAGCAGGTTTCCCTCCATTTGTATTCATGACAGCTTCCATATATTCAACTATCAAAACCTATTATGAAGAGCTGTATTGTAGTGTAGATAGATTTTTATGCTTGTCATAATACAGATCTATAGGTAAATTTGTCAATGATACATTCACTGTCATATTGCTGTATTTCTTACAGAAAATATTCTTAATGATACCAAGCTATATATACTGACTATGTAAGACTGAGTTTGTTTGATTGCTCAGTTTTAAGAAGAATGTTTTAAATTAACAGGGGTTTTTCTGTTTGGAGCAAATTTAGAAACACCACATTTAAACCAAAAGTAATTTGCTGGGCTAGTTACTTTCTACATCCTGTTTTTTTAATAAGGTATGCACGGTCCAACAAGCTTCTTCCTATGACTTCCAATACTAGGTTTTCCTTCTTCCCATTTATATGTGACTTGTACAGCCCATGTTAGCAGCTTATTCTGGAATGGATTTTAACAGGTTGATTTAAAAACAACCCTCCTTGATTCCCATTTGAGCTCTAGGCTTGAGCTCAAGGGCTGTCTTTAAAACCAAAAAAAGAAAAAAAATCTCTTCATGTTTTTGGTAGAAAATCTCCTGTTGAAAGAAGTAATTTCTTCCAATTCTTAATGTTTTAGTTATCCTGTCCTCTCTCCTGTGTTTCTCCATTCCCTGTTATTATCTGAAGTGGGGCTGAGTGTGGGGTAACCAGGAAGTTATAAGGCAGGGAACAGCAGGGAAAGGGATGAGGGTTGGGGAGGGAGGTCACTCAGTTTAAGAACAGAGGTTCAGGGCGTTTTTTCCTCATCAAACAGGAGGTATTTATACCAACAATTTTATTGTTTAATTTTTTTGGTCACAAAGATTAAAATAGTTCATCCCTTGAGAAAAGGAAGTCTCTAGTATGTCAAGAAGATTAAGCCAAAAGGTGTTTTCTCATCTGCAGAATCAATAGTTGAGGTGTCCCTTGTTCCTCCCACCCCACAAATAGCAAACCCATCTAGGGCAGAGTTAAGGAAGAACTGAGAGCACAGCCTGTTTTTGGGGCTCTCAGGGTTGTGTCACATCCGTGGTGACACATCTTAACTCCCACTAATACACAATAATGTCATTTCTCTGGTACCTGTGGGGTATCAGAAATCACTGCTGTTTTATCCTTGAGCTCTGGGTAATTTCTTTTCCAAACATAAAAATGACATCAGCCATTGACTGAATGACAAACTTGGTGATGCCAAGAGGGAAAAGAAAACCAAGTTCAATTATGTTACCCCTTCACAAGAAAAAGTCTGTGGGAGTGCTGGGGGTGCCCCAAGCCACAGCTGGAAAACTCAGAGTGTGCAAGTGGGACAGCTCAGCCAGCACACGCTGTCACTGGGTGTTGATTTGTCCCGTGGGTGTTTGGGGAGCCACCCAGAAAGTGCTTCTGTGTGAGAGGTGAGACAAAGGAAAAGTGCTGTTCCCATGACCCAGGGCTCTGCCAGGCTCAGGAGCTGAGCAGAGTGACCTTTCACTGCAGGGACCTGTAAGACCTGGTTTAAATCAACACCTCTTTGTCCACTTGAAGCCAAGGCTGAGTTGTGGTCAGTGATGCTGCCGGCACAGACAGCAGGAGGAACCTGTGCAGTGTGGTTTGGCAGTGGTGAGTTGGAGCTCCCACAGCTCTCAGCCTGCTGTATGTGACATTTCTGAGAGACCTCTGCATCCTTTCCTGGGTTCATTCACCCCTTCTGATCACTCTCTGCCTTTGCAGGCTCCATCATTGCTTCTGGTCTAGACTATGAGCACAGGCAAAAAACTACAAATTAGCTAATTTCCAAGACACAATCCGTAGTTTCCCTGCTGAAGGACTTGTGCTCTGAAGAAAAAGGTACCAATCGAATCAGAGGAGCCTTTCTGATTCCATTTATCTGGGATTTTTCCATGTTTCTTTTCCCAAATTGCCCTGCAGGTTAAACTACTACTCTGTCCTCTGTTGCTCAGCTCCAAGTACAGCTCATACTATAGCAACAGCATTCAAGATGAACCCAAATTAGATCTGTGTCTGCCAGGGAGACAAAATAAAAAGAGCTAACTAGTTTAATTACTCCCCATTCAGATGTAATTCAGTTGCATTGCACTAAAAAAAGTAAACGCTGTTGGGATGTTATGAGACAATTAGTAAGATAATGGAAAATAGTTAATACCCCTCATGTCTGTGAAAGAATGCTCTCCCTCTGCTTCAGAGTAGCCTTGAAAGTGTTTTCTGAATTGTATTTTCAAGCGAGACTATCTTCTCCCGTCGGAAATACTAACAAAATCCTGTCACAGGACAAAATGGTTATCTACAGTTTGGAAATCAGAGTTCAAAGGAATCACCGTGGTCCTGAGCCAGCCACAGGGTGCAGATCCAGGCACTGTGAGGATACCCCTCTGCTGGGAATGAGGAGGGACTGCTGCACTTTCTCACCAGGCAGATTTGATTGTGCCCTGTGTGTCCTTGCAGGCACATCCAAATAAATCCTTGGCCACAGCAGCTTTTCAAAATATTTCACTCAAAATGTGTCGCAAGTATCTTCCTTTTTTACATTCAGATTGAGGCTTTTTCCTCTTCCACTGCCACAGCAAAGTTAGAACAGTAAGTTTGCCAGTAACTTGCCAGCTTATCTTCCCAGAACATCTTGCCAGCCATAAATGCATTTGCCCTTGGCTATGGGGTCTGAGATTCAGGCTCTGATCCCAGCTCCTCTGTGGCCTCACTGAGTGACCTTCTCCAAGCTATGCACCCTCCCTGCGCCTTGGACACTTCCACACCATCATGATAATAATTTCTGACTCCTTCTAAGTGTGTTTTATTTGCTACAGGAGAGTCAATTACCCTGGATTTTGCCACTGTGTGAATTACCAGCTGCCAGCACCCATGGGCACAGCAGCGTGAGCCCGAGCACTTGTGTGGGGTATTAACGCAGATTTCCTCATTTCTCATGTTTTGAAGTCCTTCCCTTGGGGTCAGGAGTTTGGGGATTTTTTTAGTCTCTTAGATGTGGAATTCCTATTAAAAGTCAACTGCCCTGCGCAACTCGATCAAAAAAAAATCTCGTTTAATGTGAGATTAGTTTAGGCTTTTGTACTTTGTTTCCTTGGGACTCTAATGGCAGTCTGAAAAAGAAAATCACCCCTGAGAACGTCTGCGTTTCACATAAATGTAATCCAATTACCCCAGTCTAGGCCATGCAGAACTATTTGGTCTGAGGTATACATCAGTCTAGGAGAAGTACAATATACTGAGTGAAAAGAAGGCAGATTGGGCGTATTTCTTAATAGCATAACACAATGCAATTGCCAAAGGAAAGGCAGATGCTTCTGTCCCACATTACGCAGAGCCTGGACTGAGTAATTTGGTGGGGGGAGGTGGGAGAGAGTGAAGTCCTTGTAGGCAGGGATTTTAGAGGTATCTTCCCTGGAGGCCAGTTTTGTAAAGGCATACCATCTGGTGCATTCAAAATGCAAAAAGATTTGTTCTTCAGAAGTCTGAGCCAGGGATGAAAGTCCATCCCTGCCAGGGATGGCTTAGCAGTATCCAGAGAGAAGGATGAGTTTTATCACAAACAACGAGAGTCTCCTTTTCCTCCGCCCTTAACCTCTAATTCAAACATCAAATAGACTGATCTGACTGTAGCTGCTGGTTTCTGTAGTGAAAGTTTCTGATGTCCTTGCTTTCTGTGAACTGAGCAATGAACTGTTTCATTACTATTTCTGCTTTGCTTCCAGGCACCTTCATTTTACACAGAGGTCAGAAAGGGGTTAAATGCAAACGCTGACATTATCCCAGGCAAAGCCTGAGCAGGGACTGCTCCCTCCCTCACACGCCTTCAGCAGCAGCCAGCCTCAGTACTGGGCTGCAGGAACTTGTGGGTGCCCTCAGCATCAGCCTCAATGCTGGCACCTCCCAGGCCTGGGCTGCAGTGATTGAGGCTCCTTGCAGAATTAAGCAGTTTCTGCCCCATGCCTCGCAGGGTGGATTTCAAATTTCCTGTTAGAGGAATGGGTGGATGTTTAGCTTGCCTTGGAGATAGGGCTGGCATTGTTGATGGAAGCCCTCAGAGCATCCCTGTCACACATGCAGCTCTCTGCAGAGGCTAGGGGCCTGCAGGAGGCACCTGCTGGCTCATCCCTTCTCCAAGCATGAGTTATGCTGGGCTTACAGGGCCCTTAGAGCTCCCATTGGGTGGGCTCAGGCTGGGCACAAACTGATCAACAGAATGTGCTGAATAAGTACAAGTTAGGATTTTACAACAAAAGATGGTGTAATCACTGACTAAGAAGACATTACTGCTTCATGCCTGAATACTGGGAATTGATCACAGTCCACAGCTCCTAGCATATCTCATGGCTGCAGGCTGAGCTTCCCTCTGGAAGCTGGGAGCCATAAGACAGCAATCTTGAACACTGAGAAATTATGCTAATCTCTAGCTATAACGGCCACGTATGTCTTTGCCTGCATAAAAACAACAAAACAAGCCCTGTGGGCTGCACGTGCTGCAGCTCAGCAGAGCAGAGTGCTCCTGTGGCTCCCAGGTATGCTGTGTGCACAGGGATGGGGTCGCTATGGACTGCTCACCCACAGCTGGTGTTCTGACAGCCCTGCTCCTCACTGTTCACATCTACAGAGCTTTGAAGTTGTCTTTATTTTGTTAATTTTAACACGCAGCCAATCCATGTCCTGCCCATGAGATCCAAGCGCTGTCAAACCTCTTTCAGATGTGGCTTTTTTGTCTAATCAGGTGTAAAAGAAAAACTAACTTTAATCAATTACTTTATTTAAAAACACGTCTTATATTGGCTTTTCTCATACTAGGAGAAAAATCCTGTCTGCCAAGTAGAAGGAGCCTGTACAACTTCATCTTGCACACCTGATAGAAGAGTCTCTGCAGGCAAGAAACTCATAGAAAACAACTTTCAGTCTATTCCTTTTAATTTCTCCTGCGCTTCCTCCAGATTTGTGAATAGACTTTTCCATGTCTTTGAAGCTTAATAGCTTTAACCTCATTCCAGTCTTTCTTCAATTTGGGCACCTAATGTGTAATATCATGGATGTCAGAAAGCAGTAACTCACTGCAAAGTTATTGGGCCTCTCCCTGATGCCTTGCAGTTAATGGGTGCTTCAGCCTTGAAGAAGCAGGTGGAGTCCTAGTGGTGATGCTTTGCTTTGTGTTCCCTTTATTTGTTCTTTATTGATCTCTGAAATGCATTTGCTCCACTGTTATTGACTTCTAACAACTCCCACATGAAATGCACTTTTGTCACTAATTTTGTGATGTTTTCTGGGTGAAGAGCTTACCTGGGTATAACTACACTTCCTGACACCGGCCACAGCTTCTGCCTTGCCCATCTTATTCCTGTCAATGGAAGGAGAAGAGACAGCATAAGAGCAAAATCTGTTCTCTTGCTATGATAACTTATGTGATCAGGAAAATTAATGCAAAATAGATGTAATACAGAGAGGTAGCAATAGCAGAGCCTTTGCATTGTCTTTTGTGTGGCCATAGTAGGGCTGGCTGTTACGAATAAATCAAATTATTTAAACTGGGGCTTTCTCCTGGTGAGTCTTCCTTTCCTACACTCTGTTTTCTTTCTCTTGCTTGGAGGATCTTTGTGGACTTGATAGAGCTTGAGAGCTGAGGAAAGCTTATTTAAATATAACTTGTGTGGTCGGGTTAAAGGGTGCTCTTTGCTTTCTCTGTGTCTCTGTTCCCCTTCACACCTGCCTTGCCTGATAGAGCACGGTGTCAGTGAGGCCAAAGGAGCGTACTCACTATCACACTTGGAAAAATGTATTAAAGCCCTCTGAAAACCTATTAAAGCTCAGGTTAGAAGCAATGTTATTCTTCACCTGCCTATTCCTTTTAAGCTGTTTTCTAACCATCCATGTTGTAAATATCCCTGACCCAGAGGAGTGTTTCAGGTGGAAGACAGAGCAAAACAAAAAATGTGGCTTAATTTAAAAGTCTTCCATGGAGAAATGTGTTGACCATTACAGCAAAATGCCAAAGCATCATTAAGTGCTGTAAATATCCTATTAATAAAACACAGTTATTTAGAGTGGTCAGCCTTCATTTGCCTTGCTGGGGGAACAACATGTGATTTAAAACTTTCTTTTCCCTCTGTCACCTTGAGTAAGGAGGACCTGGTGGATTAATGGTGAGATGTTGAAGGGGAGAAGAGGAGAGAGAGGCTGTTGCTAGAATAAATTACCCTGAACTTTCCACTTTAGCAGTCAGCACTGCTACTCTTCACCTTCCTTTTGTGACACCCTTTCCTCCTTAGCACTAAGAAACCCTCCAGATGTTCATGGAGGGCTCAGCACAAGGGTAAGCTGCTTTTTACTCCTTTTTTCCCCAGGCTCTTTTGAGTGATATGAGGTCCTTGAGTCATTTCAGCTGTGAGGGTCAAATTTTCCTTTTTTCTCTGGGGGTGCAACACTTCCAGAAGCCACTGAACTGCGGCTGGCAATGAGCAAGAGAGGTGTATGATGTTGTTGTGAGTAAATGCCAAGGCTGTAATGATAAAGCTTCCCTTCTGTCTCATTCCTCACTGGAAATGCTTGAGACAGGCAGGACATTTCAAGTGCCTGTAATGGAAGGCATTAAGGTTTTACTTGGTTCTGCTTAAATCAGTGGTCTCAAGCATATAGTCTCCTGCAATTATATATTGCTCCATGCTTGATTTTTATGGTTCTGCTACCATAAACTTCTGCTGGAGCTTTCTCAGGCATAAGAAAATCTGAAATGTACAGATCATTAGAGGAAGTATTGAACCATTTGCATGTAGAATAGACATAGATTAACTGGGAATGGATCAGTGCGCTTTTATCACATAGCATCAATAGTAAAACTGAATCTTTGGCATAAAGGGAAAAATAATTGTTTGTAGTTGCAAGGAGATGAAGGGCAGCTTGAAAGAGCATGGTGTGAGGGGTACAGCAACCTGCATCCTCTAAACAGAAGTGAATATTTGAAAGCAGACTTCAGTCGTATTTCCGTTTATGTGAATTTTCAGAAGTGATAAAAACCCACTGAGGCAGTGCACTGGGAGAAGAGACTTTCCCCCCTCACCTGTCTGGGCCCTGGTGACTTGGCCCCTGTCACCAAGTCTCTACCAAGCCCTGGCTTGGTGCAGGAAAGGAGTTTCCCCCCCCTCTTTCCTCCATGCTGCAATGGCAGCAGGGATCAATTCAGAGGGAGAGTCCTCCAGACCGTGTTTATTGAGCAGGTCAGACCAGGAGATTGTAGTGGTTCATTCTGCCTTTCTAATCTAATAACCTGCTTTTATCCAGTTACCCTCTGGACTTTATTCTGAGCTACTATTCGATCAGAGCACAAACAAATGATAGAAACTCTCAATGACAGCATGCCAGAGGAAATGCTACAAACCCAGAATTAATTGGAAATATATATTCCAAGAGTGAGATATGGACCTTTTTTCTAATAGACTTAGACTTGGATATTATTACTGAAATACTGGCAAATTCACACATCAATGTAAATTGTCTTGCTGCATCTGTCAACAGGCACCTAAAGCAGTAATAAAGGCAGAATAGCTTCTCATAAATATCCAATATCCTAATTATCAGAGCTTGACTTAACCAATGGCAGGGTAATAAAAAATGAGATTTTTGGATCTTTTGCCATGACAAATGCATACTTTATTCTTTGAAGACCGACTGCAGTGTCACAACTTTTGTGGCAAATAGAGCATGAAGCATATTGTCAAAAATATGGTTAGGGAATATGAAGCCACTAAATATTTTATCTTCCTGGCAACGTACTAGGAGAAAAGTATAAACTTTAAATCTATCAGGTTCCTCCTCCCACCTCCCAAACTGTTTTAATAATACAGAAATCTGAGTTCCTAGAGAAAAGCAATACATTCATTTTCCAGTGTGCTTTGATATAGTGAGTATTGTGAATTTTGTAGTGCTTGCATTGGGGTTTAAAATGTCATCAGTGTATATCTCAGAGAATTGTTTAGCAGTTGCACGTTATGAACGTCCATTTTTTCCCTCCTTACTGATCAGTCATGATGTGCTGGCTGGATGCAAGCCCCGTCTGACTGGGTGTCCCAGGGGTGGTGAGAGATGGGGGCCAGGAGGGGTCCCAGAAAGTGACACCCCTCAGGGCAGGCTGAGACCTCTGCACACTGTCACTGAGTAACAGCATTACACTTTGAAGGGAGATGGATGGAGGAACTACAGGAGTAGTGGGATCAATCCCATTTTTTTTTCTCATATGGCTATTGCTGTGGTCGGGAACCCATGGCTTGCTCAGTAAATTGGTGACAATCAGTACTAAAACACCGAATCTATACTGAGCACCTGGGTGTATGCTGTAGTTCACATTTTAATTTATTTAATTTATTAAAGCAAAGCACCTTTTTACAGTGTAATCAGGATATCACCCTATGTGGCAAAGTTACACAGGGCCCTAGGACTGAGTGCTGACATTCACCTGACCCTTGTGAAAAAGTGCTGATGGGAAAGTGTCTGCGTCATAAAATAGTTTCTGTTGTTCATTCCTAGGTAAAGGGGCATGTGTGTGCAGAGTTGTGTAATGTGCAGGCTCCAATTACACAGCAAAAATCCCAAACTTTTCAGCTCTCCAAAGGAATGAGTTTTCTGTTACACCAGTGATATGGACACAAATTGTTTCAGGGTGCTAAGCCAATTCCTGCTCTATAAGTAGGAATCTTTAGACATAAATGCTGCCTTTTCTCTGCTTGGTTTCCCTGAAACAGCCAAATGGAAGTTTCCCAGCCTCACCCGACCCCTGGCTGCAGTCACAGCCTGTGTCAGTGTGATGGGGAGGAGGGCTGGCCTTCCTCCTGAGGACATCACACAGCGCTCACACCCCCCTCGCAGCCTCAGTGCAAAGCGTTTCACTCAAAGTGCCAAAATCCTGTGCATCCAACTATTTCTTGAGGAGATCTGGAAGCAGGAATACACCATATACTGATCTTACTGGTGAACTCTGATCTTTTGGTGTAGAAATTTAAGTGCTCTGTACGATGATGGTGGCATAAAAATACTGCATTCACTACACTCCACATGGTCTGAAATAAAAAGGGCTTCATTGCAATGTTTTGGCAACAGCTCTTTCTGGGAGGCTTCGTAACAGGGAGTGTTGCTTTTTTGATGAAAAAGCTCGTAGATGAATGTGCATGAAGTAGGAGAACCCAATTTCTCACAACTTAGGGAAAAAAGCCTCCTTCTCCTAACTCATCACTCATGCTCCAACAGCTTTCACCTCTCTATTTTAAAGCAGAAGAATGCACAACAGGCAGGACAGCACTGAGAGTACATCCTTTAGAAAGGATAGTCTATCATCTTGTCTCTGGCTTTATACTCCCTGTTGAACAAATCTGCCAACATGACACTGGATACTGATGAGCAATTTGTATGGTTATAAAAATATTGGCAGTGCTCCATTGTTTTGCTATTTAATTCTTAATTTACATTTTTAATGTGCTGTGTCCTCGTTCATATTATAGGTTTTACTCTTCTGTGTACATCTATAATAGAATGATTTTTTTTCCTAAAAATTAATTATGAATACTAAAGAGCTGTTACAATTGCACTGTGCTTGTCTTTTAAGATATGCTTCCTTAGGAATGGAGTACTTTTGCAAGGGACAGGGGAGAATAGAGTAGGTACAGAATAGCTGTATTTTCAAGTGTTCTGCCTGAGCTACAGATTGTGTCCAGTACTCAGATTGGCAAAAAAACTGTAATAAATGATGAGGACTGAAGGCCCAACCTCCAAACGGCCTGTCTCAATGTATTTATTAGTTTTCCCTCCCTCCCTCCTCCTCATCTCCAGTTTTTGATGAGGAGGATGAAGTGGATTTTTCCTAGCCCAAGGAAATAAAGGGCTTAGCAACAGTACCTTCACTCTCTCTATCCAAGCAATGTTTTTAAATTGCTGTGTCCAGTAAAACTTTTTTACTGGACTATGATTTGTGCTGGAACTGAACTGCTGGTAAATGATTTGGTTTCCTCCTCCAGAACAACTTGCCCACAGAAAAGCATCCTAATATGTGTGTATTTCTGTGCTGTGTGGGCTGTTAGGGGAGGCAGGGAAATTCCAAGTCTGCTGGTTGGAACAGGGGCTGAGCAGTAGGAGCTGGGACTGCCCTGTCCTGCCCTGGGGAGCTGGGCTGCAGAGGCACCAGCTCCTGCCTGGAAAAGCAGAGGTGCAAGCTGCACAAAGAGCTGTGTGCAGGTATTTCCTTCCATTGAACAGACTGTCATTCCCAGTGATTAATGGCTTATGGAATAGCAATAGAGTGAAATCATTGACAGTAAGTTTAAAGTATAGTTTAAGGACTCTGAACCCAGAGAAATAACGGCAATCAAGTTTATGTGGCACAGGCTGATAAACCTGCTGCTGTGAGAAGCCAGTGCAAAACATGGGAAGAGAAAATGAATGTGCGTGCACAGAACACCTCAGTGCTTCTGTAGCAGTGCTGTGCTTCCTGTGCCCTCAAAAGCAGTGGAAAGGCTTCTTATTTCCAGTGCTTTGCTCCAGCAGAAAGCTTTGCAGCTGCCATGAAACCTGGCAGCCTTAGGGGCCCTTTCAGGAGTGCACACCTTCCCCCAGTGGGGATTCTGTGTTTGTGTGCCTGTGTGAGCACAGCGAGCAGCCCCAGAGGAGCAGCTTTTGATGTCTCTTCACAGAGGGACTTGCAGGAACACTTGGAGCAATTCACCAAGGGTAGGAATTAGACTGGAAAAAAGTTTTTACCTACATGTGCAGACCCAGGCATTTTTATGAGGACTCCCAAAGTTGGGGTTGAGATAACAGGGCTACAGGGACTGGGAACCAGGTTATGCAGTGAAATTCAGACTGCATCCTGGACAACTTTTCTTGGCTCACTGGAGATCTGTGATGTATAGCTTGGACCCTGTATGCTCATTGTATGGATTTATATTCTTAACTAATTGTCTAATGCTTTGTTTTCTTCTACAGTGAGTAGTCATAATACTGCTAAAAATAAAAGTGTGTGTGGTTTATGTCCAGATTTGGACTTCTCTTTAATCTACCAGCTTTTTGAAGTCATTGGTGGGGAAAGAATTGGGGCATCCCCTAACTCGTAAGTAAGAAGAATTTGCCATCCTGATGGCACTTTATTTTTATGGTTTTGTTCTAAACATCTGTTTATGAAAAGAAAAAAAACATTATCCAAGAGAAATTACCCAAGCCCCCAGTGGAAGTCTGTTCTCTCTTACGTGCTCTCATATAGTCCTACTTTTTTTCAGAAACATTAATAGATTGTTTCGGAATTTTTGAAAAGCTCCTCTTTCTCTGGCTTTCCTCTCGAAAGCTGTGAAAGTGCTCAGTGGGAACCGTGAGTGGGAGAAGAGCTCTCTGCAGACCTGCTGCTTTAGGGCATCCCCAGCACCGTTCGGCTGGGATGGGGGGGCACTTCCATCCCGCGGGTCTCCCTCCTTCCTAGCGGGAGTTGGCCACGGCCGCGCTGGGTGAGGCAGCAGGGGAAGCTGAGAAGGCACAGCCCCTGCAGGGGCGGCTCCTCCCCACGCAGCCGCCTGGAAGGCATCCAGGGCTGACGGGGGATGCCGTGGGAAGGGTTTATACCTGCTGCTTGTGCTTCCTCCAAGGAAATATATTGGAAATGCCACCCTCGGCTCCCCGGACAAACACACTTTAGCTTCCTCAGAGCCGCATAGGGTGTAATAAACTGTTACTGCAGGGAGTCTACCCAGTGCTTTAGTTTTAATTTAAAAGATGTCTTTAATCTTCCTGTTGCTTTGTGTAAGTTGTAAATTACACAACCCGGCAGAAAATTATATGTAAAGTAGGATTATGATTCTCATTTTTATTTTGAAGCTGGCTCTGCATGGTAAAAACTGATTCTCACGGTCACTTAATTTTTCATTTACTCTCTGATTTGCATTTTGTGTATTAAATTCCTTCAAATCTGGGCAGATTATTGCAATGTGGATATCCCAAATTTATTTATAAGCAAACTAACTAAACAGATGTAGACATGGACTATAAATGACCATAACTGTTGGGCTGACATGCCAGGGGCTGTTCCTGTGCATGTGCTGTGCACAGCACGAGCTGCTGCGGGGCACCGGGTGCTCAGTGCTACAGACAGACCACAGCAAGTGGCATCTCCACATCCCTCGGGGATTGGACAGGGTTCAGGGAAGGTTAGGAGTCAGAATTTGAAGCAGCACTGTAGACTTTTATGGGAAAGCTATACTGGGAGTGAAGAGGGCACAGCAAAACAGGGAGCATCTCAGAAACTTGAAATTGGCTGTAATGCCTCTTGGTGGTGGCAGTGCTGGAACAGGGCAGTGGCTCGATAATATTTAAATTTTGAGTTCTTACTGAGCTGTGCATTCCTCTGCATCCTCTGTTTTTACTCATTTGGAGAGGCTCTGATGGGGGAAGGAGGATGTGGTGGGTAAGCTGAGGGGCAGAGGGCTTTCCTGGGGGGTGAACTTGAGGTGGGAGTATGAACAGAACACCAAAAATAGGGGAAGAAAAATTAAAATTCCTGAGAGGACATTGTCCCTGATGCTCCAAGATCCCTGCAGGCAGCAGTGTGTGGTTTGAGTGCAGCACTGGCCAGCAGACACATCCCTCTGGAAAGTTCAGCCTCTCCCTGCTGCTTTCCAGCTAGCATTGGAGTTACTGCCCTAATTGGATCTTTTGTTTAAAATGACAGTAAAAAAACCCCCATCCCCAGGTACTATGCAGTGCCATTCAGTTGCCAGACCTGTGGGACTGCAGGCAGAGTTGTTGAGTGCATCTCAAATGTTTCCTGATTATTAAGGATTTCTCTTTTTACCCTCCCCCATAGGTTGAAGGTTTTGTATTTATTCTTTCTCTTCTTTCCTCTCCTTTTCTTTTTTCCTTCTTCACCCCTCCTTCCTCTCTCTCTCTTAGTCTTTCTAATTTAAGCTAAATTGGTTCAGCTGTTTTTGATTTATGCAAGCATGGGGAAAATATGTTTTTCCTATAACTTCAGAATAAAATATGTGCACACTCATAAGTCTAAGCTGGCTGGAGCTAGCGATGTCAAATTAGCTTTTTTATAGCCCTCACTGGGGAGTTCCAAGTTTTTGGAGAAAATTGGTTCCGTGTTTTTTGAGTTCTGAATGCTCTGGAAGTCAGCGTTTTCATGTACACACATTAGGTGGGGTTTGTTTGATTTTTTTTTTCTCCTTCCCCTGATGCTTTTAACCTGAATCAGCTTTGAGCCTTTAAGCATGCATTGCTAGGAGACTCTTACATTCTGTTGAAGTGCTAAAGCACTTTGGTCACACATGGGTGCAGAGAGTAGCACACTTTTCTTCCTTCTAAATAAACGCGTATAAGAACCAAAATGCAGTGAGGAATCTTGAATAATGCAAGCCTAGTGTTTCTAATGCAGTGTTAACCATGGGAAATGGTGAGTTTTCAGAAAGATTGGACTTGTTTCAAAGACTTCTACCACAGTGTTTACAGCAGCTGCTAAATGTTGTTATGCTCTGTAGCACATGGTACCAAACAGGTGCACAGTAACCTGTAAGCGCTTTAAATGCAGCAATGCTGCGCCACCCTGCTGTGCCTGCGTGCTTTGGGGGAAGCCCTGTGGGTACCAGCCCTGTGCCTGTCCCTGGGGCTGAATTTGTCCCTGCAGCACCAGCCCTGGCCTCAGCAGCCCGGCCACAGCTCCCACCCTGCTGCTTTGCTTCAGGACTTGGGCTCGCTGTTGGTCCAGATCCTGCTCTGGACAAGTATTGGCTGATGTTAACTCTGGGAGGGCTAAAAATAACAAGCAAATTAACCTAACCATAAATCCCCCACACAGGATTTTAGCAGTTCCTGGCCTACTTGCTTCAAAAGAGCTTTGCTGGGTGAAGACCCAGTTCCTCCCACAGCTGTGCCCTGCCCCTCCCAGCCAGAACTGCCTCTTCCAGAGGGATGCTTAGGCTTCTGGACACAACATTCTGAATGTTAGCATCTCCTTATTTATGTCTGCACAAATTATTTCCTCCCTCCTGTGTTTAAGCTGACCCCTGTCTGTCTTCCAGTGCAAGAAGGTGGTGGTACAAAATTTGACAGGGACCCCTATTGGCACAAAACAATTCAGAGCTGTTTTCACCAGAAAGGCAGCAAGCAAAGGAGCTGAAGGCTCTCGCTCTTCCTCACCTCACTACTCTGTGCCAGCCATTGAGTGGAAACCCTGATGCCTGGCCCTGCCCCTTCCCTCCCCACAGGCACCCAGGACCGGTGAGGAAAGGGGAGGATCACTGCTGGCAGAGGAAAGGAAATGCCAGGCTTGAGGCAGCTGGTGAAAACCCCTGTAAGAGCAAAGACAAATCCCAGGCAGGATGGGGTTCAGGATTTCAGGGCACAGAGGGCATGCAGTGGATGTTGGACAGCACAGCATGTCCCTGTCCGTGCACACTTGCTGCTCCCAGTTCCTGGGGAAAAACCTTTATGCTGCAATGTTTAACTCAAGTGGCTGTATTTGCATGCCCAGGAAAGTGATCCAATTTTGTGCTGTGTTAATGTGCTGCATCTCTAATGTGGAATCTGAGAGCTGAACTTTGGCTTGGAGAGACATTTCTTGAAGTTGTGGTGGGCGGATTTGATGCTTGCACGCAACAGCAGTTTTTAGTAGCACGTCAGCATCGCCTGCTTCTGTGCAAAGTGACAAAGGGCAGGTTTAGATTAGATACGAAGGAGAAATTCCTCCCTGGGAAGGTGGTGAGGCGCTGGCACGGGTTGCCCAGAGAACCTGTGAATGCCCCTGGCTTCAAGGCCAGGTTGGACAGGACTTGGAGCAACCTGGTCTAGAGAAAGGTGGCAGGGGACTTGGAACAAGATGATCTTTAAGGTCCTTTCCAACCCAAACCATCCTGTGATTCTATGAAATGCATCCAAAATCGCTCTCTATCATCGTTAACATTTATCATTGCTAATGAAATTACTTACTTAATCATTTTAACCTTGATGCTACCCTGGATAAAAGACCTATGATGTATCTGAAAGGAATAACTACACATTTGATACAGTTGAAAAGATACCGCTAATTTATTTTAGTCTGATTTATGATTAGTACTGCACTGCATGACGCACTCTGTGCTGCTCTGTACCTCATTTAGGGCCCATAGGATAAATAATTGCTGTGCTCACCATCCCAGAAGCTGCATGTCAGGCAGGCACTCTGTGTGGTGTTGTGATTTTAGTTTCCAAAAATTAGGGGTGTACTCCCACCATGGGGAGATGCTGAGCCACTAAAGGCTGAGGGCGTTCCAGCAGGGTGGGGAAAAGAGACTTTTGGAATGCCAGGTATTAGCTCCATTGGAATGACAGAAAAGGCTCAATCAGGATTTCACAGTTATTTTCTTTTAAGAGAAGTCACCTCCAGAATCTTTCCCCATTGGCCACCAGAATGAGTGTCCAGGGACAAGATTTCCCCAGTAAAAGTGCTCAGGTTTAAAAGCTGCCTTTTTGTATTTGTGCTGGGCTGTGGTGATGGTGAAATGAGATACGCTGCATTATTTTTGATTCTTAATTTCAATTTAGGATGGCTTTTTCAGCCATACCTTAATCACATAGTGCATCTCCAATCTATAGAGAGGACTGGATCATTAGGATAATTAGCAGCCATTAGGAGTAAAGGATAATATCACTATGAAGCTGTGCAGATGTTCTATATTCTTCAGGTCTCTGTCAAAGGAGGAAATTTAACATATGTCAAGTCCTGTCAGTGATGTCTACTTTATTCCTGTAGCACAGAGGAAGCTTGGAGGGATTTGTCAAGCTAGACTCAGAATATTTTTTCCTTCCTTGTTTTCAAGTAAAAAAAGTGTTTTCTCCTAAAAAATCAGTAATTTTTCTCTCGCTCCATTTCCCCCTCCCAGTATTTGGACTCAGAGGTATAAAATCATGAGCTCTTGCCAGTTGTTATTTCTCACTGAATTCCAACTTGCCTTTTTGTCTCTTACATTTATTCAGCCTGTGGTCATCAGTCCTGCATTACACAAACCTGTCTAACCAGTCATATTTTACCCCAATAAATGGAAAGGATGGCTCTGTGCAGCTGTTCCCATGTGTGGTGGTTGTGACACTGGGACTGACCTTGCACACCCACACCTCCAGTCTGGGACAACTGTCCCCACCACGTGGTCACATTTTGAATGAGAGTGATACCTGGGTGACCTCTGACAGTTCTGGATAAATCTAGGTGCTGGTGATTTTACTCAACACCTTCAATGTAATTTTTGTTGTTATTTTTTTTTTAAGAGAAGCATGGCTGCTTTGTCATGTTACAGCACATAATTTTAGATTGCACTGTGTAGACTTTGCCTCCTTTTCTCAAAGGTATATTTTAAGGTTGTTGTCATTTTAGACAGCATCTCTGAAATAGATTTCAGATGATTTGAATGGATACCAAAAGGTATTTTAAGTCTTAATGTTAGATGTAGTTCATATCTTTCACTCACTCTCTCTCTGGCTTGAAAGATGCTTTCAAAATGCAGAGCTCTGGTCCGATATCCATATGATTGGCACAAAGATTTAATAATCTCTTTTGTCTTTATGGCAGTTCCATTTGTAGCAATTTAAGCATCAGTCTCCAGTGAGCCTGAGTAAAAAACTTTATTTAATATGAGCCAGCTAAATATAATTTCCCATTTCTTTGATCTCCACTATTTTAATTTGCTTCTTATCAGGTACCTGTAGGGCTAATAGATACAGTTGATGCTGTGCTGCTTACGGACAGATCTCATTTAAGCTACATGGATTATTGCTGGTGAGATATTGCAATATTCCTCTCATTATGGCTGTGGTAGTGTAGGTTAGAGATGTTGTTGCTAACAAACACCCTGCAGCTGTTGTGGGTAAGGGTTTTGCTTCTGAATCCCCTTCCAGAAACTTCTGTAAAATAGAAGGAAAAGATTTGATGAGAACCATCTGCAGCAAGTGCCTGTTGATTAACACCAAGGATACCTCAGTCACCCTCATGTGGGGGATTCTGGGGATATTTGTGGTGTGTAGTCTTAGCTGTAAATTGCAGACAGAGCATCCCTTCCTGAGCAGAGGCAATGAGGTAGGAACCGAGTGTGACCATCAGGAATGCCAGCTGCCTGCTCTCACCTGCCTGTCTCCTCAGCCAGGGTCACCTTTTGCAAGAAAAATTGCATCCTGAAAAGCCTTTGCAGGATACAGCTGGAGAAGAGAAGCCCCCACCTTTTCTTTTCTTTTGCTGCATCACTTTTTACTACGAGCAGCAAGAGGCAAATAATGCTTCAAAATCCCGGGAGGAAAGCACCTCAGGAGCAAGTGTGAAGAGCAGGATGGAAGAGCCAGGCTCGGTCGATGTTTTGTGCTGTTGCCATCAACCACTGGAGATTTAACCTGCTGCCTGCATTTCTGAGTGTTGAGAACTGGTGAGGGTAGTTCTGAGCCTGTGTCCTCCTTGCCCATGCAAACCACCTGAGCATGTATTTGTAGAAGAAAAAAGCAGCTGTTCTTTCGTGCTGCGGATTTCGGTGCTTTTGTTCTGTAATCTGATAAAGACCTCGGTGTTTGTGAAGTAGAGATCAGGTGTGCACATGCACAAGTACATTATACTAATTAGAGCCAATTTGAAAACCAAACTCTTCTGCACTATTTAAAACACAATAAACAGCTTTGCTCCCTAAGCGTTAATCATCTCCTGCTGTTCAGTCTCTGAAGCTAAACCCCTCTATTCACTTCAAAACACTCTCAGTAACCAAGTGTGACATTGCAAAAAGGATTCTGAGGACTTCAGTCTGGAAAATGGCAGATGTGTTTAGGAGAATGAAATCACCAAGGTCTTTGGAACTACAAAGAAACTCCAGGCAAGAGAAGGGGAGGAAATGAAAAAACCCAACCCTAGTCAATATAAGTGGACGTGCTCTAAAATCAGTGGGAGGGGAGGGAGAGGAGGTCTGTGTGTGCTCTGAAGAGTGTGTCCCACAGGGAGCAGTCCTGCTGCTGGAGGCCTTGGAGCCTCCGTGGGGTGAGGCTTGCAGGTGATCTCCAGAGGCAGAGGGAGTCACCCAGTCTGTCCCAGCCTGGCTCCAGCTCTCTCAGCCACTCTGGAGATCAGATTCTGCCACGCCATCGGTGCTGTGAGATGGAGTGTGCTATTAAGCTGAACCTAGACATAAAGAAAGGGTTGAGAAATTGCTACAACCACTGACCCATGCATTTATTATAATTGAGTCCATTAGCCTTAATTTTATAATTTCTAAATTAGCTTTTCAGATTTACAAATGGCCTTAATTGCTTCATGGAGGGAGTTGGGCTTTAACAAAGCTAAATGCCTGAAAACTGTATCAGTTACATCAGAATCAGTGGGTTCGTCGGTAACATAATGCCTCCAATTTAGATCAAGCAAATTGTTTAGAAAATGCATTGTTGAAGCATCAAAGTTACTTAAAGTGATTCTAGCTAGGAAGAAAAAATCCCAAACCTCAACTGGAAGCTTTCCCAGGGACGCTAAGCATTGATTTTAAGCACTATTTTAGTGCTTACAAAAGGTGTTAGGATGCAAACATCAAACCTGATATTATGTCTCTTGACTAAGAGTAGCCTCTCTCTGTCAAAGTCCTCATCCAGAATTTGAGGTCATTCTCTGGAATTGTCATGTCATTTTGTGAAGGAAGTTCAATATTGACATTACAGTCTTCATTGTGGCCTTCTTTAGGACCTGGTGGAAGGGTGTTCCAGTTCTGTTCCCACATCCTGGTGGGTGAGGGACATCTAGGTGGGAGATGTTTAATCTAGAGATGCCTATTACAGGTTTTGGAAAACATGTTCTTAGGGGACAGTGCTGGAAAGTACCAAATCCCTAATCTTCACTTATTTGCACAAATCTAGAAGGTTCCTCCAGTCCATTAAGAGATGTGAAGTGCTTTCAGAGGGCTGATGGGCTCTGCCTGGTGGAGACAGCTGCAGGGAAGTAGGCAATGAAATCTCAGTTGCCTTTCAACTTGTATTGTTGGGGTTTTTTTCTTTTTTAATGCATAGAAATGCAAACAAAACAAAACCAAACCATCACTTTTAAAACCTTACTTTCCTTTTGAGTACATTGCTGAGACTTGAATTCAGTCCAGCTGGCATATTGCCTCAAATGGCTGTTACTGGTGTCCATCTCCCAACAGGAATCTTTTCTGATTTTTTTTCCTCATTATTGAGAAATTTCAGGCTCTGACACTGAAATGCCTTTGATGTTAATAGCTGCAAGGTGAATATTTTAATGTTTTCCCTGAAATTTTGCTGTTTGGCCTTCTTCACAGGTAGCATTTCCTGAAGGCACTGTGGAGTGTTTCTGACTGTATGCAGGGTCAGCTACGGTGGTCACAAAATTCCTGCTGTACTGAACTTCTCAGAGCAAGTTGTTAAGGCTGCAATTTTACTTCTGAATGCTTTTATTCAAAGTAGGAAGGGATATGAATTAGAAGTTGTAGTTGTCTCATCTTTATCTAGAGGAAGTAAATTGAGGGGAGTAGCAAAACAAGGCTTGAAACCTAATTTATTCAAAAGGAAAGAGAATTTTGCATATTTGGGGTTATTAATATGCAGCAGTGGTGTCTGTGCTTGAGAAGAAAGTGAACGTAGAGACTTCAGCAGACAGCTCTGGTACATGTGACATTATTGTATGTTTGATTGTCAGTCGTACGCAGTGATAGACATCCAGTTGGGACAGGCAAGAACAAATTACACATGTTTTCATGTGAACATTTCTGTTTCAGACCTAGGTGCTTTGATTGAAGCTTGGAAACTGAACTCTGTTCTAAAGTAGGCAGCAACAAGAGGTGTAGCTATATTAAATACCTTTCTCCCTTCCATTTCAAAACATCTGTGCTTTTCTCCTCTTCTCACTGGGATGAGCTCTCTCCACATTTCCCCCTGCCTTACTCCCCCAAAAGAAAACCCTCTATGAATAATTTGATGATGGGGGTATTGTTAAAGATAAACAGCAGAGACTGTGACCTAGTCTGAACTTAAACATTATTGGCTATTTTGAGGTTGAGTCTCTCTGGCTACATCAGAAATTTCCTCTGTGATTGGACAATCTTTTCCTGGAGAAAGTTTCATTTAAAACTACACATATATTTCTATAAAAACTTACATTTAATGCATGCTTTTTCCAAGGTCAGGAGAGGAGAAAACAAACCTCAGATAGAGAATCCTCTGGAGTTCTGGTCCCAGTGGGGCCTAGGTTATTTTCAGAGAATGTGGACCTGTTTAATGTGATTTTTATTATTACATCCCAAACAACTTACTTTGTTGCTTACTCAGCCAGTTGTGAATCTGAAACTAAAAAAAAAACCAAACCCAAACCACCTCAGACAACTAATATGTGGATAACAGATAATATTTCAGAGTCATGATTTTAAAAGTGTCACCCATGAATTGTTGCATTCATGTGCAGGTGAGCTCTGCTGCCCTTCACATTTATGGGGCTGCATTGCTAATAACCGGAGACAGAGGGAGTGGAGGGAATCTTCACAGGAGCAGCTGGCTCTGCTGGCACTGTACCAATTTCCATTGTCTAATCTTTCACCTGCACAGCCTCCATGAGAGGCTACAGCCCCCTTAAGTGCAGGGTAGCAGCTATTTCCCAGTGTGTAAGGATGTGTCTCAAACTCTTTAAATCTTTCAGCTCTTTTTTTTCCTGTTTATCTGTTGGCCTGGAGGTTATAGTAAAAATTTGTCCTAAGGCCACTGAAGGCCTCTTCAGGTACAAGTACTGGAAGGAGTCTAAGAGTCCATTTAAATGGTCCATGACCCTTTTGTTTTGGTCACTGACTTCATTTGACTTGAGCTTTGCTTTATTTTTGTAAAATATTGCAATGGTAGAGGCTATAAATATTAAAGGTTTAGAGAAAAGGGAAAGTGACAGGACACAAAGGGTTTCGTTGAGGATCTGTAAAAACCAGAAAGGCAGTTTCTTCCTTTCTTTTTCCTGTTTTTGGGGTTTTTTTTTTCCAGCAGAGAAATGAGCAATGAGAGATAAATTAGGTGGACTTCTTGAAGTTTTACAGTACTGCTTCACTTAGTAAAAGGCATGTGCAGAATTACAGGAATCTGAGCTCTGACCTATGCGCACCATCACGTGAAGATGGGAGAGAAATGAGTATAGGTGGTAGTCATGACACAGCTGTAAACAGCCTGTTTGATTTGCAAGCAGTGGCAGTACAGATGGTAATGCTTAGATTGGATGCTTTGATGGGATGATTTGTGCTGCATCCTTTGATGTCTGATAACAATCAACACCCTTTTATATCTAATAATATAGAAGCATCAGCCACAAGCTGTGATTGAATCCTGGTAAAGATGAGCCATCCTCCTCCTCCTCCCTGCAGCTCTCCTGCCCTGCTGAATCTCATCTGCCTGAGGCCTGGTTTGTGTAGAAACTTATCAGCTTGGAAGAGCTGGGTGTGTGAGATTGGTTTCCCCATGGCAGCACTGTGAGCTGGAAACCCCACAATTAAATGAGGGAATGTTGTATCCCAGCCAATCCTAGATCCACTCACTGCACCACCTTGCAGAGGAGAAATGCCTCACAAAACACAGTGGCAGATTTTTCCAAGTCTCACTGAAGTTCTTGATTTTTCCAATTCAGTGAGACCTGGAAAAATCTGGCACTGTGATTTTTGAGGCACCAGGCATTAGGTGTTCTTTGGTATTCTTCTCCTTAGAGGATTTTGGGGGAAAGGAAGAGCCCCATTCTGGATGCTGAAGGAACTGAGTCCATGGATATGAGCCCAGTTCATGTCAAACTGGGGGGGTCCAGGTAAACCCATGGTGCCCCAAGTGCTCCCATACCTGTGATGTCCTTTGGTGTCTCATCACACCAGGGTTGGGCACCTGAGCTTGGAGGGACTTTGCAGCTCCTGTGTGGCACCAGCATCGAGTGTGAGAGGCTTGAGAGGCCTCCACTTTCAGCTCTCCCAGGTCTTTTTGGATAAAAGTCTGCCAACCATAATCTTTGGGATTTAAAATTTGGGGTTTAAATTAAGAACTTGGTTCCTATGCTGAGAAGATAGAGGGATCCAAGACAAATATTTCTGCCAGAAACCCATGACTTGTAGAGGGTAGAAATGCAGATGAGCTTCCTACGGCCTCAGGGGTTTCCTTCAGGCTTCTGAGCCATGAGGCAAATGTGATCCAAGATGAGTGTTCCCAAGAAACTGGAAAAATGGTCACTTTTTGTAGCAGTGGGGTTTTCTCTGGAGTATGGGACTGACTTTGGGGGCATTCAAGAAAGCGGCCCCCATGGAAATGATGTCAGGGTGAACACAGGGATGGTGAGGTTTGGTTACATCAGAGTGTCAGGACTGCCTCCATCTTTACGCCAGCATAATGGAAGTGCAGAGGGGATGTGAATTGCTGTCTATAAACACATCGGAGAAGTAAACACCAGCGAGAGAAGGGAAAGGAGCTAGTTCAGCTAGAGGACAGTGCTGGCATGAGAACAAATTGGTAATAAACTGGCCGTGAATAAATTTCAGATGGAAATTAGAAGCAGCTTTCTAATCAGTAAAAAGGTGAGGTTCTGGAAAAGCCTTTCACTGGGATTTTGGGGCCAAAACCCTACCTATTTTGCAGATGGATCTTAATCAATTTATTAATGTGACTGTGTGATGTGGTTGTCTCTAATGTCAGGGGACTGGGCTCCTTGACCTACACATCCCTTTAGTGCTGTGCTCCTACATGTCATATTTAGTAATTCCCTCTGAATTGCCGGCGTGCACTGAGCACAGGGAAATGCTGTATTCTTGGGATGCAATGCTATTTTTCAAAAAGTGTATCAGACTGTGAATGCACAGGGATGAGGACAGTGCTGGGTACCTTTTTATTTAACCTACTTTGAAAGGAAACCCAGGTGCTAAACGGTTTTAGTCACTCAGAGGATATTGGCCATATCTCTCCACACTCCATTACTGATTTAATTTCTGAAATTTGTGCTTCCGAAAAATATTGGCTGCTTAGGACTGGAAGTGGTAGAGGATATATAATATTCAAGGTTACTCTATGATTAAGGACAGCAAGCTGCCATCACATACTCTAGGTGTTAGCACAGCCTCGTCCACAAAAAGGCCAGACACTAATCATTACTCTTCTACTTCCCATGGTGGTAGACACTTCAAGCAATAGACAGAGCAATTTCTTACTTAAAAATTGTTTTACTGGTTTTCCTTTGAACATCTGGAACCATCAGTCTTGGGTCCCTCCCTTCTGATGGGCTGATTGACAATTGCAATGGAAAAAGGAGTTGGCTGCTAAAAACAGCCCCAGACCCCTCTCTCTAGTTTTGTACTTGGGAATGTGAGTTTTGAAATGAATCCTGTGAGACTGATTGAATGTGATTGGCATCTGCCACTGGTACAGTGAGGAGAGGAAAGACCTCCATTCCCGACGGGGAGAAAACCGACACCTTGCAAGAAGCTATTCTTTTCCCTTCATTCATCATCTCTGACTTCTCAACAATAGCTAAATAACAGGAAACAAATTCTGTATTCCGAGTCTGCTTTCTGAAATGCCAAAAAACAAATCAACAGCCTGGTTCTTCCTAGGGTAAGAGGTCTCAGAATTTAAGTCAAGCTATGATGAATATACTATAATGCTGAAATTCCAGCAATGATTACTGTGTAAACATTATAAACAAGTAGTCTGAGGGAGTAATTTGTTTTGCATTGAACAGAGTGCTCTGGTTGTGACTGTCAGCAGAGTCTAATACTGATCCCAAACCTCATTTTTACTTTAAAGAAGGTGTAATAAGCAGATCAAAGAATGTAAGAGAAGAAAGAAATCTAAATAGAACTGCACACAGGTTCAGAAAATATCCTCTGCATGAAGGATTTGCAATCATAAAATGCAATTTGTTTATGTAGGTTTTAAAGGATTCTGTGCATCTTATTGACTGTTGTGTGTAACAAAGTATTTTTGCATTTGCTCATTGAATTCTGCTTTGCACCCGAGTGTGGTGGGAAGCATGGTATGCCAAAGGGCTGCTCGTGCTGCCAGGTGTGAAAGTGCGGGGATAATGTTCAGACCAGTCAGATCTATTTTGTGTCTCCAGCTGATAATTGCCTCAAATTTTGACAGAGCTGTGATACATCGGGTTTGTGACATGTCTGCCAATTGCTCTGCAGCACACAGAGTGCAACTGCTCTGCTCAGGTGCGGAGGTTGCTGGGTTGGGGCTGTCTTGGCAGCGGATGCTTGCTCAGGGCACTCTGAATTAGCACTTTGATTAGCAGGAAGGAAACGGTGATCTACTGTCCAAGTACATTGAATCAGTAAATCTCCTGCAATGACTGGGGATTAGCCACAGATTTCCATGTGTTCTAGTCCCTTTAACAAAATTATCGGTTTTTGATGTTGGAGTCTGTTTTCCTTCTAGCCATGGGGAAGTGTTAGGAGGGAAAATCCAAATTAAATGGTGTTTTGCAGGACTTGACATTTGGAGTGCATTTCCATCTGATGCTCTTATTCTCTGAACTGTGTGAATGACTTAATAAAATTTAGTTTGTTGAGCGTGATATGCAAATGCTTTTTTTTTTTAAGTCTCCATTTTTCCAGCAGAAGAAAGGAAGTGCAGCCTGATGCATACTTAGGGCTCAAACTAGAAAGTAATCTCTCAAACCATAAACATCTTTTAATGTAGGCACGTCTCATTTCATTACCTGCCAGACCAAATTAATGTGTTTGAGCATTTCTGTTTGGTGATGCTGATACTATTCTTGAGTCCTTCCATATCTACTCTGTGCCCTTTGCAGCCTGACGCTCCAACAGCAGTAAACTGAGCTTGTATAAAGCCCAGCTGAGGGATTTTGACACAAGAAGTTATTTCTGAAAAACATGATGTTGAACTAATCTACCACGGAGCAGTCTCCTGCTGCAATGAATTTCCCCTGTCCCTTGGCAGAGGCTTGTTAGGAAAAGGGAGAGAGAAGGTTTCAAAGCTTTGCTTTGAGGGTGCTGTGGGGAGAGGTGCTGCTGCAGGATGGGGTAGGGAGAAGGGACGACTGGGACCACAGCTCTGCTCTGCCCCACATCTCTAAATCCCCAAGTAAGGAGCCCATCCTGGAAAATCATTTTGGGCTTTTGATTTTCAGAGGGAGAATGAGCAGACAGGGGCTAAGATTTCACTTGGGCACAGGCCCCTGGAAATAAATGCTAAGGATGGTCAGCAAATGCTGTAAAGCATCTCTCCTTGGGGGCACTGTCCTCTGGGTTGCTGTTGCTCTAGTTAAACCCTACTTCCTTGAAGTACATGAATTCTGTTTTCATTTCAATGGTAAAAGTCGCAGTATTACAAATGTGCAGCACTGAAACTCACAGCAGCCCTGGTTGTGTAACCAGGTGCCACGTTGTAGGTATAATGATGAATTTTAAAAAGGAATGTAAGCAACTGAATACTGCAGGAATTTCTGTAGGGATTTGAAAGATTTCTGGAGTAAGCTGAGTTTGGATTTGCAGATGGTAAGTGTGAGGAGACGCCTGGGACAGAGCAAGTATAACTAATTAAAGCCAAAAAGATTAAAAGGGAGCCTGATGCCATGGGCAGAGGGCATGTGGGCTCCAAGGTCTCATTTGCTGCTGAGGAGTCAGTGTTGAGCAGGAACCGAGTGCAAACTTTGTGCCAGCTTGGCATCCCTTCTCTTACCTGGTGGAAGGGAGAAGCAGAGGGGAGAGGGGTGAGTTGTTCCATCTCAGCACCCCAGGAAAAAGGTCTGTCAAGCTCTTGGAATGGATGCACACACAGCAGAGCAACTGAGGCTGAAGAAGAAATGAGCACAGCATGTGCTGCATAATGAGAGCTTGGGTCAGTCACAGGCAATCAGTGAGGGTGAAGCTCAGGCTGAGCAGCCCTGCTGCAGGCAGGACAGGAGGCTGAGCTGTGGGCCAGGGAGATGGGCAGTGAGGCAGCAGGTCTGGAAAAGATCAGGCAAAGAAGTGGTGGTGAGAGGGGGACTTCAATTTTTGTTCCATCCAAACTGCTCATAAGCTGTCAGCTGGACATCCAGGTAGGGATCAGGGAGACAGGCTGAGCCTCTCACTGGGACTTACTGAGACAGGTTGGTATTGGAGAGGCAGATCTGAGTTGTCAGCATGAAAATGGCAGATAAATTTGTGCTGTCAGCAGAGGGGGGACTGAGCACCAATCTGTGCACCAATCTATGTGGTCCTACAGGAAGGGAGTGAGGAATTAATTGTTCTGGTGATTAAATGGAGCAGGAAAAAATCCAAGAGGCTGACCTAATTGGGGGTGGGGAGTATTTTCCATTTACAAAATTCTGTAGGATTGAAAATACTAATTTTGCAATTTTGCATGCTTCAGATAACCAACAGCTTCACACTTGACAGAAGGACACAGAATCCAAAAGGGGTATGCTAACCTGAGAATACACCCTGCCACCAAATAGCTCTTATCCATCATAAGCAAAAACAATATGGCACAGGTAGAAGGGCTGTGGACAGAACTTCAAAACAGAACAAAACAGAACAAATGTTTTCAACTGATTTGTTTACACCAGCTCCTATGATTGTTTATCTTCAGCTCACTCCTGCCAGGGTGCCTGCAGCAAGTTTGGCAGGCTGTTTATGCCCTATGGAGATTTTCTTTTCATATAGTAGGATCTGAAAAAGTGGAGGAGGAAAATAGTGTGGTTGGTGAAACTCCCAACCATTGCCCTACTGCAAGTACTGCAGTCAAACATCAAAGCCCGTGGAAGCATTAACAGGGAGGCAAAGATCACAGAGTGCTGCCAGACCAAACAGCAGCTGCCTGCAAGCAGGCAGGCTGCTCCTCTCAAAGCTGTAATGTAAAAACGAGAGAAATGGCCCTGCAGTGACAGGAGGTGTATTTGTCACCATTCTGTCGTGACACGACGAGGTTTTAGCAGTGGCCTGCTGTGCTTGCAGCCCTTCAAACTCCCATGCTTTGTCCTGCCTCAGATTCTCTCTCTGCATGCCTGCACCCTGAGATCCCTGCTGTGTTTGGCAGGTGGAAGGATGGTGGGGAGCTGCAGTGTGCTGAGTGTCTGGGTGCTAAACGCTGTGCTTCAGTCCCACAGCAGCTGCCAGGGAGTGAGTGCACACAGCAAGGACAGGGAGTGCTCCAGAGCCTCTGCAAAGTCCTGCCAACATTCCTAGACAAACTGGGCAAATGGTCTGGCACCCTGGGCTAGCAGGGCTGTGGCAGGATTGCTGGCTGAGCTGTAACCTTCTAATTCTGGGGTCCCCAAACCTGATGGGTGCAAAACTCCATCAAAGGTGGGACGACAGAGACCAAGACTAGCCAAGTTTGCAAGTGAGTTTTAGGCCAAATCTTGTGTATTTAGAGCATCATTATCTTCTCAAAGCTATTTCTTAGAGGAAGGAATTCACAGAAACCTAGATGTTTGCATGCAAATCAGCCTGTCCAGGAAATCAACAGGAAATAAAAGATTTATTTAACATTTTTCCTTCAGACTCTATTTTTCTGTGCTGGCATGATTGCCTGGAATGGCTGCAGAGTGCTTAGGTCTCCCTTGCCACAAAACTCAGCACGGTTGCCATATAATTAAACAGAAGTGTAGCAAAAATGTTGCCAAATTACCTTGTGATCATTGGGTTTACAGGGGAGGGAGAGGAGAAAAGCCTGTGTAAAGCAGTCACTGGAACAGTGGTGAGAACTGTGGGTATGTGCAGAAAAGAATGAAACTTTCATTATTAACCTAATGGCTGCATGGCTGGAAGATTGCAGGATTTTTCTACAACAATGCCAACTGCTGTCTTTATTTACAGTATCTTAATTTTTTTATACCTCTTGTTATGTTCTCTTTTATAGAGACACATATGAGGCTCCCAACAGCATTAGCTCAGGGACTGCTTTTTATATTTCCCATATGCAGTTGCAGACTGCTATGGAAACAATTCCTAGCCCAATTGGAGGATTTTTTTTTTTTTTTAAATAACTTTTTCCTGGGTCCTCAGCTATGTTTATTTTTAAATATTTTGAAATGTAGGAGAAATTTTTATGGAGTATAGCAGTTATTGACTTGTGGAATGTACTGTTAATTAAACAGCAGAAACAATATCTTTTGCAGTGCTAACAAACTCTATTATTAAAGTAATACATGTGAAAGAAACAATTTGTTGAGGACAAAATAGAGGGAAGAGTGAGCAGGATAGGTAATGAAAGGCAAGTAAGGGTTTGGCAGCCCTCTACAGGGCAGAGTGGAGCTGGCAAAAGTCCAGCAGGAATATGTTCCCTAATTAACTTAATTCTCCACTTTTAAATTCAGACTGGATGGCAACATGACATTTCTCTGTCATGTGCGTTCCTCTTGCAGAACGAATCCCGAGCAGGGATTTTGCACCAAGCGGCGAGCGCATAAATAAATAAATAAACAAACAAACAAACCCAACTGCCACGAACCATTTCGGTTTTCCAGACTACAGGATATGCTTTTAATGCCCCTCTCGGAGCTCGGCGCTCAACTGCGGGAAGTTCATTAACGCGCTCATTAGCGCTATCTGATTCACTGCCGCAGCCTCTCCCGGGGAGCAGCTGCGGGAGCGGAGCAGCCGGGGCTCAGGCAGATGTTAATAACACTAATGTCGGAGCATTTGGTGCTGCTCAAGGAGGGAGACAGTAAAATATCTGCGCCGTCTCTTGCTACACTTAAAAAGGAAAAAAAGAAAAAAAAAAATAGCAGTGCAACATAAAATAAAGCTATCAGCTCGGAATGTTTATAGTCAGTATTTATAGATTAGTGCAGTAAGTTGGAAAATCAAACACTACTATGCACACATGAAGACCCATTCGATGAATTATTCAGGAAGATCTATTGTAAAGTGCTCCACTGACAAGGAAAGCAAACTAATGTTTCAGCGAGTTGAACTGAGCGTGCCCCCTCTGACCTGCCGGCCCGGCACCATCAATAGCCCCGGCTGGCGAGAACTGTTTTTCCGTGTGCACGCTGGTGGTGGCACCAAGGAGGTGCAGCTGCACCTTGGGCTTGGGCTGGAAATCCTGTGAGGAGTCGGACAAATCGGCAGCTTCTCCTCAGCCAGGGGGGGAATGGGCCAGGCTGCTCCACTCCCAAACACACCTGAGTGGCTCCACAGGTGTACATGTGGAAAGCATTTGGTGCATTTTCTGCACTGAAAGAAATGACCAAAGTCAGCAGGAAAAGCAGCCTGTTCGCCTTTCAGCGGTGCTGGAGGCTTTCCAGGTTTGTGGATGTGTGTTGGCCCATTTTAACCCAGCTGGTGAATTTCCTCATTTCCTCCATGAAAGGTCAAACTGGGACCTGAGGTGATAGGGGTTTTTAAAATTTTCACCTTCTGGGCTGCTTTGCTTGTGTCCTTTTCCTGTGGCTTTAGAAGGTCCACATGTGGGTGACTGGCTGGTGCCTGGTCTCAGAAGAGTTTCTCTGCTCCTGCTTCCCACTCACTAACATCCCATCAATGTGGCATGAGCAAATTGTGCCTTTGGGCACCACGGGACAGCTCTGCCCACAGTCAATGCTTGTGAAGGGGACAGGACTAACCACGTTGACTAGTTTAAAAAGGAGTGTTACCTTTTAATTAAAACGCTTTGTATATGGCCCCTGGTGAATGTAACTAAATTCTGCTGTGAATGGTGGTCTCAGTGCCTCTGGACACTCACTGGGGCTCAGATACTGTGTCATGGGCACCTCTCCACTCATAAATAAGTGATACATTAATTTTGCATTAAGTGCTTAAAGCTAAAATAGGTTTTCACTCTTTGCCTGATTGCACTATTACCACCTGGCTCCTCTTATTCACATGGGATAAATCTTCACTTCTGGCCTTCAGTGTATGCTTGAACTTGAGAATTTTTCATGCTATTTACTGTGAGGTTGTTTTCCTGCTCATGGTCTCTGTTAAATACTGATACAGTTTCAATTATTTTTTTAATCTGATAAAGCTTTCAGCTAATTTTAGTTGAGCTAATAAGCAATTCACCCCTCAAAAGTGTGTTTTCAGATATTTCATCTGGAATGCCAATCTCCATTGCAAATGCTTCTTTCTGCTCACCCGCTGAGGCTTTGCACACCAGGATGATGAACAGCACAGCTGAGTGACTCCAGGATTGTAGACTTGAAAAGTGTTTGGTCCAGCACCGGGCAGTTTTTTTCCCCCTCCATATCTTTCTATTTCACATTTGAATGTACGGTTGTTCTGTGTTGATATCACAGTGTTACTTTGTACCCAGCCTTTTATTGGTGTAACTGAAAGATGTCCTTGAGGTTGTGGTGTGGTGACAAAGGTTCTCTGCGGTACGAGGAGGACTGGAGTGAGAGGAGTGTGGACGCCTCAGCTCCTTCCTTTAATCAATTCACTCCTTGCCTGAGCATCACTTTACTTACAACCTGTCAGGAGAGGGCTTGGCCAGAGGCAACCCTAACTGAGCCAACAGCAAATTCCCCAGTGACATGGATGTGCTTTCACTGGCATTGGGTGAATGAGTTTGTTTAATGAAAATCACGGGGGCTTTCCAACTTACTTACCAAAGTAAAGTGCTCTGATCTCCCTCATCAGTCTTGCATGGACAGCTCCCCCCGTGCCACAGCTGCAAGCCCAGTTTGTGTGCACCACACGGGTGGGATCTCTCTCTTACAAACAGGTGATGTTTCTAATTTTCTTTTCTGTGCTGTGTAACTGCCAAGTTAAAACAAGGGCCAGGACCCCTTCCGATGCCCCTGGAGCAGTGGGAATATTCGTGTCACTGGGGTGTACCATGTATGTGCTGAGCTTTGCTGTCGAGAGGAGCCGTCCAGGGGTCGGGGAGGCAAAGGGGGTTGGGCTGGGCTCCCTGCCCCACCCGGCACCCACAGCTCTCCCAGTAACACCAGTGTGACTGGCATGTCAGGAATTACCTGCTGCTTCTGACACGTCCCGGGACCCTGCCTCCAAAGCATCCTTATGGACCCGATTTTTACTGTTGAATCAAATCCCTTGGAAGCTATTTTCTAATAGAAACGATAATGAAATTTTAATTATAACTGTGCTGCTTGGTTCCCTGAGCGTACACATCCCATTAGATGGTTTCTGCTAAGATAGTGACATCTTTCAAGTTAATTTCCAAGCATATTAAAAAAAAAAAAAAAAAGAAAAGATGCTATTACCTGTGACGTTACAACTGTTGGTATTTTCTCTGGGTTCATTGAAATTTCATTGGCATTAATCAGAGAGCAGTGTAGTTCCTTGGGTTATAGAATTGAACAGAAATATGTGCATGAGCCAGCAACATATTTTTTGATGAAGTTTTATATTTTTAAGTTGTAAGGAATTTTTCAGTACAGCAGAAGGGCTTGTGCAGATCATTGTTTGGGCAGCAGGCAATCCAGATTTTATTCAGGTGATTAAGCATATTGTTCCCATGTCACTAGTAAAGGAAAAATACAGTGCGGTCTTCCCTCACTTACATCTGTATCATCATCTTATGCCATAATTTTGCAGAAAAAGGTTATTTAACATATTTTTAACAGATGATCCATTCCATTAGCTTCAGTTGCAGGCTCTGTGGGTAAGACTTCCCATTATTGCAACCCAGAAGGGTGCAGCTGTAACTAGACTACATTAACCTGTTTTGAATAAGATTATTTGTAGGGCAACTACAACCCCTAGATCCTTTCTGCATGAGAAACTGAGCATTTTAATAGTTTGTGGATTGAATGTAGAGTATTGTGTGTCTCCAGTGACAGATAATGCAGGATTATTCCAGGTGTTGGAAACTGATCTTCCCAAGCGTGTGCTCGGCTGGGGTGTCCCCTTGTAGCACCTTCTCCTGGGTGGTTTGGATATTGCAGGGCTGTGAGCAGGGAGGCAAGAGCTGCCAGAGACACAAACAGGTCTTGGGAGGGACCCTTCTCTTCAGCCTCAGCACTTTGGGGTGTCAGCAGCTCAGGTAACGTGGCCAGCAATGGTAAGCAGCTCTCAGACAGACACCTCTGTGCTCTGCTGCTGGGATGCAAACAGGCAGGGCAGCCCAAGGCACTGTCTGCTCCCAGCATGGCTGTCCAGGGCAGTGCATGGTGCAGTCTGGGCTTCACAACCCAAGTCTTTGTCCTTTTCTAGCTGGACTTGAAAAAGAATAATAATAATAAAAAAAATGCACTCTTTCTGATGCTGCTAGCTAAGAGGGACAGGAGAGGCCTTTGCAGCATTACAACACTGGAAAGTAAGAGATTTTTCACTGTTGGTTTTTGAAAAGGGGAAGAAAAAAGGCACTCCAGTGCAGGAGAGTGTAAGAAAGGACAATGTTCTTAGTTTAAAATAGCCCCAGAAAGCAATTACTTTTCTTGTTGGAAGTGCAGGATTCCTGGGTACTTCTTAAGCCTGTCCTGCAGGTACAAATGTGCCCTTTAAAGTTTAACCTGCTCTGTGAATCCTGCTGGTAACTCCGTTTTCTCTCCTTGGCTTTGTTGGCTTGTCTGTGTGAACGATGGCAGATTGCAGAAAAGAAAAGTTGACATTACAACTTGGAATAAAGCTTTCTTCCCTGTGCAAAGCAAGGGGCTTGCTTTTTAGAGAGAAGGGTAGCACCTTGGGCTCCAGCAGTGCCCCTGAGTTAATGATTACCATATCCCACATGCAGAACCAGGGGAATGAGCATGGTGCCAGTAGGAGAAGATACTGGAGGGATGTGCTGCCTTTGACATGACATCAGCTGTGAGCTGAGGGCCAGATCTCTTTATTTAGTGCCCACAGCAACCTCGGTGTTACTTTGAGCATTTTCCCTCTGCTTTCATTGTAGGTTTTATTCCAGCCATTAATTTATATAAGATGCTGGGATTGGGAGAAACAAGGGAATATAATTTAGCCCAAATACCTTGCTATGGGGTCAGGCTTTTGTTCCTTGCTGCTAAGCAAAATGACAGAGGAGTTAAAACATGAGCTGTGGGAAAAGGCAGATGCAGTGTTTCCAGGTGTGTATTACCTGTTCAGTGTGTACCAAATCCAGCACATGAACAGTTGAGTATTTCTGTACTGGGGGAAAAAAAAAAAAAGTTAAAAAAGAAGAAAAGAAAAAAGAGAGAAAGGAAAAAAAACCCCTGTGTATGCTGCTTAGGAGAACATTTTAACATCTGGAATAGCCAACATGTGTAGATCAGTTCATCATCTTCCTAATCAGCACTTTCCTTAATGAGCTAATTGGTGGCAACTCCAAGTGGCTGTATGAAATGGGTGCAGCAGGTTGCTGCACAGTGGCTGCCTGCGTATCACGGCTGTGACTGCTAAAATCATCTCACTGCACAGCAGCCCATCCTCTTGAGGTCTCAGAGCCCCTGCTCTGCTCCTGTCTGTCATCCTGTGTTCCCGCAGCTCCAGGAGGGATTTTCTCCCCTGAAGAGCACTCAGGGCACCACTGTGGCCTCTCTCCTCACTGCCCCAGGCCTGGAAACAGGCAGCTGTCTCCCCTCAGTGCCTCTCATCTGCACAGGCAGGATAAAAGTCAGTGTGCTGTCCTTTTAGACAGAAAAAAAGTATCTCCGTGCCTGACAGTCCATGCACAATGGATTTTATGTCTGCACCATCTCTGCAGTGTGGGGTTTTGTCATCTCCGTTGCTCCTCCGTGCACAGGGAGATCGTGGTGCCAAGACCAGGAATTTGGGGAGAAGGGACAGCTGCAGGCTCTCGCTGGGGTGCAGGAAGATGTGGGGAGGTGCAAAGTGGGTTTGCACACACCAGCTTCCTTCTGGCATTGCTTGTGCAGAGCCAAACGAGGAGAGGAACGATGCCTAAACAATGCCAAGTGGGTCCAGAAAGGAGAGACACCAAATCAGAGAGGGGCTCAGAAGGAAAGAGATGCAAGTTCCCCCCAGCCTGCACGTGGGCAGTTGGTGCAGCAGGGACTGTCCTGTGCACCCGGGGCAGTGTGCACCTCCGCAGTGGGCACGCACGGCCAGGTGGCGATGGGGCAGAAGATGGAGCTCTCCCAGGAGAATTGGTGGTGGCCTCTGTGGGCTCTCAGGGCCCCTGATCCTCCCCTGTCACCCTTGCAGGGATGGCCTTCACCCACGGGGCAGTGACAGGAGGCAGTGGGGATGTCCCTGTGCAGTGCAGCCCCTGGCACAGAGCCTGTCCTGTGCTCCATCACCACACGGGCTTCCCTCTGGGCACAGAGACTGATCCTGAATGAAAGCACTTCGTGATTTTATATATATTGGAGGACTTATCATTTAATAATTTTGTCCTTAACGTGGTACTGTTCATCTCTATTCATAATCTCTGGATTTCAAATGAACATGCCCTACGGAGCACAAATTTACATGGAAATTCTTAAAAATCCGGGGGGAAGTGCATTTTGTGTCTGCAGTTTGAATTGCTAGTCCAGAAACTTCTTTCAAACATTGATCTGTACAATTCAAGATAAAAATTAGTACCATGACAGATGAATTTTGTATTAAATTAGACTCTAAGGCCCAAGCTTTAGGATGGAGTCAGCCCAAGACCTTTAAGGACTCAGTACCTGATATTGTGAGCCTAAATCCACATTTACACGTTTACCCCTCCAAAATTCCCCCCATGTCCTGTCCTGCCCCACACACAGGCACCACCATTAAGAAAATGCCTTGGCACCAGCAGTGTTCCTCCTCTTCAGAAAACAGCCTGGAATACAGAAAATCTCTGCAAAACAAAGTGCACATTTTATTATATAACCTCTAAATTGCGGTTTGGAAAACAAACAGCTTCTTTTCTGGCTCCCTAAAGCCACTGTGAAGAGAGATATACTTTGTCTTACCAAGCCATCTACTGTTATCTACAGTGTTCGTGTTTTCAATTGCAATGATGTATGGGCTTAAAGGAGAAGAATTCCAACCTATGGGTTAGGGAGTAAGCAGGGCAAACCCAGCCAGCTTTCCAGGGAGGCTCCACAGAGCCTGCAGGAGCCTGATTTTAGAAGTACTGTGAAAGTAAAACCTGATGAACTGGAAGGACAACCAGATTACAGCGCAGGCAGGACCAAGATTTTGAACTAAAAGTGTGTATTGGTGCACAAACATAAAAATAACCAAAGCCTCTTCATTTGAGGGCTTGCAGAGGAATAATATCTTTCTAAGGTATGGTTTTATAAGCATTAAACAGATTTTGGCACTTGTAATAATCACAAGGTCCAAAAAAATGAAGGTAGAAAATTGCCTTTTTCTGGGAAAGAGCACAGTTAATAATGAAATCATTAAAGAAGCCAAACTGTGTGAAGGGCATCTTTATTCCCCTTTGGCACATCATGACTTCACTTCGATCAATGCAAGCTACATCTCCACGGTTTTCTTTGTCTAAACCAGCTTTGATCAACTCAATTGCACAAATTTCTCCAGGCTCCTTCAATAGTAAGGCTGTGTGCACTAGGCTGGTCACTGGCGACCTGTCCTTATCCACATGACCTTTATGATGAAGAAATGAGATTTTTAGAAGAAGAACGAGCATTCAGATCTCAGTGGATCAGCAAAAGGACATGGCTGTGAATATCTGCCTGTCACTGGAGCTGCTGGGTTTATTCCAGCCAAGGGCACGGGGTACCTGCTCCTTCACGTAGCCACTGGCACAATGTGGGAGCTGCACCCCTTTTGGAGAGGAGATCCATAAAGGAAGGACTGGTGGAAGTTTTTTTATGCCTGTGGGCTGAGCAGGCTGGGTCCAGCCAGGTTGGGCTGCCCAGGGCAGGAGGGGAGGTGTCAGGGGTGCTGTTTGTTGGGAGAAGCAGGTCCCTGCAGCACCAGGAAAGAGAGCGATGGGTCTGTCATGGGGGCAAGAGGAGGGATTCTGCAGGCACTAAACCCCTCCTGCTTTTTAGGGCTGGGTAGAGAGGAGGTTCAGCTTGGCTTTAATCCCCTCCTTGAACTTTTGGCTCTTCATTTGCCTCCTTAATTCCTCTCCCCGGTGGGATCAGGGTGCCTCCTGTCCGGCTGACTGCACCTTCCGTCCCACCCACCCCGGGCGAAGCAGGGAGGGACACAGGAGACATAGAAACACTCTGGCATGCACAGAGAGTAAATCAGGGTGTTAAACAAAACCTCTGCTCTCAGCTGGCTAATGTTTCAAAGGAAAACATTTCAAACGCTGAGAGAGATTGTGCAGTTAGCCGGTGATGCAATTACATGGCTGTAAGCTGTAGAAACTCTTTCAATGTGGCACATATTAAACCTTTCAGAGGTAGTGCTTTGATTTTTAATTTTACGCTGTTGGCAGGCAATCAGGGTCTTTAATAGTATGGGGGCCAGAGGGAAAATGTTTCAAAACAGCAAGGATCTTATCATAGTGTGCAATTAATGAATAATTATTAAAAACCAGAAATAGCTGGAAGAGCAGGCAAGAGCTGGCAATGCAATTCTCTGGTTTCAGGCCTATAATGAAATCTCAAGAGAGGGAAGTATGATACGCAGCTTTGTGCAATTAAAGCTGGGATTTTCTCCCCCTAGTTGAAAGATCAGTGATCTTGAAAAATATACCTGTCACTTGGGTTTGTTTTCCAGTCTTTTAATTGCCATGGGAAAGCATTAACATATAACAAATATGGATACATTCTTCTGCAGGCTATGGATTTTTGGGGTTCTTCCTTTTAAACAGTAAAATTTTGATTATTTTAAAAAAAAGTTTGAAAAGAAGATTTTCAGCATAGTCTGAACATGTTAATCATAGGAAAGGACTGAAGTAATGCTCTGCCATTGCTCTGGCTGGTAAATTTGTCCAGGAAGACAGCAGAGATGAGGAGAAAAGATTTCAATGAGGCCATCCACATCTGTTTGATGCTCTGCCACAAGACAGTGCTTTCTCTGTGATGCTGAGGAAATTTCTTAACACCTGTGCTATTTTCCTATTTCAAATCCATTTTAAAAAGAGCAACCTAAAGGTGCAGCTATCACTGTGTGTTACCACTGGTCTTGTTTTTCTAATCAAAAGTGAGCTTAGAACTTGCATTTTCACTTGAGGAGTATAGGAGCTTCCTGCTTGGAAGTGGGAACAACTACTTTGCTTTTAAAGCTGTGTAACAAATCTAATAGTTAAATGTGCAGCACTCGTGTTTTGCCACTGGAATCCATTAGCCTGTGGCACAGCAAGAGGGCTCAGCCATGCAGGCTCGAAGATGCATTTGCTTGAGCAGCCTCTTCTCTTGAGCACTGCACCGCATTTGCTCACTGCTGTTTCATTATACGCGAATTAAACGCAGAAAAAGTTGTTTACAGCTATCAGGCATTTCTACACACAAAGCTGAGAGGGGTTTTTCCATTAGCTGCGAGCTAGAGCAGCTCGAATGGTGTGTGTATGTGTGAGTGTGTGTGTGTTTCCTGGCTGCTCTCATCCTGCGACGCTGTCCCTGGTGTCACCCCGTGGGACTGGCACCCGGCAGGAGTGTAAGACGTGGCACCCTCCTGTGCCGTGCCTGTGCTCTGGTGCCTGAGTGCTGTTGACAAAAACAGGCTGTGAATGACTCCGAGCCACGCTGAAAGGGGGAAAAAAACTCTCCTGGTTCCTTGGAAGGCTTTCTGGCTTGAGCACACGTTTGCATATTTATTTAGACGCTTTGATTGCCACGGAGCGTGGCAGCTCTAAAGAACTTCAGGAGCTAGGAAGTGCTTCTTGAGAAACAATCAGATTTCTCAGACACATCGCACTGGAAACCAATGGCACTCTGTCGGGGGGGACGCCAAGTTGGCTGGTGGAGGCAAGTGAAACCCGGCACAAATGAGAGGTGGCATTTTCTTGAAACTGTTTCTACGAGACAGAAGTCGATCCTCAGCGCTGAGCCTGGTTTCTTTGTGCTGGCGTTTTTGTTTTCTGGCCTCGGGGTTTTATTCTGCTTTAGTTTTCTCCCGACTCTGGTGTCCCCTCGATTCTCCAGGTTGCTGGTAAGTTGGTGTAAATGTGTGGGAGAGATCCCCAGGCCCCTGTCCTGGCGGGGGGACCCGAACTTCCCAGGAGCTGTGGCAGAGGGGATCCTTGCTGAGCCTCGCCAGCCAGCGGTGCAGGAAGCTGCTCCTCTGAATGCACAGCTGCAGACATTAGCAAATGGTCCTTTCTTTGGGCAGGGGTTTTGCAGTCCCTGTCCCTATTGCCAGGCAGGCTGGGTGGGTGCAGCAGGGTTCCAGCCAGTGCTGGGTGCCCATGAGGGCTGAGGTACCAGACAGGATCCACGTGTGCTCCTGCCCTCACATCACGCTGGTTTTGGGAACAGTCTCCGCAGTGCCAGCAGCTCCTCCTCATCCCGGGGAAATGCTCCGAGTTGTTTTGTTCCCGAAACACCTCCTGAAGGAAGCAGCTTCTTTTGCTCCTTCTCTCTTTAAAGCACGGAGGCAGAGTGTGCACCAGTGGAGTTTGTTACGGTGCTGTGTCCCCCCGCAGCTCCTGCCATTAATGGATAATCTTGCCTGATCTGCTGTAATGCAGTGCCAGCTCAGCAAGCTCCAAGGAGCTCTTGGGTAAAAGTGCACTCCATTTTGAGACCATTGTTGGCAGCTTATCACTTGATTTATCTCCTATTTCCAGGTGTGGAACTAAAGGTAAACTGTCATTGTAAATCACTGATTCAAGCAGAGTGAGTGAGCAGTGCACAGTTTGCATATTTCAATACCACTTAATTAGAAAAAAAATTCCCTTGTTCTGTACAAATGTACAATGCAAATCCTTTCTCTTAGTGCTTCAGATGGGTAAAATGTTCTTTTGAGTCCCACATGTCTAACACTGCTGCTCATCTTGTTACAAGAGACTTTTAATTTTGTCCGGGACCAGATTGGGAAGAAGCTTTTTTTAAAGCCCAACCCAGTATGTGTATCAATCTGGGAAAGAATCCCTGCCTGCTGTTGGCACATACAGCAGCACTGACACCTCTTAACCCAGCTTTGAGCCTGCTGACCGTACTTACTTATTTTTTAATTTAAAAAGGCCTTTTGTCCTTGGTAATTGTGTAACTGCCCTTTTATATCCCAGAAGTCCTAGATGAAGTTGAGCTGTGTGTCTTCCCTAAAGGTGTTCTCATTTGACTCTTGTTCAACTGCAAATTGTGCTTTTGCATGACTAGCCCTTCTCCTCTACCTACCCCTGATTTCCTTAAGCCACCTCCACGTAAAACAGACTCATTTACTGGATCAGTGGGAATAACATTTTCCTGTGGCATGCTGCTTCGAAAAAATAAGAGATTCTTGATACGATCACTGCCTTCAACCCTCCTCTCTTCCCATCCCTTCTTCCCTTCTCCCATTAGCCTTTACGCTCCTGCTGCACTGCTGGATGGCTGCACATCCAGCATTTCCATCGTGTCCCTCCCTCTGCTCTTCATCTTGCCAACCTAAATTGCTCCAGCAACCTCATAATTTTGATCTGCGATCATTTTGCTCCAATAGCTCATGGCAGTGCACAAACCAAACACTCCCTTCCTTTTCATCCGGGGCTGGCTCCTGGTGTGCTGATCTCAGAGTAACTCTGGAGCTGAGAGGTTTGTGAGGAGCCAGGTGCACCAAAAGGCAGATTAAAAATTAAAGCTGGAAGACACAACATCCCTCTTAAGACACCATCCAGTGTTTTTTTCTAGCACTAGCTAGTTGCTATTTAAACACAAAGTTACAAAATCACTATCCCATTATAAAAAGAAATATCCTTTAGAAAAACAGACCTACCAACCAACCAACAAACAAAAAAATAACACCTTTTAATTTATTGGTGTGATTTTTTTTTCTCTAAATATGATTTCTAGCAGGCCTTTCTAGTGTGGCTAAAATAATTGCATTGTACATAGGCTTTTCTTGTTGAGATCAATTTGCTAAATTTTCATTTAGTTTCAAAGTGGTTCATTTTGTTGAGGCTTCATTTTGTTCAGACTGGCAACTCAAGAGGTTTCCTGTAGCTTAGAGAGATTGCTTTTGAATTGGTACATTATTCAGCCATGAATTGTTTCTTTAGTATATGAGCAGCTGAGTGGGGCTTTTATTACAAATATGAATTTCAGAGCAGAAAAGCGACTATTTTTGCCAAATAAAGAATGTAAAATTAAGCACAGGTCTTCATACTATGCTGAGATGCTTTTCCACACTGTGTCCATTGGGTGTTTTTTAAAGTACTTAGCACAAAATCTCCTATAGGGCATGGTAATATGATTGACTGCAAACAGGGTTTTTAAAATAATACAGTTTAATGTAGAAATGTGGCTACAGCAATAAGGATTGAAACCCTTTTCCTATTATCTGGAGATGCAAGTGAGTACATTTTGGTTTTTGTGATCAGCTACTAATTAAACAGGTTTTTAGGTGCATTCAGCACCTGATCCTGTTGCGAAGTTCCAAGTGAGTGTAGCAGGATTTTTGCAATCACAGAGGTAATGAGGTGGCCCAGGGTAGCAGAGCAAGTGCAATCCCAGTGTAACGCACCAGCCTTTTAAAATATGGTTTTCCTCTGTGTTTTTTCTTGTTGTTTACCAGTGTACATGATTGCTTTTACCTACCTGGAATTAGTTTCCATCTCTGCAGGATTTTTTGTCCAATAAATTAACTAGGGTATATGGAAAGCAGTAGGAAAGAAGTGCCTGGGTTTTGAAGATGCTGCCTCTGGATTTAGGGAGATGCTGTAGACGGAATATTGTTGTAGCAAATCAGGGGACATTATTTACTTGGTGCTTGGGGTAAATTGGAGGTCCTTGTGTGCTCCAGCTGCCTCAGTAAAGAGATGGAGGAGCCCATCAGTGCCCCAAAGCAGATCTCCTGTGATGTTTTGCCCTAACAGGCTTTAAAGGTGCAGCCACCAAAAGAGTTTTTTTCCCCGACTTCAGAAGTGGGAGGCAGGGTTTGGAAGGGCATCCTGCCACCCCGCTCACAGCTGCCCAGGGGTCACTGGAGCACCAAGTCCTGGCTCTTGGCTCTCTGACTTCCAGGAGAGGAGAGTCCCTTTTTGCTCTGATGTCGTAGGAAAGAGCTGCTTGTTCTTTGCTTTGTGACTTACTGGTCAAAGAAGTTTATTGCCATATTGGAAGATGATTTAGACTTTCGAGGTTAATCTCTTGAATACTTTAAGAAATATTAGCTCCATTACCTCTTGGGAGTTAGAGTTTCACTCATTAATAGGTAGAAACTGTACAAAGTTCAGAAGAAGGTGTTTGAAAATCTCTTCCCAAGATGTCTTATTTGATAGGTCTGAGTAGAAAAACTTATTTAAAGGAAGAGACCATTCTGGAAAGAGGACAAGAAATGAAAGTCCGGTGGATATAGCTGTGTTAACAGGGGCAGAACAGCTACTTAATTACGTAGCAATGTCAGAAGCAATAGGAGTATCTAATTCTGTCATGGTCTAGGTCAAACTGAAGACCAACTGTTGAACTTAAAGTGCTATATAAATGCATAGGAAAGTTCCCAAATGCTTATAATCGCCTTCTCAGTTGCTGTGAATTCTGATATTTAATGATCTTCTTTCTCTCTTTCACAGTCATATTTTTATTATATGTGAAAGGGTTATTGTAGAAGTCTTTTCTCTTCACACGGGTCCTGTGTGCCCACAGTTGGAACCAGCTGCATGAGGCTGGAGGAAGAAATGTATTTTGTAATTTACAGTAGGGTAGATTTAGCCCTTACTAAAATCCTCTTCCCTGTGCATCTTCACTGTGTTCCAGAAAACACCATGTTTATCACCAGATTCCAGAATTTACATTAAAAATAGCATAATGGAATACATTGCTACATCTTGATTCTTCCTCTTTGTTTATAGGGTTTCCTCCAAAAAGCACTGTTTTGTTGCTTCATTTTCTGGAAGAGAGGGATAGAGCAAGCTGTTGGGTACTCGGAGCTCAAGCCCAATTAGTTTTCTCAGGTCTGCAGTAAGATCTTACAGTTCTTAGTGTTTCTTGGAAAGGTGCTACAAAAGATAGAGAGAGCTGCATGCTCCAAATCCACCTGGAATACTCTGGTTAGCTGTGGGTTCACCTCAAGGAAATAAATAGAGTTAAAAGGTGAGCAAGATGTACCCTGTATTGCTTGAATAAAAGAAAGGAGCATGCACTGTTTTTTTCCAAACTTTAAATCATTATAAGGGAGATTATTTCAAATAAATTATACACACCAAGATGAGCTGACATCTTTTGCTGTAGCCGAGATACGAGGCTGAGGTTGCTTTTGTGGAGGAGAGGAAGAAGTGCTGGCTGACGTTTGCTGTGAGCTGCCCACCTGAGACACTTTGGAGGTCCCCAGCAGCTTCTGGAAGCAAAGTGCAAATATCACAGCACAGACAGCAGGCTCCCAAACCAAATGGTGTCCGTGTGCTGGGCAAATCCATGCCCAGGTGTTTACATGAATGCCATTTGCAGAGCACATTTCCCTTCTAATTGGGTATGGGAGATTTTGAATTAGGCTGCTGCCAAGGCTGTGGTGAGGGGGAGAAATGCTCTTTATCTTGTGTATATATTCCTTGAAAAGGCTTGAGACAGGAGGTTTTGACAGGTTTGCACTCACTACAAGTCTCTGGACAGCTCCAAAATGTAAATAAAAGGAGATTCAGATGTTAGCAGAGAAGAAACTTTGCTGCAATCAAAATACTACAGCTCCCTGAATATCCTTCTTGGAAGAAAGCTGCAAACAAGCCCTGTTTGCCTGGGACATTTTTCTTACAGTGATTTCAAGGAACTTTGCCACTACCCAGGGGTTTGATCCAAATAATCAAAGGTTAGGCCTAATTTAGAAAATAAAGCTGCCTTGCTGCTTAGCATTTACTTTATGTTTCCCCCATTGACAGGACACAATTCAAAGAGTCAGATGGAATTCAGCCTTCGTTCGCCTGCAGGGCTGGGATTGCCACTGGAGGTGGCTGAATCAGAGATTCTTCCTCTCCCCACCCTTTCCAAAAGATTCCTGTTTGTCACCACCAAACACCTCATTCCTCACCTTCCTGCAGGTTATGATAGTCACTGTTCTCAGGGACAAAGGAGAACAAAGAAATGGCCTTCAGTCTCAAAGCTGAGCCCCTGAGCTGTCAGCCTCATGCCAGTGGTGCCACAGCTGTTTTGTGAATTTCTGCTCTTCCATTCCCCCGCTCCTGCTTCCTGTTGCAGGTTTTGGTTGGTGGAATTTGGATAACTACACATGATTTTGATGGCAATTTGCTTTGGTTTCTCTTAGGCTGCTGAACATAAACTCCAATTGCATTTGTTTTTTAAAGCAGCTGGTAAGCATGATTGTACTACCATTTGTGCATCAATAATTCCATTTTCATCTCACTTGCTAAAATATAGCAAGTTTTATTCATTTGCAGGTTTTTTGTACAAAAATCTGACTCGTGTATTGATAATACATTTCTCATTTAGGAAGAGCTTTGCTGATCCCCCTATGATCATCAGTTCCATATAACATATATTTAAAGCTTGTCTTTCTGGCAGAGCTCACAAGTATCTGATGTATCTGCCGAGCTAATAGAGCATCGTTCTGTATTTGTATTCTGCAGTTGATTGTTCAATGATTTCTCCTGCTGAATTGCAATAGATGAGCTGTTTAATGTTGCAACGGCTCATTTTGTAATGTAAAAACAAAAAAACCTCTCAATTCCAAATTGTGTTTGCTAGTTAGAATGCAGAATTTAAATGAGATTTATATGGAAGATGTATTTTTCCCATTGTTTTGCTAATGCAGAATGAAAACTGATCCTCACTCTTTCTAAAAGAAAATCAAAGCAACCATGGTAAGAATTTGTTTTGCAAGGAAGAAGCATCAATAAAAACTAAGCCTCTTCCCTTCTACACATTTCCATCCATATTAGTGATTTTTAAAAATACTTTCTCAATTCAGAAATAACAATTTCCAATAATCGTGTCTTTCCTGAAAGCTGTAATCTTAAAATTTCTAAAAGTGAGCACTTTATATTTATTTTACCCTAGTGTATCTTCTGGTGCTGAGTCTGTGAATATTTCCACAAAATTCTTGATCTTCTTTCCACCAAAGTAGCCCTGATTTTAAAGGGGCTTTTATGTTTTACTGGCAAAATGTGCTTGTGAACGGCAATGAATGGCTCAAAAGCAGATGCGGGATTTTGTCTTTTATTGACAAACTGCACGAGATGGGCACCTGAGTGAAGAGTCAGCCCTCACTTCAAATGCCAAGTTGGTATTTATTGTAGTTCATGACTGTTTACCCACCCCTGTGAGGGAAGGCACCCAAGAGGACAAGGGAGCATAGGAAATTCTGCTGGCTTTTATCTTTGGGGGCAGCCTTGGCTCTATGCAGAGAGCTGGGGTCCCAGGCAAAGCGCCGTGGTGTGTTGGTGAGTGACCTCAAAGACAGACCCACACTCGGGGGCTCCCCACATCGCGGGGTGCAGCCTCGGCACTGAATTATCCCATTACAGTATCACAGGTTAAAGCATCATCTCTGTGCACAGTTGTGCACATTTAGAACTGAATCACAGCTGATGAGGAGTGCTAAGAAGTTTGATGTTGTAAGATTAATGCTGAAGGGCAAGCTAAACCTCCAGCATCAAGTCTGTCCTGGAGCCGCTGGCTTTGGCTCCGCTGGACACGGGGGAACCTGCTGGCAGCTTCTCACAGAAGCCACCTCTACAGCCCCCCACTGCCAAACCCTTGACATGCAAACCCAACACAGAGTATTAGAACTGACATGATTCCTTCTGGTTCTCCATGAGCATGTCTGGTTTCTAAAAGCTTATCGTGACTTTAATCACTGTTTCGCAAAACGTCTGCTGGCGTTCAGTAACGATACTCCTGTCATGAAACCTTTTCGAGTCTTTTTGGGTTTTTTCTAGTGTTTGTACTGCAAAATGACAGTATTTAGAAATATTTGAGAAGTAAAACTTGACCCTGCTAGGAACTGAAGATAATTGTCAGACATTTTAAATTGCTAAGAAGTAAAACTGTTAACACTTGTGTCCTCACTAATTATGTTTTACATATCTGTGTTCCCCTGGCAACTTGTGGTGCCTCTGGTTCCACCCTGACTAAGGGCTGTGGGCTGTTAGATGATGGTGCAAAGTAAAAATAGCTTATTCGCCCGAAAAGCAATGCTTGCTATTGCTTGTGGAGAAGTGTGTGATGGGATCCTCCTAGGTTGTTACATTTCAATGCTGGAGAAGAGATTTTGCTGTAGTGCCCTGCAAGTCCCAGCTATGTGGATCAATCATCCACAGCTGAAAATTTGTTTCAGCTCCGTGTAAATATCTCATAATATTCTTTAATGGCAGTGTTTGTGTTTCTCAACCCAATGTGCTGTTATCAGCTGCAGAGAACTGAAGTACAATGGACACTGAAGCATCATCACTGCACAAGGAACCTCAGGTGTTCTGGGCAGGTTCCTTCAGCACTGGCTTCTATTAAAGGTCAGGTTGCTGGAAACACAAAATTGGCGTCACTCTTGGCCAATGAGTCACTGATGGGATATTGCTGTGCTGCATCCAGCCCAGAGCAGCTCTCTGTTGCCAGTCAAGAGAAGAAATGTGTGTGGCAGGGCAGGGAGGTTCTGAACGGAGCAAACCTTTGAGGGATGTTGGGGTTTCCTCCAGAGAGAGGGACTGTGGGCATGTTTTTGTATGCCTGGTTTGACTCAGTGATGCCACACTTGGCCAGAAGCTCTGAGAAGCCAGCTTGCTCTCAGTGATCTCACGGCACCCTTAAGGGAATTTGAGGCAGGGGACTTAGTTCAGTCCAAGTGAAATGTACATTTTGGATTCTGCAGCATCTGCTGGGCCTCAGTGATGATTTATGTCGTAACCTGGGAAATGAAGTGTCAAAAGCAGCAGTAGGTGATTTTCTGATGCTATGGGGCAAATACTTGTGTGAAATTCTGCATACGCCTGACAACTCCAGTTATCTACAGAAGTTTTAAATAAAATAAAAAATAAACCCCCTATGTTGTCACTGCCCCACACTTGAACACACTGCCGTTTTGAACAGAGAATGGCCACTTACAGGAGGAATTTGTGCATCACTTCAGTGTTTGGGATTTAGCGAGACTCTTAATGGTGGCTTCAGTTGGAAGAGACAACTTTATGCACAACAGAATAGCAATATATTTATTAAAATCTTGCAGGTTTGGCTCATTTATTGCCCCAAGAGGCAGCTTGTTTTTCCTCAGTGCCTTCCATTTATTGCACCAGTTCAGGGGACAGCACTGTCCTGTCGCCCAAGTGTGGTCGCTAATGAGACGTGGCCTCACTGCACAGCACCCTTGAAGCTGCGGGGAGCATAATGAGCATGAGATGGACCCAAATGCCTCTGAAGGCTGTGGGAATTGCTGGTCTGTTGGTTTTTTGCTGGAAGCTGTTGATGGGATGTACATGGAGCTGGTTTTCAGCCGTTTTTCCGAGGCCATATGCTTCATCCTTCCAGCAGTATTTACAATGATAACAAGTTTGTTGCTGGCTTCTGTTCAGTTCAAACCCATTCTGAGAAGGGCTGTGGGGTGTTTGCCAGAGCCTCTCTGTGAACACTTAGAGATTTTCCTGGCTGTGCTGGTGACAGAAATGTTGTCTCACTCTCTCCTTTGCCCCTGGTTTCCCGGCAGGGGCAGGGGTTTGACCTCAGTTTTGCTTCGCCAGTGGCACCCCTGTATGTGGTCTGTAAGTGAGGTGGCTCCACTGCAAAGGCAGCGAGTTGCTGATGTGCAGCCATGAGGAAATTCCTGTTCTCTGAGGAGGCTACACAGAGCAGCCAGCCCAGATCCAGTGTTGGAGCCCAGAGGGAGCCTGGGGATCTCCCTGGTGGTTAGAAAAACTGAGCAGGAAATCCCTGGGAGATAGACACTGCCCATATCTTCTAATTTTTTCTCCCTGTAGCTACTGTCTGAGTAAGGCTGGTTTACTTCCTGCCTTCTTCTCTTACAGAGAAGCATTTTTGAAAGGCAAATCTGTGATTCTGAAAGTTGAGGATTAAAAAAAAAGAGAACTGCTGAATAACTTGAGCTTATAGAAAATGCATGTAGCAATGCATGTATTGACTTGTTTCAGTGAATATCAAAATTTATTGTGCCTTGAACTAAATATTGACATGGACAAAGCAATATCAATATTTATCTCTCAGGTTAATACATTTTATACTCCTCAACATACATCAATATGTGCTTATTATTACTATAATGTTTGTCCTTCAGCAGAAGAAACTTGCATGTGGGTGAGAGGGGCAAGAGAGAAGTTTGTATTAGTATTCTTTTCCTGTTTTTAATCTTCATCAGAAGTTTATCCTGCCCATGGAGCACAGTGCAGTCCTCATTCAAGCAAAACCCTTACTGATGGTTGTGATATTGTGCACTGAATACAGATTGGGTGATGGGGTTTTGGGAAATGGGAGATTAATGGTCAGGAGTAAACTCTTAAGGGCAGTGAAACCACCCCTCCTGTTTCATAGATGTGGTGGTGCTCCCTGCAGGGACTCTGTACCCAGGAGCTGCCTCACTGCCCACCCTAACAGGGACACAGGACATGAGGGACGAGACTTTGATGTGAGACCCAGCTGTGAATCACTGCCCACAAAAGGATGCTGCAGGTGCTGGGCAGGAGCACACAGGAAGGTCTGATAGGAACCCTGTGGCAGGCTTATCTCAGCCCTGAATGGCGTGTGGCACAGTGTCTGTGGGCCAGCTGGAGCTGGATTTGTGGGCACTCTGGTGCCGTGGAGAACCCAGCAGGCTGCTGGGGCCTTCTGCACTTGTGTGTGGGCAAGAGGAGTGTGGCCCCTTCTCTGTGTCTGGAGGATTATCCCTTGGATCTCTCCCATTGCCTTTTCCCCCTTATTCTAGATCTTAGAGAGCAAGGCAGAGGTTTCCTAGAGAGATGATGACAGGCTGCACAAAAAGGATGCAGACATGAGAGCACTGAATATCACAAGACTAATTTAGGATATACAAAGGCCTTTTAGCACAAGATTTGTGCTATACAGACCCTTTTATGTGGAGATACCAGCTCTGGCAGAAATGCTGCAATTTCCACAGAAGCCTTGAAGAGACACTGCAGTTCCTCTGTGGATTTTGCTTTTAAACTTCCTGACCTTAAACCCAAGAGACAATATGGGGGAGGTAATGATGAGACTGGGAGCAGAAGTAAAAGGTGTATTCCTGTCTCCCACCCTCTGTACACCCTTCTGCTCATCAACAGCTCATTGCTGTTGGTCAGATAGAGAGGGTCCACTTTTTGGGCAGTGGCTGACACCAACTACCCACCAGGAGCTGCTAAAAGCTGCAGGCTTGGGTCTGAAATTCTACCCAGCTGCTCAAGGACCAGAGAAAGTGCTCCAAACTCTTACCTGTCCAAAGAACCAGCTGGAGATCCTCAAGACTGGGGAGCATGGAAGACAGTCCCCTCCTTGAGGTGCCCCAGCCCTCCTCAGTTTCCCACGCCGAGGCAGAGCAGCCTGCAGCGTGAGGGGCAGCTGCCATTTGGGCATCACTCTGCCTGGTTTCCTTGCTGCACTTACAAGCCAGCCTTGCAGCCATGAAAGCAACAGCTGTTTGTGAACTGACATTTCAATGACAATCGTCAGGAGACTACAAGCATATGGCAGCTGACTCCTCATGTGCAGGGAGCTGCAGCAGTGGAAGCACGGAGCAGCTGCAGATGCTGGAAGACAGCGCTGCATTGATCTGCAGTTGGGAAGGTCATCTCAGTGACTGAAGACTGCATTTCATGCCTTGACTCTTCTTGGAAGGTAGAAAGACAACAAACTAGTGCCTAATGTCCTTTTTTCTAACAAAAAGCAAGATTTTTGTCCTGGTTAAAATAATAAATGTAACACAAATACAGGCCGGAACCCCATGTCCTGAAAGTAACATTCTTAATTAGTACTTCAGTCTTTGCTTTTTTTCTTCTCCTGAGTTATTGGTGGCTGATATTGAGACCATTGAGACCCTGATTAGTGGGGAGGTATCTTTGCTCATGTTTTCAAAGCCGTTTGTAGCAGAATCCAATAGGGACCAAGTGCTTTCCTCGTGATTAGCATTGCTTTATGACGGTAAACTTCATAATTAAACGTGGTCTTATTTTCCTCTGTTGGGACTTCTTGGCACTTCTGATGCACTGTTTGAAGACTTTGTGACTGAGCGTTAGTGTCATGTTGTGCCTTTGCGTATAGCCAGGCCAAGTACACAAAAGTGAAATGAATGCTTAAAACAGCTCTTCCTCTGAACCAGCTGCATTTCTGCCTGCACTTGACTCACAGCTCAGTAACCATATGCTTATATTCCACTGACAATTGCCATTTAAATGTCAGTTTATAAGCAGATGCTGAGAGCTTGCCTTTGTGTCATTAATTAAATCACAGAGAGGCAAATTTTGAGGTCTAACCCTGCTTTGGGCTTGGGACAGAGCAGCAGCAGCAGAATCTGGCAGACCTTGGCCCACCAGGATGGTCAGGGTTAAATGCAAAGGCAAAGGACTGTGTACCTGAGGTCACCAGCAGCCTCAGCTACGGGGCTGTGGCAGCTAAAGGAAACCTCCTATTGCTGCTGCCTGGTGGCAGTTATGATCTTGTTGAATATTTCAGGCTTTTTGGGATGGCTGGCAGTGGCCAGGATAGAGGCAAAACATTGGGTTATAAAAGGAGACAGATTTAAGTGCTCAGGTGCAGAAAAAAAAGACAAAAATCTATTCAGTAGAAGAAAAAGGGGAAGGGTAGAGAAGGAAGCCCTCCCTACCAGACATCTGCACATATTTAAAATCCTTCCCAATAAAGTTCATAATGAATTTAATTCAGTCCCCTATGGCCCAGAGTATGTTCTGAGTAATAAAAAAGTATTGCTAAGGGACAGATGACTGCCAAACTCCTATTCTCTGCCAGCAATGAATATTTATACTATTGGCACTTAGATGCTAGGTTTATTTTACTACATAAATGATCCTTTGTCACATATTAAGAATTAATACTGTGTGATTGACTTTTGGGAACTTAGAATAATAATTCTCAAATTTAAAGTGTTGTTAAATTTGTATGCTTTATTTGAAAAGAGGCTCGGTCTGGGTTTTTTCACATTAAGGTAGTAGTTGGATGCGATAATTCCTACTTTGGGGGAGACTGTTTTGTGGCTTGTTTGTGGTTTAGCTTTTTAATGTAGTTTTAGTCAAGGATCTTTTCATGTCTTTTGTTTGTTACCTTGAAATATCTAAATCAATGTTAAATGAATTCTGAGCTCTTGCCCTAACTTAAAGGTTGAGATGTACTCACTTAGAGAAGATAACAAAAGGGCTCCTGGCTTCTGCTGGCATTTTCCTAATGCCCTTCTGATGATTAAACTGAAATGATTCAAATGTGAGTTGGAAATTTCAAGCACCAGTGATGGAGGTTGCAGTACCACAGCATTACTTTGTTTATAAACATTGTTATTCCATGGAAGATAAAGCTCTGCTCTGTGTGACCTCGGTGCAGTGATCAGGAAAAATGGGGGAAAAAAAGCAGAGCCACTGATCTTTTCCCTTTTAATAAGAAGGAATGGAAGGCCAAGTTGGATATGAGCTGAAATGTGAAGAATGATTCCTATCAGGCAGCCAGCTCATGGGAAAAATCCATCAGTGCTGGTGTAAGATGCAGAGTGGTTCACATTCAAGCTGGTTAAGGGCGTTTAAGCACCCCTGGCAGACTGCAGTACAGCACAGACTCCTCCAGTCCGTGCCCAAGTTCAGACTGACAGCAGCAGTGCTGAGCACAGAGGCTTCCCGAGGTGCCCTTCTGCTGCACTTCTGTTTACTCCACGCTGCCATGCCAAGTGTGGAAGTTGGAAAAAATATTGTGAGTCTGTCAGCATGTTTATTTGCATGGTGCATCTCCTTTGAGTCAACAAGCATCTTTTTAAAGTGTAAAAATGAACAATTAGTCATCCCCGGAAAACAACAGTTCTGCAGACGTCTCCTCCCGCCCCCCAAAAGACAAACCTCACTGCACTGCACAAGGAGCTCCTTTTTCACTCGCTGTACACACTACCAAATATTCAGTTCTCCAGAACAGAAGTGTCTGAAGAATATAAGGGGGTATCTTAAGCACTTGGCAGTTTGAATTAAAAAGAAAGGTCAATCCCAAAGAATTCAGATAAAAGCAAAAAAATCAGACATCTCGGAGCACTGCAGTTGGGCTTTAAAACTGAATGCACGCATTGTTTGCTCTGTTTTTCGCAGCAGCATTCATAATTTAGGAAACTATTAATCAGCGTGATGAAGTATCCTGTTTCTAACCAAGAACAAAAAAAAAATATGGCACAATACAGCTTATTTTCTTCTCACTTGTAAGCGATCTGGTAAAATTTGATGAGAATTCCACAGATTTAAGCTTGTGAACTTTGTGTTTGAGTTGCACCAGAGAAAGAGCCCCCATGAAGCAAGAGAATCCTTCCACTGCCTGTTTATAAGGCTCATCACAAGTCACTGCTCAGGGGGCCTTATTTTCTTTGGGCCCATGCCAGGACTGCTACCCTATAGTTGTTAAGCTGACAGCAGGAAAAAAGCACTGAAGGCTACAAAAATCTTCAGGATTATTACAAAATTCAGATCAACTTTGACAGAGGCACAGCAGGTACTGAACAGTGGGACAAGGTGGCAGGGGAAAAGCAGGGCAGCAAGCAAAGGGGCCGGGAGGGGACTGTGGGACTCAGAGCAAGGAGACAGTGGCTGAGGAGAGTTCTGGTAGGCAAAGAACTGAAAATGGCAAAGATTTTGGCAATGGATTTACTGCTGGCCTGCTAACAGCAACCCTCCAGGGCTCTTAATCCAGTGCTGTAGGTTTAAGATCTGCTACTTCACCATCACACCAAAGTTATTGTGACAGTAAGTGATTACAGAAGCAAGGGATCCAAAGGACAGCTTTTATTTGGTAGCTCACTCAGGGAGATAATAAATTCATTAAAGTAATTATCCGTTTTATGAAAAAAACTTTTTTTTTTTTAAAGGCATGTCATACCTTTTATTTGCTTGGGGGTAATGGTGGCAAGAACTTGGACATACCCTGACAAAGCTCTGGTAGTTTCAAAGTTACGAAAAATCTTTTTTCTGTTTTCTGCCTCTCTTCCCTGCTACATTCACATCTTCCTGCTAGAGAAGTATCCTGGCTTCAAAAACCTGCTGTTTCAGAATGGCGTTGTTACAGTGACCTGTTCAGTGGGGGCAATCTGGCTCAGCCCAGAGGGGTAAGAATTAAACAGCTTCTGTGCTGCAGTCGGGAGCAGAGGTCAGGCGCTGGATGAGGTTAACCAGGTAACACAGAGTGAGAACTGCCCCACCAGGACACTCCCTGCTGGAGGGAAGCAGCCAGACTGCAACTTGTGCTCCCTCTGAGCATTGGTGTAAGGCATGGTTCCTGCAAAGAGAAACACAGAGGGGACAATAAACTGGAGGCTGCACTGCGTGCCAGCACTGCTCGGTGGCAGGGGGAGCAGCGGGAGGAGTGACTTTGTACCTGGGATGTCACACGAGGTGTCAGGACTTCCAGCGCTGGCACACAGGAGCAGCAGAGGATGCCACGGAGGAAGGAGCCTGGTGCCTCGTTCCTGCTCCCTCTCCTGCCTGGGAACAGCCAGCTCCAGCGTGTGACACGTTCCTGCAGGGCTGCTGCTCCGGCCACCGCGTCACCGCTGCACCCTGCAGGACACGCTCCACGCAGGCAGAATTTTCAGACATCCAACACTTCAGCCACCCCTTTTTAATGCCATTAGTGATGCAGCAACATGTATTTATATTTACATATAAATACAAAATGGTCAGATACCGCATTTTAAAGCGTTATTTACAATCTGAAAATGCTTACACTTTCATGACTAGGCTTGGGTTTTTCTCATTTACATTCATCATTTAATTCCACTGGAATTTGATTTTTAAGAAAGCCCAACATATCTTAATTACCATAAAAAGATCCATACACATTTTACTTAAAAATAGCTTCTGTAAGAGGAAATCTACCAAAAATAACACGAAATATATTATTATGCATACAGTTTCTTTTTTGTAAAGTACAAACAAGAATCTGATCTCTTCTGGGTATTGCCTGATCTAATATGGCTATAGGTTCTATTTATTTTGTTTGTTTTTCGAAGTAAAGGGAAAGACAGAAGAAATGTAAGAGCACAAAATAAAAATGCATTCTTTCCAAAAACACAGATGATCAGAGAAAGAACACTTTGAAAACTAATAAATGACAACAGGTACAAAGAAACACCATCCAAGTGCTATGCGGTGTTTTTTCTGAGCATGTGCTGCAATGACCTTGTAATAGTTATTAAAAACAACAAACAAAAAATGCTACTGGCAGGAAAAGCTGTCAAGCAAAACACTGAAAAATTGGTACCATTTCCTAACAAGTGAGTGCAGAACCGATAGTATTTTATGTGTCTTCCCCCATGTATGCAGACCTCTTTGTTGCTCTCTCTGCCCGCAGGACTGATCATTGCCACTCTGGCTGTTTGCTGGATGCCAAACCAGGTCAGAAGGATCATGGCTGCTGCTAAACCGAAGCAGGACTGGACCATCCCCTACTTCAGAGCCTACATCATCCTCCTTCCCATCGCCGACATCTTCTTCTACCTCAGCTCGGTGGTGAACCCTCTGCTGTACAACATCTCCTCTCAGCAGTTCCGCAGCGTGTTCCTGCAGGTCCTGTGCTGCCGCCTCACCCTGCAGCACGCCAACAGGGAGAGGTTCCTCCGGGCCAACCAGAGCTCCGGGGCGCGCAGCAGCCGCTCCCTGCGCCCGCTGCTCTTCATGTCCTCCAGGCGCGGCTCTTCCACCAAGGGCAACACCAAAGTTTTCCTGAGCACCTTCCAGAGGGAGCCCACGCCCGGCTGCAGCCCACAGGAGCCGGGTCCTGCACCACCAGATCCCAGCCTGGAAGACGTGTCCCTCGAGACTGGCTCAGAGTCCGCTTCGGGCACACAGAACGGCCTTTGTGAACATCAAATATGACTTCATAAGGCAAAGCTAATGCTTAGCAATGAGCTTAAAAACATGGAAATCAAAATGACCGAGGAAAGTGACTACATCACAAAAGGAGTAACACAGATGGATTTGTTTCCAGTTATGCAAAAAGAACAGGAGTTCTGTATCCTGCTGGGATTTTTAAGTGCACACTGGAAATTCAATCTGCTAACTGAACTCATTAACTGACAAAAATATCAGCCCCTCTTCTCCACACAACCACTGAACTTCCCTCGCTGTTGACAGGGATTTGGAAACAAACAGAAAATAATTGCAGCGTCTTTGAAGAAAGGAGGAAGCAGGACAAATTGTGTCAGGGCAAAAAAAAAAAACCCAAAACAACTTGCTTGAAGTTTAGCAGTACAAAAACAACAGAGCAAATTTAAGAAGCACAAGAGTGGTTATCACGTGTGCCCTCGGCACCACAGCAGAATTCCCCCTCTTCTTGGGCCGGGGTCCGTTGCAGAGGGGCGTGTTGCAGCAGCTGATGCAGACAGAGTTCACCTTGCCAGGGGAGCAGAAGGACTGGTAGCCCGCGGAGGCGATCAGACACGCGGCCGAGGAGGCGCACGACTTGCGGTACATGATTCCTGCAACACAGAACAGGGGTTACTCCGTTTGAGGGCAACACTTTACAGCAGGATTCGTGCTCAAAAACTGCTGCAAACCCAGTTTGCATCCCCAAAGCACTGCTGCTGCTTAGGGCAGACACCTCAGCAGTGACAGCCCTGCACTGCAGGAGCACCACGGTCACTCTGCTTGGGATTTCTCTGTAGTTCGATTCTGGTTGGAACCAAAAATACTACAGACTTAATTTGCATAATGTATATCAAATGATGCATTTTATAACTGGAATTCTCCATCTTTCAGAATAAACTGTTTGAATAGTTATAACTGAAATGCAATTAGTGAGAAAATTAGTTTTGTTTCTATTGCTGAACATGTCTGAATTAAGGTGTCTAAGTAATTACAGTTTTCTACGCTCTTGATTTGTCTTTTGAGAATTTTTTTCCTTTTCTTGTTCCTTTGCCGCACACAGACAAGTAACCAAGAGTAAAAAGAGGATGATTATTAGCCAAACTTTCATCCTCCTCCCTCCCCTTTTAATTTTTTTTTTAAGAACTAGAAGTACTTTTCCAGGTAATCTCAGTTCTTCGTCTTTGAAGTTTAATACCCTCAGTAACAAAAATTTCCATTTCTATAGAAGTGACTTTCTTGAGTTGAAAGTCTTCCCTTTTTGGATGTAAGTTAAGTTAATTTTAATTAATCAGATAATTTATAATTTCTCAAATTGTTTTTAACTGAAAAAAGTACATTCTTATGCACATAGCTGTTATTTTAGCATAGTTTATAAAGGTTTTAAAATACACAGTTGTATTTTCTTCTGTCACAGTGGAAAATGGTTATGGCAGTTTCCCACCTCATTATTCCAAAAATTTTCCTACAAGTGATACAGGAGAAGTTGTATCTTAGAAAATCATACACATAATAAATAATGGAGGCTTGCTTGCTTATACTTACAAAAAGAGGTAGGGATATTCCTAAGGTTAATAAAGTCACTATTCCTTTTGAATATGGGATTTTCAAAAAGTTTTTATTTTTTTTCCTCCTGAAAAGCAAGGTAACAGGATTCCCTTGGAGAATTGTGCCTCTGCATGCTGTGGCACGGTGCTGGAATGTCTTTAAATGCAGTGATCGAGACTTTTTTTGGAGGGAGCGAGGTGGGAATATGACCAGCAGGAACTGGATGTACAGCACCTGCAGATACTTGTTCAATCCCCAGGGACTTAATAACCACTACAGCACCTCCATGGTCCAGGAGAAACCTCTGTGAAATGGCATCAGCCACTGCACCTCTGAGTGCTGCCAGTGGCAGCAGAACACCCTTTGTTTGGGTGGTGCTCAGAAAGAAGGATTTCCTGTCTTCAGAGACTTTTAATTAAAGCAATTCTTTTATACTGTCACAACACTGCTGCCATCCCAACAATGCAGGGGTTTCCTTGTTTTGTGTTCTCCCCCCGCAAATCTCAACTCTGAAACGTGTTTTTAGGCTATTTCGTTAAACTTATGAAGAGAAGCCCTCAAGTGAGTGTTAAATCTTCCTCTGTCTCCAGTGAGCTTCAATCAATCAACACAGCAGGTAGAGCCTTTTCTCAAGAAGGAAGAGGAGCTGTGGGCTGTTCTCCCTGTAGCAGCACAGACACACAGATTAAGCAATGCAATCTTTATTACTACAGTTTGCAAAAAGAAGGGAGTTCTGTCTCTGCTGACAAACCACTGCTGTCAAGGAGCCTCAGTGGTGCTGCCACTGATCGGCTTTACAATGCCAAAATCTCAGCCTGTTCCCCAAAAAAGGACCTGGTGCTTTGTCCGTGTTCCTCCTGCAGTACTCCCAGAGCAGAGGCACTATGACCCTTCCCATGGCCACAATTAATGTTTTGCTTTCCCTTCCCTCTTGAGAAAGGACTCCTGTATCAATTAAAGCAGGCACAATGACTGTTCTCTGCTCCCTAATCGCACATCTCCCCATCACAGATATTTCCCTGGGCTACAAACACCCACCTAACGCAGCCATTCCTCAGTCTTCCATATGAACAGCAATGAATTTGACTTTCCCCTGAAAGACCAAGCCTCCAAAAAGCTTTTGACCGTGGCAGATTTCCTATTCCCAACATTTAATAGATCATTCTTTTCCTGCCGTTTCCTTTTCACAGGTTTCCTGCTAAGCCCTGTTCACAAGCTGAATTAGTGATTTATTAGTTTGGGTCTCTGAAATACCACACTTTGCACTTCTCCCATGGATGAGGAAACTAGAATTGTTCACTGCTGTGAACAATTAGATGATGCCCTCTGAGGCATGGTTTTCACCAGGCAACTCTAGGAAACCTCTGCTGCAAAAAATCAAAGTCCTGCAGCTTAACTCCATGTGTTTACAACAGATCTGTTCTCCAGAATCAATCCCATAGAACAATCCCAAGCTCTTTTTGAAGTCAAAACACAGTATTCCTGCACCGACTGAAATTTTACTACTCAAAGTTTCATGAACAGATGGACCATGTTCACACCTAAATAGGGAGAATAATCTGATTAGCAGCAAAATCCCCTCGTAACACTTCTCCAGTGGATTTTCTGTAAATGGCTTACGACAGGAAATTCTGCACCCAAATGACTGTTTATTACCATTCCCTGTTCTAGTAATCTAAATTTTAGAAATATTTTTTACATAAAATACTCAGCATTTCCGTAAGGTTTTTAAGAGCTCCTTTTCTAACAACAAGCCCTTCACATCCAAGTGTTTTTTTAAAGTACAAATAGATTCTCTTGATCTCACAAACCAGCCGCTATCACACTAAGTGCTTTTTACAAAGCATCAGGTATGAAGCAAGTTTGATCAGCATAGGCTGTGCTCTCTCTCTGGTTCTGCAGTATCTTGACAGGAAGACACAAAGCAAACAGGCACAGAAGTTGGTGGAAAAAGAGGGAATGCTAGCACTGCAGGAGTGACATTTTAAAAACACTTGTGCTGTGATTTCACTTACTCTTAAAACTTCTTCCTATCATAATTCTGGTAGGAAGTACATTAGTACCACTGGCTTTCATGATCTGCTGGCAGGGACACAATCTCCTCGCTCCAACAAACACGTTAATGGGTCCCAGTAAGTTCAGCTCACCCCCTGAGCTCAGCCAGGGCGGCAGCCTCCTCTCTGGGTACATCCAGAGATCTCTCCTCAAACTCCTCCTTTGCAGCATTGCTGAGCCAGTTCCAAAACGATTCCCAAGATCTCCCTGAATCATTTGCCACCAGCAGGCTGAACTGCAGACAGTTCTTCAAAGTGGTTATCTGCCTCATAAGACTCATACCACAGCCATAACTGCTAATTACTGGGTATTCTTGCCTGAGCAATCAGCTTGATGCATTCATTAACATATCACCCAGAAAAATCACTGCAAACCTTTCTGGAAGCTTTTCTTCTGCCTCAGATTGTTCTGAGTCACTAGCTAAGCAAAGAGACCTCACACTCTGCTTTTACTGGAATGGGGTTATTCCCAGCTACCCACCCTCAACAATTGACACTAGCGATCAATTAGCATATTTACTACTACTCAATTAGTGTATTTACTGCCCAATTACTTGATGGATGAGTACAGAGTAATTTGTCGTTTTTCACACATTCAGCAGATCCCAAACAGCAGTTTGGGTACTATAAACTTGTTTTACTGTGAAGCACCTACTACTGACCACCGGATTTTCCTTCTTTTTGGCGTCAAGGTTTGTGGGATGCAGTTCAAGAACTGTCAAGAAGAGAGGGGAGTACACAAAACTAGAACAGCTGTGTGATAACGTGCTAATATCCCACACCCTCTCCTGTCACATATACCTACTGCAGCCGTATTTGTTATCAGGGTTTATTTTAAGGAAGATTTGGGCTTAAACTTGGCATCAAAAATTTATTTCTAGACTAAGCAACTTGCCCGTTGTTACACCACTCTCTGCCCCACAAATCATTGTGTATTTAGACGGTGTCAAGACCCAAACTACTATTTCTGCCTTATTCCTTGCAATGATGGGATGGGTGTAAATCTCAAGGCTTTTCTATAGTTCCTGCTTGCAATATGTACTTTCTCAGCTGGATCCAGTCTAGTCCCGGTGCATCTGCACCCTGGCACTGTTTTGGCCACACAGAGGCACATTCTGTCTTGATTGTAACAAACAATTCAAGCAATAATTTATTCAAATCCAGAAGTGAGTGTTCTTCCCTCCACCCTGTCTGCACAGCTCAGTGCATTTCTCTTGAATAACAGCTTAACTTGTTACTAGGACAACCAGTAAAAGGTGACATCACACCTTCTTCTTACACTGTGTTTATGCAGAAGGCACCAGAAGAGCCAGTGTTTTTCTCTTACTGATGGAAAAGCATCTTATTAGACACCTCTGATTTTTCTCTTCTAGGAGGTGCAGATAAAAAAGATGCTGTGTAAGCATGACTCTTCAACTTTCAAGAGCCAACCAGAGTCCAAGTAGTGCACAACTTGAGTTTGCACCTGTACTCTCAGGAGTGTCCTTCAGCAAGATGCACAGAGGTTCACTGAAGCCGAAACAGGCAACCAGGATAGCACCTCTGAGATCAGTGACCTAATTTCTAAAAAAAGTCACCTTCCCACTCCTGTGACCCAGCTACTCTGAAACTGCTTTCTGCAATGGCACAGCTCAGCAGGAAATCACAGCCCTGTCCTTCACCCCAGGACCTCATGGCCACAAACCCCTCCTCTCTGAGTTTGCCTCTGTCAAGTGGACAGTGTCACTCTGGCCAACACTGAGCTTTCCAAGCCAGATGCTCTCTGATCTTGTGGGCTGCGACTGACACTCCACTTTTTTAAAGAAAGCTTTTTCTACCCCATTTTGTACATAACCAATTTCACAGGCATGTGTGAAGTCATTCTTGTGCAGCTCATTCCACAAACAGTGCTTTAGCAAAATCCCCTGCACATGCTCGGAGCAAACCTGCCACATGAATCTTCTGGAGCTCAGAAAGAAGTCTGTGCCCAACCAGGGCCCAGCAGTGAAGCATCCTTGAGCCTTTTTTAAGACTGCACCTGGAGGTGCTGGAGGCAAAAAAAGAGCTGTAGAAAAGTTTTGTATCTTAAAGTAAGTAACTGAGACAACCAGCAGGCAGATCAAGGCGAGTTTGAGGTGTACATTTTCAATTTTGACAGAACCTCCACTCAAATCTTTTAGACTGGGTGTTTAAATCTTGCCCATCTCTTCTAAGCAAAAGGTCAGCAATTGGCCAACAGTGGATAATTCATAGTGTAGCACACAGAACTCGGAGAAGCCCCCAAAACTTGTCCTAGCTCTTGCACTAGCATGACTTGTATAGGATCTGTTCGCATGTTCTCTTAATGTTGTTGCTCATAGAGACAAGCTGAGGACTGTGCTTATGTACCAATACTCCTTTCTTTTAATATCCTGCATAGTTCCAACTGTCCTATTTCACCAAAACTTTCAATTTTCTAGTCTTGGTGAATCTGCAAGCTTTCCCTCTCATTGTGCATAGACTTGATGTCTGCTCTGCCTAGCCACACTTGCTTTGTGATCTCATTCATATATTCCATTTTTTTTGCCCTAAACTGTCACTACCTTACCCTGCACTCAAGCAAAATTCCACACCCAGCTCTTTTCTGATGTCTGCCAAAACGTAAAATGAAAATTTATCCTAGTGCAAGAATAACATGTAAACATGTGAACATTACTTTCAAAGGAACATAAAATATAAATGTGACTATTTCTGCATTTTACTGTATCAGTAATGCTACAAAAATTGGGTTCATACTATACACAAATAGGTTTGTAAATTATGTTTTTTAATTTCCATATTAGGTTTTATGCCCATCTTTTTATGGCTTCAGTGGTTTTGCTATGATAATTATCAGTTCCTCAGCTAGTATCTGTTCACATACATCATACAGTGACAGACTCCAGAGGTCCTATTGTGATTTGCTGTTTTCTAGAGAAAGTGATTATAGATATTTTATCTAATAAGGTCCTAAATATCGTTGAAGGTGACTGAATATTGAAAAGCAATCAATCATTCTTCTGATGGTGTGCTTCGCCAAACAATTGTTGTTTTAGTCAGATCATGTTTTTATTGGTTTAAAATATGAATTAAGATTCCTCAACACAAAGCCTTTCAGATATGGCTGTAAATGCATTGTTACAAAAAAACCAACCAAACAAACAAAAAACAAAAACCAAAAAACCAGAAAAACCAAACCAACTCAAAAACCCCAAACAATTTAAGCAAGTGTAAAATATAATCATATCCAACCATTTCCTGTAAGTTTTACTTCACACAAACTCTTCTTATCCTTGTCAACCCCAGAGAGAAAGTTGAGGAAACAAGTAGTTTGAGTAATTTGTACCTTGCCAGAAATTTTATCACGAAATTTTCTAATCACCTTGTAACCAGCTACTTAAATACTGTGAGCTATCATGATTGGTGTTTTCCAGACCACAAAAAACCCAAGGCATTAAAGTATGTGACTTGAAATCTATTGCCAAGCTATGCACACCCTTCCTGAGTTTTAACCTTGTATTTTAGGACTGCAGCTATTTCATCCTGGACCTCCCTTTGATGCATTCTATAGACAAAATAAAAGCATATTCATGCCTTTAGGTTCTTACAGAGTATACAATTCTATTAAAAATAAAACAACCTCCAGCCCCCCAAAATGAAAATATAACACTCCCCACCAAATCCTACCTGGTTCACTTAGCGTATTTTCATCATGATTTGTATAAAAACCTAATTATCATCACTAATCCTCCAGACATTTGGCACTTTTAAAAAGGTGCACCTTTTTTCAGAAACGAACAGGAAGCTTTTGACAATGAAAGTCTGGCCTCCTCACTCTCCTTCTGACCCTGACATGACACCTTGCAGAAATTAAGTCAGCTCAGGAGAAAACTGGACAACTGTCGACTGACAGAGGACAAGGGTTTAGATTACTCAGATATCTTTTTGTAAGTTGTGCCTTCTAATTTTGGTACTGGAAATGTGACTCAAAACGGTGTTGTTAACAAGAAAAACCATCACAAAATAGTCTTTGTCACTGCACGCAAAGCTGAAGCATAGGATTAAAATGCTTAAAAATGCATAGGCTGGGAAAGTGAAGTACAACTGCTAATGGTGGTGTCATCAAATATTTTTTAAAGCCATGGGAGGCTACAAATGAGAGGGCAAAGCTCAGCTTTCACCTTCATATCTAATAATTCTTTTGTTTCCTACTGTTCTTATTCATTTCTCTGTTCACTAATGTGGATGTACAGTCATGCACTAAAACACACAATCTTCTCAAAGCTGTCTCAGAGCCTTCCATCCTCTCCTCTTACCTGATACAAAGGTATCAAGATCTACATGTCCTTTGCCATCAAGACCTAGATACACTTCATCTTGAAGTGAGAGGTGAACTTGGACTCAATTTTCAGAATCCTGTATGAGCATTTTTCTTGACAAACCTTATGTGCCGAGATGAAGGGAAGCCACAGCCCTTCTGCCTTTATAAATGTCAAAATGCTACACCCTTGTAAAAAGTCACATAAATAATTTTACATGTGAATAGTCATGGTGCGTCCCTAATCAACGTCCTTACCAATTTCAGTGTAATGGCTCAGATGTTGGCACTTGCATGCCAGAACTTTGGAAATTCATTCCTCTCTTAAATCTTTAGCTATTTTCACGCTAGGGTTTTACAGGGTTTTACAACCTGTTCAACTTAAGAGTAGGATTTTCCTGGGGTTTATATGGCTTTTTACAGTTTCTAAGACTTATTGGTAAGTTGGCAAAAACCAGTTTTGTCAAGTTTTCAAAAAACCCCATCCAGACTACAAAGGACAAACGGAAACGAAAACTGTTTGGACTAATTAAAGCTTGCTTGCCAATGCTTCCATAAGGTCACTGCGAGCTAAGATGAGTGACAGGGTCAGGCTTCAAGAAGGTTTGGAAACACAAACTCGTTTGTGTGTGAAATGCAATAGGAAACTCTTAGGGGAGGTTTAAGAGACACCAGGCTGTGGGCACTGTATCATCACAAAATTCATTTGTGTATCTTCCATGCAAGCCTGAGAAATAAAATAACATAAAAAGCTATTGTCCATGTCCTGTGAAAAATGAAATTCGCTGGACCAGATACCCCATCTTCCTTAAAATAATGCAGCCTTCAACACTTCTGCACTTGGATCTTTGTCATGACTTTCAAGTCATAAACTGCTTGAACTGTTAACTCCACTGCTGCTTTTCTTTATTGAAAAGCAGTCAGAACAGCAACTGCTGCACACTGTCATAATTTCTCCTTAGCTGACACACTCAGGTCAGTTCATTCCACAAGTGCCTGGAAGCTTTCTGAGAAACCCAAAGATTGGAAAAAATTTACAAGCAAGGGGATGGCTTTGACATTTGAGAAAAAAGTGTTTCCGATTGGTCATGTATCCACAGCTCCAAGTTTTCAGCATACAGTGCAAATTAACAACATCCATTGCAAGTCTTTTATTCAATATCAAAAGTGAACTGTGTTTCCCATATTGATATAATGTCTGCATTTCACTGGGCACCTGGTAGCACAATATGTGATGTTATAGGTACCAACTGTCCCATGCAAAATTTTTATCTTTTAGAATTGTCAATAAAGATTTATTATATCATGTTTTGCTTTGATTAACAAAACAAACAAACAAAAAAACCCCAAAAACCGAAACCCCAACAAATTCTGTTAATTTATGTTGACATGCTTTGACCAAAGAAGTGTAGAGGAAAAAAAAGAAACCACCACCCATTTAGTGGATGTTTCTTACTGTTTCTAAATGGGTACTGGGAATGCAACAACTTCCTATAAATTATGAAGTATTTAATTAAATTAAAGTAATTCTGGGAACATTAAACTTTGTTTGCTGTTTTAATCACTTTGTCAATGAAAGCACACCAGAGCATAATTTTCCCTTGATATAAATATACAATTAATATTAGTACTAATCGATTCTGTACATGAACACAGGAAAAAGTCTGTGGTTCTGTAATCCTTGATAACCCCACATGAAGCAACTCAGTCATGGCAAAACCAATTAATAATCACAGGTAAAGAATTTACCACAGTCCAACTCATCATACAATACAGCCACTGATAAAACAGATGACTGGAAAACCAGTACTGGAAAGAGTTGAAAGAAACAGATAAAATAAAGTTATAATTCAACACTGAATCTGATCTTGCTCATGGTGTTTCTGTGTGCTACTTTTAAGCACACAATCTCAACAATTGCTTTAACTATACTGCAGAGTTATATACTAATTAAATACATTAAAAGGACCATTGTAAACCAAACAAATAAACAAAGTTTCTTATTGCTGATTAATAGAATAATTGGACCGTTTCCCAGTTTGCTTCCTAAAGGAAAAATCCTTGATATTTTAAAGTATTGGCATTGCTACTGTGGATGATTTTTTTTTTTCCTTGCAAAAGTTAGTAAAAGTATGTTTACAAGTACATTAGAACAGATGGTGTATTGTTCAAAACATGCACATGGACAGGTTTATTTGCAGAGAGCTCCAAGAAATTGGGACTGGCTACCTCTCTGGGCTGACTGTCTCATCCTTCCTGCTTTACCCCTCTCTGATGTATTCACATTGCAAGTTTCATTTTGCCTTAAGTATGTTTTAGATCAGCCTTTATGCTAAGATAACTCTTCCCCTCAGTAAAAGGCAAGACTATCATTACTAGTATGTTTTCTATGATATATAATATATAAAAAAGCATATACACATTATATACTCATCTATAGATCACCAAGATGTTTCACTTGATCCCAATATACCGTGGGATTTCTTTGTTGCTACATATATTCTAAATATGAAGGACCACTGACATTTCTAATTTAAAAGTCCATAGACTGGAAAGAGAGAGACAAGTGGGAGCAGGGAATCTGCCACGGGTATTTCCACAAGGTATCTGCAAGTAGAATTATTGTAAGAACTTTGATCCTTTGTCAAACATTCAATTTACAGTTTTCAAACACCTGCTTATCCAGCTGAAGAATGCACTAGAAACTTATCCTTTGCATTAATTTCTGTGGGATAAAAACTTTCTCGGTACAGTCTTGAGTGCCGCTTTCTCATCACTCCTCTCTCTAAAGGAAGGGTTTTTTTTTTTTTGGTTTTTTTTTTTTGAGATTTAATCAACAAATTAGTTTGTAAGATTCTTTATGACAGGGAAAATACTGCCTTGTTCTCTATATCCCACTGGAACAGGATGCTAACAATCCTTAAACTTTTTCTAGGAAAATTTTTAAATACAACTCAGCTTAAGTGAGAAAAATACTTTGCCATTTACTGTCCAATTCTCAATTCACTTTAAGTTGTCCAAAGGAGCACCTGTCTACCTGATACAACAAACAGCTGAGATGAGATGCCTGATGTTCTAATTCAAAACAAAAGTTACTAACACCTGCTTTCTTAGCTGCTCACATCAGAGGCTGCCACAGAACAGCCATTTTTTAAGCTCTGGGTTAGGAACATGCTTGAGCTGCTGTTTTTTCTCACCTGAAGCTGTCTCTCCAGAAGCTGAGATAATGTTCTGAGAGAACCCAGTGACATCGGAAGCACTAATTTTAGGGAAACTGAGGAGGAGTGGTTTGTTTAACTGTGATCAGGCATAAGGAACTTTTTACAATGTAAATGGGAAGAACTGCAGAGAGTTGTAATTTGCCAGCGTGTTGCTTCTACTACAGGGAGTTTAATCCAGCACGGAAGCTGAGCCACAGAGCTGCCATGGCACAGCTCCATGGACACCACCAAACAGCCATGGGAAAGAGTCCCTGGCCACGTGCTGGGGGCTGCACTGCAGGCACAGCACAGAATGGGAGCCAGCCACCCCCGAGAGCAGAACACACCAGCTGATGCCTCCTGCCGAGGAAGGGTGGCTCCATTGCTGGGACGGTCACCCACTCACACCATGGGCTTTATCTCACAACACTGCGTTTAACTTTTAAATAAGGTTTGAGAGAACTTCCAGCACTTTGCTCACTGAGACAGCTGTGTTTTACTAATGACAAAAATGGGTTAGTCTACAAAAATTGCACTCCTTTGACTGTATTTAGTCAAGCGGAAAAAACTCTAATTATGAGATTGTGCTGTCAAATACATGCAAATTCACATCTTTCATATTCTGGGTTAAAAGCTCAAACTCAAGTCTATTATAAATTAAAATCAATACTTGAAACATTTCAGCTTTCAGTAATAAGCAAAACCAAAAGAATCAGGTTATGAAATATACTGGTAGAAGTAGAATGAATTATTAAATAAAACTTGGGAGAGTAACACATTTATATTGCACACATTTAAATAGCAATTAGGAATAAAACCAATAAAGGATGATGAACTGAATCATTTCTGTTTTACAACCAACCCTCACTAAAATTGACTGAGGGTAACAGAAACTAAGCTTGCAATGTAAATTTCATTCAATTTGAAATAGGTTAAAAATTTTAATTTATTAACCAGGTGAAATTTACAATCTCTGAACTTAAAATTAGTAAGAAATGCATTTATAGAAGTAAATGAAATAGAACAGTGGCAGCTGCTATGCACAGTATGCTAGTAACCTCCTAGAGGAAAAATCCAAGGATCTGCTCAGAGAAAACATAAAATCGCACAGAAGAAAAACCCACCAAGAAGTTTAAGAGCTGCTTACTTACTATATTGCTAACCATTTCTTCACAGGAGTAATTACGATTTATGCATCAATGAAAAGAGTTCAAATCTGACTTTTTTGTCTGCATCTACTGCCACATCTAGAGCCCTCCAAATCACCACAACATTCTTTCTAACCTCGTGAAAGTACTCCAGAAGCTGTAGTGTAGAGATAGCAAAGCCTTCAAGCAGTCGTTTAGAGATACTCAAGATTTTAAAAGTACCTTGTGAGTTGTAACTATCTCACATCCCCACCATCCTTTTCAAGTAAACTTGAAATAAAATACTCCAGTAAAAAATAACTTGAGAGACTAATCTTTCTTTAAACAGCTTTAAAACAGCTTTTTTTCCCCTACACTGCAGAAGTTCTAAGTATTTCACAGCAGTAGTCACTGTGGATAGTGTTACCCAGGATGAAATAATGTAAGCAGTTCAGCTACTTTGGATGCGTAACAACAAATGTTATTATTAATCCAGGACTGATTACCCAGTGACCTGAAATTACCAGCACAGGTGAGGCCAGCTGACTGACAAGCACTTGGAAGAGGAGTTTTCTAAGGCCAGGAACCATTGCTGCTGTTTGGGATGGATGACTGCACACGTTTGCTGGGTACAGAGGCATCCTGCTGCTCCTGGGGGACTTGCTGGCAAAGGACAGACTATGGCTGGATCTACATTAACAGCAAAACACCAAAGCTGCAAGATGGGCAGTCCCAGAGAGCAGCATCCCCTTACACCAGGGTTCTGAAGCCCCAAGCTGCTCTCTCAGCTCCCCAGGCTTGGCACAGGGGGCACGCCCAGGCTGGGACTCCCCAGTCCTTGTCCACTGCAATGCCCGACACCCTCTCAGCTGCCTGCAGTCAGGGCAGGAGGCTCCGTGAGCTCCAGCTCCCTTCCTGCCATCCCACACTGCCCAGAGTTCCTAAAAAGGTTCCTGTCTTCTGCTCATGCAGAAAGCAACAGAGCAACACAGTATCGCAAGACCTGACAGTTCTCTCTAAATCTCAAATGCCTTCCACGATGCTGAGTAAAACCCAGCCATTTATAACACAGCTCAGAAGACAACAGAGGCAAGATGCAGAATCACAGCTGATTTCCTCTTGGACACATTGCTGTCCTAATATGTTAACTGTAATATTAACTGCAGGAAGGGAAAAAACAGCTTAGAAAATTGGTATGACAAATAAATCCATTTGTGCCCGTCTCTTCCCCCCTAAACTTTCCCTGCCCCTCTATTTTTAAACCCCTTTCTCCTTTTTGCTTGATGATTGCTTTAATAGATTAAAGCAAAGATCACTTCACTTTCCTTTCCCTTAAGATGAACCTTCAGAGTATATAAATTGCTTGAGTAAATAAAAGAAAGGAGGGAATTACTAATTTAATGCTCTTCTATCTCTTGGGGAAAAAGCCCATGTAATTAACTGTAATGAGATTAAACTAACTTGTTGTTATTAATTTCCCAGTGCTGGGAAACTATATTGGAGACCCATAAGGCTGTGTATTAACCAGCTTTATCAACATTCGTCTTGCATCCTTCAGTTTTTACATGAGTTTTAAGGAAAATGTTTAACTTCATCGAGTTGCAAAGCCACTCAGAAGTATAAGACACTGAATCTGGTCACTTTAGGTAGGGACACGAGATTAATCTGAAGGGATTCATTCCTGAATACCAGGAATGGGTGGAGCCAAAAGCAACAAATGCTACCTAAATCAAACAAACAGAAGAATAATTATTAAATTCTTACCAAAACTTTTTTCCATTACTTCTTTCTGACACATATCTTGCACATTCACTGTACAATTCACGATGAACTCTGGAGAAGAGCAGTCATTATTTAGCTGGAACTCCTCACACTGGTAACACTGTATTTGCAAACCCGAACCTGGAACAGATAGAGATTTGTTCAAAATCACAGAATGCTTTCTTTTGGAAAGGACCTCATAGATCGTCTCATTCCAAGCCTCTGCCATGGGCAGGGACACCATCTGCTAGACCGGGTTGCTCAAAGCCCCATTCAACCTGGCCTTAAATAACAGCAAGAGTACTAAAAAACCAAACCAAAGCAAACAAAAACCAAACACCGAGGAAAACCAAACAACCAACACGCGCCAGAAATGTTCCCTATCTTCCCCGCTTCGCATTTTGCTGTTCCTAGCTACTCAACAGCTCAGCCAAGTCTCCCTTTGACAAATATAAAGTAAAACAAGGGTGCCGCCCGCTCAGCTGAGGCCGAGCATTGCGGGCTCTGCTGATGCTCCTTTCCGCGGGCGCGGGGCGGCCGCTCCGGCGCTGGAGACGCCGCCGCCAGGAGGCGACGGACCCCGGTACCAGCAGCGGCACCGATACCGGTACCGACACCGGCACAGCCCCGCAGCCGCTGCCCATCGCCCGCCCCGCGGCTGCCCCTCGGAACAGCGGGCTGAAAGCCGCCCGTGCCCCGCAGAGAGCAACGCGGCTCATAGATACGCTCCGGCTCTTATCTGTACCGACGGGTTTACTTAGCTACTAATTAATTACAAATGATTTAATTATTGTTTTGCCATGCACAATTAAAGCGGCGGAGCATCCCTCGCCAGCCGCCTTTATCATGCGAACGAGGCGCTCCACGCTGCTCGCCAGCAGCGTTCCTCCGGCGGCTCCGCACCCCTCATCCCACGGCGGGGAGCCCCGGCCCGTGCCCGCCCTCCGCTGGGAGCGCTGCGGCGGCGGCAGCGCCCGCTGGCACCGACCCACGGCCCGCCGAGGCAGCGGGCGGCATCCGCGGAGAGACAGCGGCTGCTGCGCCTCGCCTCGCCTCGCCCCGCGGGCAGCTAGCGCTGGGGACACCGCCAGGGGCTCTGCGGGCCGCGGGCAGGACGGGAGCTCCGCTGCCCCGTTCCTTTTTAGCGCCCGGGAGCAGCTCCGTCGAGGGGCTACGAGGGGACGGAGTCTCCCAGCGCCGGGCTGGCCGCGGGCGCCTCCGGGCGAGCGGCGCGGAGCCCCTTACCTGGCGCCAGGCACAATCCCCAGAAAGTTGCAGCGAGGAAGAAGAGCCGCATCCTCCCGGAGCCGCGGCCGCCGGGCTGGCGTGCAGGCGCGAAGGGGCATCAGAAGCAGAGATGCAGCGGAGGCGCCGCGCACTTGTGCCGCTTCCCCGCCGCCTCCGCTGCGGAGCGGCGCCCCGGGAGCAGGCGGCGGAGCCCGCCCTGCGCAGCCCCGCGCCGCGCTCCAGCCTCGGCGGAGTTGAGCGCTGAGACTGGAAGAAACTGTAGGAGAAGCGAGAGCTGGGGGGCGGCTCCCCCCTCCCACCCCCAGCACCATGTGATGCCGGCGGAGCGGGGCGGGGATCCCCGCCAGCCGCCCCGCACCTCGCCGGGCGCGCCTCGGCGACGGGCGAAGTTCGGCCAGGGAGGGGAGTCCCCTCACCGCCGGCTCCGGGTCCCCCTCGGACGGCGCTGCCGATGGCCCCGCGACCCTCTGCCCGCCGGGGCTGCTCATCACATCCCCGCTCTCCTGCTCCGCGCCGTGGCGCGACTCGCCCCGGTCCCTTCCGTGTCCCCGCTCGCCCGGAGCCCACAGGTGGCAGCCGGAGCGCGTCTGTGGGGACTGACAGGCCGGGCCCCGCTGCGAGGCCGCTCTCGCCTCCCACAAACGCCCCGCAGCACCCGCGTCCCCGGGACGGACTGAGGGGAGGCGCGGCCCCGCCATTCCCTCCTCCCAGCCCCCTAAAAGGGAATTCAAGCGCAACAAAACGGGGGGGCAAAGGGTACGTGCCGGAGCGGCGCTCAGACCCTGCCTCCTCCGCGGACACACGGCGGGATGGGCGGGCGGCGGGGCCGGAGGCGGGGGAAGCGGGATGAGGCGGCAGGAGGTGGCGGAGGGGTGGGATGCGGTGGGATGAGGCGGCGGGAGCGGGCAGGAGCCGTCGGGGGCTGGGCAGCGCCCGCCCGTGGGGAGGGAAGGGCAGGGACAGCCGCGGTGCTGCGCGCACGGCGTCTCCGCTGGGACCGTCTCTGTAGCCCCCCAGCCCGAGGGAGCGGCTCGTCTCCTCTCCGGATAACCGCGTTATTTCCCAGTGATCGTTTCACAGCTCTACTCCAAGGAAGAGTTCATTAATCTTAAATCGCTGTTTAACAGCCCCGTGTCACGAATTCCCCGAACGCCGACTGCCCGTGCGCTGTCCCGGAGCGGGGGCGGCTCGGTGGGTGTCCCTTGATCCCAACCCTGCACGCCCAAGCTGTCACAGCATCCCCTTCCCAAAACCCCTCCGCAGGCACAGGTAGGCAAGAGAAGTTTTATTTACGAAAGATGTTTCAATGAAAATTTCTTAAAAGTTGAAAAAGACAATGCAGGTTTACGGCAGAAATGACTTAAAATATAACAGATTGCACAAAATATTAACACTGATCATACAATATTTCCAAGATTAACAAGCATGTGCTAAAGAAACTGTAGAGTCTAGAAATACCCGAAATATATCTAGTTTACAATTGCTGTACAAAAAGCAGTTATAAATACTTCACATCTAGAAAAAATACACAGAACCTTTGAAATAGACTTTCCCTTACATATAAACAACCTTTGTAGAAAAAAACAAAACACCCAATACAAGCCAATCCCCCTGCTCCAAGATATGTTTGAACTAGTACTGGTTAGCACCAACATTTTAGTGTGTCACAAACAGGCGTTGTTTTGTTTTTTAAAAAATAATTTTAGTGCTTGGAGTTTACTTAAGACCAATCAGAGACTAGAAAAGATAACAGAGTATGGTACATTCATAATTTGATGGGAAATGAGTACAGAGGAAGTGGAAGTTGAAAAGCCACGTTGCAGTCAGAAGTACGGGGAGGTTGATGTGGTTCTCATTCCTACAAGCCTCCTGTTTGTGTCAGCAGTGAATTGCTTTGACCCTGATCTTTCAAGCAGTTATGTGCATGACTGATGAAGCCAATGCCAGCAGTATCAGGCCTTCTAATCTATTAATTTTCTTGCCATGTCAAAAGTCAAAACCCTTTTGAAATGAGACACCTGTTGTGACGTTGTAAAAACTGAAATGCATGTTTCCCTAGAATACCTGTATGGAATTGCACTAAAAGGAAAAAAAAAAAAAGTTTTCTAAAAGGGAGTCCATGAAAGTTTATTAGAGACAATCTGGCAGGCTCAGGTTTATGGTAATGCAGTGTTTTTACATACAGTTTTAAGACTAGGACAATTATAACTCTTTTTAAAAAAATCTACTAGCTTTTCTTGTTAATATTAACACCAATTTCTTTAAGTTAGTAATCTGCCATTACAGGAGCATAGCACCAATTTAGTATTTATTGCTGTCGTGTATCCCTACAAATATATTTTCCCAAGGTATTTACAATTGTACAAATATTCACAAAAGTGCAAAATTAAGACTTTATTCTGTGTATTCGTTGTGTTGGGCGTTGAGTCCCACACACCACTGTGACGCTGCCCTGCCTTATTGCTGATGTGAGCACAGCGAGGCCGAGGGGGAATTTCCAAACACAGTCTCCTCTCCCCCCTCACTCCACGCTCACCCTCAGCTCCATTCCGTGCCACACCCCACTTCCCACACTGGGAAGTGTCCCTAAACGTCGTTGGAGCCTTGGCTGGCACAAGAGGAGAAGCTGTCATACAGGGAATCACTCAAGGACTCCACATTGTCCACATCCTGCCGACCCGAGCTGTTCAAGGAAGTTGCTTCTTTCTTTCCACTTTCTTCCTTTTGCCCTTCAACCTTGTTCAGACAGTTCTTCTCTTTTTCTAATAAAAGTACATTATTGCTGTTAAATTTATTGAGAGACTCCAGGGAAATTTTAGATACTCTATTCTGGGAATCTTCTTTTGTTTCTTCAGTTTGCTTCAATTTCTGTAAAAGTGAGGGAAATATTAGAAGCATATTCTTTAAAAAGTTATCCTATTGTACACCATTAATTACTGTCTTTTCAAAGTTCACAGGGTGAAAGGAAAAAGACTGTTAGATGCTTAAATAACTGTTATGATTAAATAGAACATTAGTGTCCATTTTAGGATAAATCATAACTTTAATGGTTCTGCTGAGACAAATAGGACTCCATTTATGTAACACTCAAGTGCTATTAATGTCCTAAGAAACAGACCCTGGCTATGCACGTGTTAAACATCTCCAGCACCCTCACAGTAATTCACATCTCTCCTGTATGAATACTTTGGGGGTATGTTTAAACAGGTATTTGTTTAGGTAGAGTTTAAAAAAAAAAAGAGGTGCAGAGGAGAAAACAGCATTTTCCATAAATTAAGGATGCAAATGAAACTTGCTAGGGAATAATCTCACATTTTGCATGTATAAGCCTATTGATTGCCACAAACCCAAACCCTCTCTAATAGACAAGAAAGCAACAAGACAGGAAATTACACAGAACTGGGCCGGTCCCCACAGACCAGAATCAATTAGATATTGGCCAGGCCTTCTTGGAGAAGTGGTGTAATTCTGTGGGAACACTGAACGCTGTATTAGCACATTGTATTAAAAACACATAGTAGGATTGTACCAGGGTAATTTTATCCCTTTGTTAGCTACTGGTATTTTCAGTCAGAGATCTGACCAGGGAATCATTAGGGAGCTGTGTAGGGAGCAGCTCAATAAAAATGACCTGTTGTTCATATACAGTGTGTTTCAAAATCTGAGTAACTAAGTCCTCTTATAGATGATATTACCAGAGAAATATGGGATAGCATTCAACATTTTACAATCAACATTCAATAACCTCCTGGATAGATAAGGTTCGAGCATTCTGAGATATGCCATCGGAGTGCAAAGCCATTCCTCATTTTTGGTACTGCCATCAGATGGCAAAGACAGAATCAGTAAATTACTGTAAATCCAAGGCATCAATATTTTTGTTTAGCTAGAAAATGAGATGGCATTTTAAGCACCCTGAAGATATGGCTTGGGCAGATGTGTGGATGCTGTGGGTCATTACATGTGCAGTTGTAAAGGATCCTTAGAATTTTCTCAAGAATTCAAGCTTCAAGTCAGTCAAACCTTGTACATGCCGTGCTGCTTCTCCTTGGAAATCTTTGGCAAGAGGAGGACAAATTTTTACATAGTTTGATTGCTTGTTTTCATGGCTAGTTAGATAAAAATTGAAATGCCAGTCCAATGACTGTTTATGCTCTGATCTTGTCACATTTCATAAGCTCACAATGCATGGATTAGATTACTATTTTTGAAAAATGTTTCAAACAAACTTAAGCAAAGCAACAGGAGATCCTAAAGTCTTAGTAAATGAACATTTACTGTTTAGTGCACTAATTAATCTTGAGTCTAAAAGGTTTTAGGGAATGTTGTGTTGGATTCTAATTTTAGATGACAGTTAAAACTAAGGTCTTCAATATCTGTAATTAAAATGTTTTCTGAGATAGAGGAATATAACCCTTGGTAATGGGAATGAACACTCATTTAGGACCCTACAATAGAAATTTTCTCAATTTAACCTTAAAATGTCCTTCCCTTTGCCCTCATTTGAAATACTGAAAAAGTTGTTTCACTTCTCTGTAGGCCAGATGAGAAAATTTTCAGCCATGGCATCAATAACACACTCTTCAGAGTGCTAAACATAAAATACTTTATTATATGACAGACTAAATGATGTTTCTTTGTCTGTAATTTTCCCACTTCACAGCTTTTCTTTAGATAAATTGAATGTGACTACTTAGCACAGACTTGGGACTGCAGGACTCAATACTGGAGTTAGTAAGGCCTGTGATAAAACTCTTATTGATTCAAATGGAGCCAATTTCAGCTCCTGGGCAGAAGGAGCAGAGACACCTGGAGAATTTGCAGGACAGAGCCGTCTGGGTGAAGCATCACAATCAGAGGAGGATTTTGGCTATCCTACTGAAGAATGGATTTACACCACAGGACAGAATACTGGACTGAATACTGAATTGGTGTGTTCTGCATATATGCAGTATCAATAATTTTTTATACCCTTCAAGCACAACCTAGGCTACAATCCTACTTTAATCACATCCTAGATTCTCATTTATTTTATAAAGTACATTAGAGAAAGTGCAGGGAATAGAAGTACTCTACCAATTTTAAGCAAAAACATTGAATCAAGTGAAATTGAAGTGAACTGAAGCCCATCAGAGAAACCTGTTGGCAAAAGATACTGAGCAGTGAACAGTACATCTATGATGCATTAAGGCTTAAAGGGAAAACTAATTGCAACAGAGGTAACAAAATTTATTACCAAAACAAGAAAAAACTCAGGAATAAGTTATGGGTATTTTTTGGACATATAGTTGTCCTTTTTAGGTGTCCTAGTGCCCAGTTACATCCTTTTGTAAAAAACCCTGAAACTTCTTTTCTTTAACACTTGGAAGACAACGCATGAGCAAAAATAAAACTAAGCAGAGATATTAATGTAAGAATCTGCACAATCAACAAACCATTTTCTCTCACAATAACACAATTATGTACATTCCTAGAGCTGAAAAGTCACTGGTCATTTCTTTAACCTTGTTGTGTGTCAAAACAAATGTTAAGCCAAGTCAAGAATTTTTTCTCTAGTTACTATAGATACAATTTGAAAAAAATTACCAAAGAGTGTTTATTTAGTGTTATCCTTAAAAAAGCTTCTTATTATTCATGGCAGTCACAAAAGCTACTGGATGAATCAAAAGGCAAAAGCAAAACAATTATTGTTAGAATTTGATTGATAAATTGTGTATGTGGTTACGTAGCATCTTTGGGGGTTTTTATGTAGATTTGCTATTGACTGCAGCAGAGTCACAGCTATAACAAAGAACAAGGGCTAGCTCAAAGGTGTTAGCATTGTGTATGTTAAAGTAATTAGTTCATTAATGCATTTGAGAGTCACACTAATGTGACTCAGCAGCTGCTTCTGCAGAGTGGAACGTGAGGTGGGTGTGTTCTGCATCCACGAGAACTGGGTGAGATTTGGTAAGAAGTGCAGAGAGCCCCTAACCTCTAAGTCATGGCTCCCAGTCAAATCTCTTCTACATCAGGAGTGGCTTTCTGTGTAGTGAGCAGGTGTTTTTATCACCACTGCAGAGAGAAAGACTCCATGATTTTGCTCAGTGCTTCTTCAAGAGCTCTGATGGGACCAACAGCACGTGCTTGCTCTCACACTGGATCCTTCTCAGCACTAACGCTTAAAACCATTCCAGCCTGAAAGTGTTGACTTTGCTACTGACTGTTCTGATCTCTTCTGTGAATAAGGTGAGTGATTGCTGCATTTCGTGTGGACTCTATATGTTTTCCTAACTATTAACTAAGGGAAAAGACAAAAACATGTAGTCAGAGATTTTGGTCTAAAAGAGAAAGATAATAGAAAAAAAGAAGAAAAAAAGGCTCAGTGCAGACAAGAACTGTGATTTTCACAGTGCCTCTGTAATAGCTCTGGCCCATCACCCTAAAGCAGATCAATGGTTAGCTTGTTTTACTTATCCTAAGTGTATTTTTGTATGGAAAATCTGTACTGTTATGGCCTTAGGGCATAAGGAGGAGCATTTTTTGTTCCACTCCACTGTGTAGGTGGAGAGCTTCCCACGGCTGGAGTTTCTTTGCTGCCCAGTATGAGGTGCCTGGTACCACCTGAGAACAGTGAACAGCTGTCAGAAGAGGAGATACTCTTCCTGACATACACAGACATTCATCACGAGCCACATCACTTTGAAATAAACCCATGAGTCATGAATCAGAATAATGTTTCCTCACTGGCAACATCCTAAAGGGAATAGCTAAAACCCATTAGTGATGTGATAAAATCTGGCATGTCACTTGAAGCACAGCAAATTAGGAAAACAAAACTAGCCTGGAGTTACACTGATACATTATAAATAGGTGTTATTTCTACATTAATATATCAAATTAGATTTTCTGCAAGCTGTTAAAATGAGAGGTTACATGTGGGTAGAACGCCTTTTCAGAGCTGTGTGATGAAGGAAGATCTGCAGCCCTTCTGAATGGCACAAGGATTCCTCAGGTGTCGTGGCAAGGAGGAGCAGGGAAGGATGGGCTGGTTCACAGGCACAAAGGGCCCCACACTCGTGTGCAGGAAGGAAAGCAGCAGCAAGGCCATTTCTTGTGTGTGGTAACACACAGAAGCTCTGACTATCTGGAGGTCAGGCTGTGCTTGTAAGTCCCGCCAGAGCCCAGAAATAGCAGTGAACCATTTGCAGGATAAATGCATTTTCCAGCTGTCTAAGTTTAGTTAACCAGCACTTTAAAGGGCTCAGAATCAATTACAAAAAGGAATAAAATGAACTTTATTTATGTCTCTCATGCATTGGGCAATTTAGTTTTTAGATTAACACAAAAGCAAGAAGGGCATTGCTTCAAGTGAAGTAGAACTGAAAAACACTATTGGGTAAAAACAACAAAATTGCTGTGAGAATTAAATATAGATCAACAAAATCAATACTTAATTGTATAACCCAAGGTCTTTCATTTCAGATTTGATCTCTAATAGAAGATACAAAGTATGTTCCCTTTTGGTTTTTTTAGTTATTGCTCATAACTTTATTGTGAGGGTAAACGATTTTCTAGATTTTTACTTTTTAAAAATTGCTTGTTACTTTGTCTGCATATGCTCAGGGTAAACTTGATCCTAGGAGCCACTATTTCTTATTTTAAATTCAGAGTTCTACCAATTAGATATCCTCTAACTCCTGTAACTGCTTCGTATTTACGACACAATGGGTCGAAGTTGCAGCACTACATAGGCTGCTCATACATAACATATTTAGTGGGACAATTTTAATACATTCACAGCTTCTTGCAGAGCAGGTGCAAGGAGATACAGGGCAGTTTTCTGACCAGGGATGTGCTGGTCTAACCAGAAGTAACTTCTCACTGAATTCTGTGGTGTCACACCAGCGTTTGCAGTAGGAGGTGTCACATGAGAAGGGCTGGGCTTGGGCTGCCAGGCAGTGGCTCTGTCACCCAGCCAGGACAGAACTGCCATGCAGGCTCTCTGTGCAGAGTGAACAATCTCCAGATCTCATTTAACATCAGGTGAACAAGTAACACTCTGCAGTGAAAATAGCTGTACAGCCACATCCAGGAAACTACAAAGGGGAGAGCTGGAACTGCGTGACCTCTGCTGCATTACAGCTCAGCTAAAAATGGGATGTTTGAACTTCTTTCTCTTTAAAGCATAACTTTAAATAATAAGATAAGCCTTGCTCTCCATTGTACATTGTCAGAAGCTTTCATCTATTTTCTGGACTGACAGTAAAATAATTTCTGAAATAATGAATCATTTTTCTTTTTTCTACTTGAGCAAAATTATTTTGCTGTAGCAGATAATGACTTTCTCATGGACACACCATCAGATTTCCATGATAAACAATAAGTGCCAGCTTTTTTTGTGGGAAAAAATGCATTGCTAGGAGGCATTTTTAAATTAATTAGTCTGTTCAGCAGTTGATAGGAAAGCCAGATATACATAGGTATGTATCATCCCCTGATGGCATTATGGGTAATGTAACAATGACAACATAATCAAAGTTTACCTACTGTATTTCAGAGTACAAAAATCTACAAATATATTTTAGTATCACAAGGCAAGCATTTCTCATGATCCTGAACTGTAAGTGAATTACCTTAGAGAAAAAAGCTGATTAGCACAAACCGTGTACAATTCATGTCTGCAGATCTGGCAAAACAGCTATTGCCTAATGAACAGGTGGCTGGGGAGTTCAGACTTATGTTGTCTATAGCTTCAATTATTGTGTGGTTTAGGAGATAAAAGTTTACTGAATTGGGCCTTATGCTTTCAAAAGCATAATTTTCATAAAATGACGAGGTGACTCAGTACATTCAGCATTCTAATGCCAAGATTACCATCCTCATACATGAATATTTCCTTGACATGACAAGACTGTTTGACCTGATTAGGTTTATACCAACCCTCTTTGAACTTCTGCATAATTTAATAAACCAGGATGTTGAGGTCTGAGTTTCCAGGCTTTTTGCCTTCTGTTCAAGTATGAACTGAATGGCACAAATGTGGTTGTTTTCTCATAGTGCCTCAGAATGGCCACTGGCTGCATCAACTCTGCATGGACAAAGTTTATTTAAAAAGGAATAAGAAAGTACAATTTAAGCGGCAATACCTTGGAAAATGATAACAGTGCTGGTGCCCAGCCAAGTGTGTTGAGGGGATATATTAAAAAGAAAAGCAATTAAGCAGCAGTAGTTTCTCCAGAAGGCAAAGCACAGCCTCACTCTGTTCACATTGGCAGAATCACCAATTTTGCTTCTCACAGAGGGAATCTACCCACTAAAAGAAATGCTTAGTGCAATCAGAAGCTCACCACAAGGCATTAAGGAAGAAACATCCATGGTGAGAAAGGAAGTGCTACTTGGTTTTTAGAACCTGATGGACTGAAAATGAACAAGAGATGTATAGGATTCACTTAACTTCTCAGAGATCCTTCTAGCTTTACTTGTAGAGGGAGTTAAATAGCAAAATTGTTCTGATTTTTTAGTGATTGAAAAAAATGGCAGTGAAAAACTCATCCTGAAAGGTAAGATTGGTGACAGTTATTGAACCTGACTTAACCATTTGAAGGTCAATACTCTTCCTTGACAGAATTATATGAAGAGTTATTTTGCCAGTGATAACCAAATGGTACTAGAGCTATGCAATCCTAAACAACTTCACTGTTTCAGTCTTCATCAGACTGTGTTTCACCTCACAGAATTTAAATATACAGAGGTTTCTCCTACTGAATGAAAGTAGTTATCCTTACCTTGATAAAAGTATGGCTGATTGTTTCAGTAAAGAAGGGGCTTTATAAAAAAAAGGGCCTACAATTTCATCCTAGACTAGAGGTTTGGATGATCTTTTTTTTAAATTGGGATACTTACAGAGAACTGAATCCAGGAGGGGGAAAAAAGTACAGTTCAAAGTTGTTTTTTTTTTTTTTTTTCCAATCCAGTTGCAAACCAAATGCAGTTCTTAAAAAGATAGATTCTATCTCCCATTTGACTGAAGCAAAAAAATCCTCTCAAACTTGGTAAATGCAGGATTGTACTCATATAACATATAATCTCACGGACATTTTCAGTAATCAGAGTAATTTTTTTCTGTATGGCTGAACTATTCTCAGATTACTGTTCCTGAGTATTAGCTGTGTTCTTACCTGTCTTCATCTTCCACCTTTGGATTTTTTTGAATAAGACAATTCATTCTGGTAGGTACAAAGACGCTTATCCCCTCTCTCTCTAGTGATGCCTCAGTTCCTGGCCTGTAATGTCACCTGGAATACTGGAATTGGAAAAATGGAATTGCACTCCAAGACTGTACTGCAAAAGGTAATTTTAAGTGGGTAGTGATTTTCCTCTCTAGTAATCCTGTCTTTTGTTTCCTGGACTAGATTAATAGCCTGTGACCATCCAGCTGACCTGTGGGTAAAAAGAGAGAAGCCGTAGGTAGAGAATCATGGAATAACAGAACAGTTAAGGTTGGAAAAGACCTTTAAGATCATCGAGTCCAACCACTGAAGAAGCAAGATTATGTGGCAGGATCAAGAGGAAATCAGCAGGATGACAAACCCACATAGAAATAATTCTCCCAGCTATGAAGACTGGCTTGTTATGGGCATTAAGAGGGCTGTGCTGTCTGAGGGAGAGTTCCATGAATGGGAATCTCTGCTGGAAGACCTGCAGAGGAAGGAAAGGGAATGTCCCTTCTTGCAACTTCTCAAAATGATTCAGGGAGGTACTTTAAGCAAAGGAGTGAGTTCCACAGCAAATAAGGCTTTTTTATTTTTAGTCTGTGGGGAGGCAGGAAATCTGGGAAGAGACAAACAATCTTTCCAGACCCATCAGTTCCCCTCGGTGTGACCGCAACGCTCAGCTGTTGCAGAGGGAGCCTTCATGTCCATGGTGCACACACACTAGAACTAAAGCTCTTCTAAACTCTCACCAGGAATACAGAGGTCAAAATTTTAGAATTTGGAAACAGGTCTTCTTCATGGTTAAAAAGTTCTAGCTTGCTTAAACCCCAGTCAAACAACACAGTTTATTTTAGAGCCTGAAGCTCTCATTTCCATTTCCACTACAGATTTTAATCAACTCTATGTATCAGAGATTTTTTTTAATGATTTTAACCAAACCCCACTGCCCTTTCTTTCCCCTTCTGTGACACCTGGCCTCTGAAAGGCACTGATGAAACCCACTAGGTGTGCCCTCCTCTGCACCTTCCCTAAGGTGAGAGGGTTAGAGGCTGGGGCTGGGCAGCCCTGCACTGGTAAGTGCTCCTGGAGGAGCAGCGCAAGAGGGTAGAGCCCAGGCTGCCTTCCCAGTAAATCTGTAGCAGCCTGAACTACATGCACGCTCTTTTCTCACTCTGTGCAATGAGACTAGAGAAGTTCCTTTGTAATCAGAGAGAACTGGGACGGGATAGATGCAAATAATGATGCTGGTTACATGACTGCGCTTGCCACCTCTCCAGCTGGCGTTATGAGCTGCACAGTTTTCAGCACTGATTCAAGCAAACCATGAACTGCAGATGGAAACCTATGTTCTAAGTTCATCTGCTATCAAATCCTATATAACAGTACAGTTATTTACATGGACTTTCTAAATTTATGCAAACAATTTATCTCTGCTGTAGGGCAGAGTATTTCAGGGACAGCAGCACGACATGCACAAAAATCCAAGGCAGACTTTCAGGCACAGGCTGCAGAACCAAATTAAAGTAGAAGGATAAATCCTCTCTTGCAATTTTTAGTTCATTTCAGTACAGCAAGTTGTATCAATAAAAAGCCTATAGTATAAGTCAGCTAGAAAATAAATGCTATGAAGGATGTTCCATTTTATGTTGTTTGAATTTGATTAGTGATTAGGCCTGGTGGTTAAACCACATGGGAACAGTAATCAAGGTTTCTCTACTGCGGCTCTGTAACAACTGGAAAATACTGTTGGCTCACGTCCTATTCCATGATGGGATATTAACCTAAAATCTAATTAATATATGAATGAATTACGTTTCTAGAAACATACTATATTATAATCAATTTTAAGTGAGTTCCTAACAGGAGATAAGATGAAGAAAAAGCTGTAGAATTACCAGAGGCTGATAAATTCTGTTTACTGTGACTGATGATTTTTATGGAGGATAATTTTACAATCCATCAAACTTTTGTCAGTTCAAGAATCATGCTGCCAAACGTATGCAGTAAATTAATTTTTAAATTTACATATTTATTAAAAATCTTATTGAAAACAGCAGGAAGTAAGCCTTGTTTGAATAATAAAATAACTTGTTATTCTACTGGAAAGAAAACAAAAAACTCCCAACCTTCTATTAAGATGATTTTATAGCAAGGCAATAATTATAAACAACTACATGAATTAGTTAACCAAACACTATTAAATAGCCAACACAAAATTAATCAAAAATTTAGAAAACCTTTTGGAAGATAATCAAGTAAAAAATGCAATTTAGAAGCTAAGAAATTCATGGCTGAGTTTCAGATGTACTGGAGGGGAGGATTTCCTAACCCAGGCCTGTTGGCTGGAGGTGCTGAGGAGGAAGGGATGTCAGCAATGCTCGTGGCCACAGGGAGGTGCCCAGTGGGATGTGGGATCTTTGTTCCCTTCCCTGCAGTTTTCTTTGGCTACTCCTGACCCTGGGCCCAGCCATTCACGCTCTTAGAACACCTACTTTGTGTGTACAAAATGTACATTGGGGTACATGCAGGGAATAGGCAATTCGTGTCCTAAATGCTGATGGCAGGTGACAGTCATTTTATAAACTCTAAAGGATGCTCAAAAAGAAACATTGTTTCTCCATTATTAAGAGAATTAAGAATTAGAATTACTAAAAATAAGGATTTAGAATTAAGCAGAGCAATGCTGGGCACCAAGATGACCACTGCTGGAGATGCAGATGGAATCTCCTACAGCCAGGAGATTTATAAATGTTGAACTTGCCTCCTCACTGAATTAAAGCACTGATATCCATTTTGATTAACATGCATATCATCTGGCTGTGATCCGAGGGGAATTTTAGTTAATTTATGGATTTAGATGTGTTTACTTCATCTTTTAGAAACGAGTACATCTGTTTCTGGTCATGAGAAGCTCTATCCTACTTCATGGCTCAGCCAGGCACGCAGAGTGTCTCCCCCTGGGAGCTGGCAGGAGGCATTAGTGCTTACAAACTCTCTGTGAGGGGCACAGCCTCAAAACAGAAAACTCAAGGACATGTGCTGGACAGACCTTTGCCTTTCCACCTTCAGCTTCCCTGGATCCCTGCAGAGTTCAGGTTAAGCATTCAGCAGGACCTGAAAGGCTGGTAACTGTCTGTGCTGAGCCCACCTGGACTGTAAAAGGCCCTTCCCTGGTTGTGAGGTGTTATTTTGGCAAGGCTTTCGAGGCTTTTTCAGAGAAAGAAGGCACAGGGAAAAGATATATTGGGAACCCTGGTTCTGCGGGGTCTGACCCCCTGTCTGGCTGTGAGAAAACCTTTGCTGGGAATGATGGAAGAAGGAATTTGGTGTGAAGAACCAGCATAGGCTCCTGCTCCCACACTGCAGGGACAGAATAATGCAGTGTTTTCTGGCACTGATTTTGCTGCAATTTGTGTATAAAAAGAGAAATGTGTGAAGTGATAGCTGCCCCATGACTGGATCTGTTGGACAAATTCTTTAGGAGATTTATTGACCTTAGCAATGAATGTTACTGCAGTATCAATGCTGCAAAGTGCAGTGAGATACTGGTGATACAGAATATGTTCCTATGCCTAAACCACAGACTGTAATATTGTTAATATAATAGGCCACTAGGAGGACTAAAATACAACTGGAATTCATGCAGACTGTACAGCTGATACACACATACTTTTTGAATGCCCCAAGATGACACAAACAGAAAATCTGGATGAAAATACAGAATAAAGCAGTTGCCAGGCCCTACTAGTAAATTAATAATTTCAAAAAATGTTGCTGAAATGAGCAGGCATTTAATATTTATTGGAATTAAAAAAAAAAAATCTTTCAAGTGTTGACTTCTTCAATATCTTAGATTATTCAGGATTCAAATACTCGTAACAATGGAATAAAAATTTCCTCCAGGCACAGACATGGTTAGGAACCCTGTATGGACAGCAGGACTGCTGAAGGTGGTAGAGTTCTACCCAGGCAAAACTCTTTGCAGGGTCAGGGTGTGCATTTGCTTCTGACATTCCAAAAATTCCTCACCAGAGGAGCCATATGTTTATGGGTAGCCTCTGTAATGCAAGATCCCATCTTGAGCAAGAATGCTTGATGAGAATATTAAGTGATAATGATTATTTGCTTAGCGCTGCTATGGGGCCTTCAAAGCTCTCAAAGCAGCCAGCTAACAGTACTAGATTAAATTCCAAATGCAGCTGGAAGGTATTATTTATATTCTTTATTTTAAAAATGGGGAATTTAATAGCAAAAGAGGTTTAGCAATTTGGACATTCAACCAGAACGTCATCCCTATCTCCACAGTCCTGCACTCTTGTCCGCTACACTTTTTGTCAGTATTTGATTTTTTTTTTTATTTGCAGGCAAAAATTTCTCCATGGAAAGACAGAGGCCTATTGTTCTCACTATGGAGCATCTGAAATAGTCTTCAACATACAGGACCTGGCATTTAATCCACTGAATGTGGTAGTTAATCAAATGTTTTGCACTGACTTTACTAGAATTTGGATCAGACTCTTGATGCATTAGAGAGATAAATTATTTAACTTACTGAGTTCCCCTAGAAACAAAATATTGAGCTGCAAACAAAGCTAACAAACACCAAATGGGATGCCATCTGCTGCAACGAACAGAACATGACCAGTTCCCCCCATGCTTGAGATTTCTCCAAAATACAATTTGAAATACGTTTGTTAAACTCCCAACTGTCTCACAGAGTTGGCTTAGCACAGGTTAGCAAATGGTAATGCCACCAGCAGCAGCAAGGCAGGCTGTGATGTATCCGTTGGAGTCACTGGCATTTCTATTGGACTGCCCCAGGGTTCTGTGCTGTCCAGAGCCCATGGAACCTATGGAGATGCTTGTCTTCATGCCCTGTGTCCTAGGGCCCATGGACACTGGGTGCTTTCTCCCCCTGAGTAAACATGAATGGTAATTATCCACATCATGCTGCATTCATAAATCTGGATTTTTCTATCCTTTGACATTGAGACTCCATGCCTACTGAAGAAACAGGATATGGAGGAAAACGTTCTACTTCCCACAGATATCTCTTCCAGGAAAGGCACGAGATAGCTGAAATCCCAAGTCCGGAGCATTTGCTGCTTTGTATGAAGTTTTTGGCTGTGGAGGAGAGAGAGTGGGCTCCCCAACACTTTCACAGGAACAGAAGGACAGCACTGAGCTAAATGCAGAGCGTGTGACGCCTGTGGGTGACATCAGCCTTAGCCCCCTTTCCGCTTCCCAAGCACACTAATTGGGCAGCCAGGCAGCTTTTATGGAATGGGGAAACCCAGCAGGATTTGCCTTGCAGAACAAGACAAGAAGATAAATGTCTTCATACCTAAATTTCCTGCCCAGCCAGACACTCCATCTTCTCGGATCACCACCACAAGTGATGAAACTGCCACAAACAAACAGAACCTCCAAGGACAATTTAGTCTTCAGCAGTCAGCCAGGAAGGCTCCAGCCCTCACATGACACAGCTTCTAAATAGTGGCTGCTGTCCTTAGCTTGCTCTGCTGCCTCTGCTTTCAACACCATGCCACTAATGATGGCATAACACTGCTTCCATGTTCTCACAATGGACTTTATTTGCAGCAATGCTGTATTAGAAATGTTGAGCTCTCTATACCCTCACTTGCCGCAGTGGTTCTAGGAAACATTAAAAGATAGGATGATGTTCCTATAATAGTGATAGTAAAAATATTCTGTAAAATTATTCAAATGAAAGTTTTAGCTTTTTTTTTTTGCTCATTCACTAATGTTATGAAAAATGCAATAAAGAAATGGATTTAAAAATAGGAAGAATTTCATTATGATATGATCTTAATGGGAACAGAGTAGGACCAGATTAGAAATGCACAGTATTTGGCCTTCCTGTTAACTTGGGGGAAATGTCTGCTGATGTTCCACATCATTGCCCACAGAGCCAATGCACAGAAACAGGATGCTACAGACCAAGATTCTGCCAGTTAGAGGGAGACTATGTAAACCAATTTTCAAGCACCTATATAAACTCCATGATTTTCACAGGATCCAAATAACATGAATTGGTCAGAAACATCAGCAAAAGCTACAGATTTGTAGCACCTTTGAAAACTGGGCAGCTGAAGAGTCTAAATATCCATTTAGGCACAGCCATTAAGAAAAAAAACTTGAAAAAACTCTGACCTTTATTTTTACTGATTAGAGGCCATAAACAAGTCTCCTCTTAGTCTATGCAGAGAAAAATAATTCTTGCAAAAGCAATCAGGAAGCATGTGCTGTCTGCTTTGCTACTTCTGCTCCTCAGTTTCAGGCACTGTCTGAAAATCTTTTACATTTCAAATCTGCTTTTTGTCTTATTATATGTGTTACCAACAAGTTTTCCAATCTGGTAACATTTTTTTTTTTGTTAGAAGAAATATAGACTATTACTGCATAGCTAATATTTTAATTTTGTAATCCACAGCAACAAACCCTATTCATATTTAATTTCTTCTTTTCCACCCACTTCTGCTTTACTCTTTATCCTCCCAAACTCATGTGAGGCCTTGTTTCACAGTTTGCTTTACAGAGCATTCAGTAACCCATAGGATATGTGCATATGTAATAGGATGTCAGAAAAATCACTTTAAGGTGTTTGACTGGCAATTTTTCAGACAATAATCACTCGGGGTTTAATTTGCTGAGAATGACACTACAGTAGCTAAGGGAAGTTCTTCAGGCTACCATTTTTTATAGTACGTAAAACTTTTAGTGACCTCTATTAATGAGGAGGCAAAGGATGGAGAAATTGAGAGAAGGTGGCACTAATGGGAGCAGAGCCATCTGCATCCAATAGAAATGCCAGTGTCTCAGTCACTGATGGATTGATGAGCAGCTCAGGCTGGGAGAACTCTGACATGTGCTATGAAAACTTGTATCACTCTTAGCCTTTGTGAAAGATAATTAGAGATTTAAATTATGTAACTACATCTTGAGAACTTCCCAAAGTTCCCTGTGTCACTTATTGCTACTAGATCTGTTAAATGCCATGTTTGTTTCCCCTATCAAATACAAACATTACTTTTCATTAAATTAATATGAATGCTGCAAAGGCATGAAATTCATGTATTGGGGCCTAAAAGTATAGTAAGAGATAAAATATTACACTTCGGGACCTGCTATAAAGTAGAATATTTGAATTTGCAAAAAATATTTACAAATATTGTTCTTAAAGCTTTAGAGAATCTGTGTGTCATACTGCACAAAATCTAGTGTAACTTCTCATTTTAATAAAAGGCAAATCACTTTTGGGAAAGGAAAACAGCCAGGGGAACAAATGATATCAACAAATTATTTCAATGTGTTTTTGGTCAATATTTGACACAGAAGTTGCCTTCTTTTCAAAGACTATGTTAAGATACTATTGTCATGTGCATATGGAAAGGAAAAAGCGTCCTCTTAAAAACAGAAATAATTCGCCAACATATTCTCAGTATATTGCCATGATTCCTGCTACCATCAGCTGTGTAACTTACTCCTCATGTATTCTCCTTGGTGCAGAACTCTCACACTAAAAGATCAGTCATTTCCCACCTTTCTCTGCATGATGTTTGAGTGCTTCATGCAAAACATATCGCTGTTTTAGATGGGGAAGGCAAGTCTCAGCTGGAAAAACAATTGACAAAAATATTACAGCCTTATTCATCTCATTTAACTCTGCTAATCACGTGGTCCTCTTGGAGTCAAAATATTTTCCAGCTTCAGAAAACAAACAGCTCACTGAATACCCCTCTGTGCCCTACTGCTCTCATCTTGATTGAGTCAATCCAATGTTTATTGGATCCAATCTATTTTTTAGCTTTTTCTTTTATTACTAATATAATTTCTACCATCACAACAAGCACACTATCTCACATGCTTACTAATATTTATCATTTGTTGCTGTAAATGTGCCCTGAATTCCATTTTGGCCCACAGTATTATTATAACATTCCAATTTGACAGCGAGAGAAATGAAACCTGCAGCTTTATTTCCAAAGATGGGGGAGTGAAGAGAGCCTGGTTACAAATGGCAGAAAGATGAGTGCACTTTGGGCCATGCTGCAAATCACATCAGCTCCATCTGTCAAACCTCTGAAAAACAGCCCAGAACATTTTCCACTCGGGGAAATCACTAGCAAATGATACTTTTATTCCGTATGTACTTCTGGTTCTTATTAGGCTAAAGGATCTTCCTACTTACACCTAAGAGCCCCTGTGCCTATTAAATCCCGATGTAATCTCCAGTTATAAAGGCAAATGGACACTGGAGTGCTGGGGATGCGTCTGCAGTGAGCCAGGGGGGTGGGCAGGGACTCAGTGCTTGGGGTCTCACCCACAGCCTGCTTACTGCAGCTACTCAGCCCTGCTGGGAAATGGCCTGGGCTACCCGGGCCATCAGAGCTGTGCCAGCGCTGTGCCAGGGCAGGCTCCCTGCAAGTGAGCTCTGTGCTGCTCTGTGCTGTTCTGCACAGCTCTGCACATCTCTGTGCTCTTCTGTGCTGCTCTGGGCACTCGTACATGAGCAGTTTTGGGCCGACCCCCAGGGGCTCTGGCAAATGAACTGCAGGGCTTTCTGCGACATCTGGGCCAGCGTGTAACGTGGTTATGCAGCTCCCACGTGCTGAAAAGACAAGCTTCTCTCTCTAATTTAAAATTACTTGCTGAGATGGTGGGATATGGGGTTTCTGCTCCAGTGATCAAGTTTTTCTACTCAGAAAGGGCAAAGTTCTCCCCTCCTTACAGTGCCGAAGGGGTTCCGTGAGCACAACACTCCAGCTGTGGCCACAGGACATCTTGGTGTGTTGCTGTAAATCAGATAAGGCCAGACATCTGCATCTGGCCCTTGACAAGCCACACAGGCACAGGTCACGGGGTGCTGTGAGTGACTGGGGTGTTTAGCACTCAGTGACACTGTGCCAGAGGCACTGGCACTGCACTGGCAGTGCCCAGCGATGCCTCAAGTCCTCGGCTTTCCTGCTTCCCACTTCCTCCGCGTCTTCTCTCAGACTCACATCCAAACCACTCTCCTGCTAGCCTTGCACACCATGTGTTTTAAATGCCACACAGCCTGCTCTACTATGCCAAAGACTTTCTGTCCCTCACTGATACCCAGATACTCTTAAAACTATGTGCTAAAAGATATTTGAGTTAAAATGTCGCCACTTACCCATCCCCATAAATACACTAACCAAACATAAAATAGCCTTTATACCAGCTGGAGGGCTAGTCAGAATGGGGTTTGGTGGCACAGTACTGAAACTACTGTGGCCATTAGTGCTAAAAGCAGAACTGCTTCAGCAGATAACAGCTTCCAGGTTTTTTTTAGGGTTATGTTTTCCCTAAAAATGTCTCTTGCATACCATTAGAAAGTTATTTTCTCTGGTGGACACTGTGTTCCAAATGTTTTGTCTTGCCAAAGACTTTTAAAAAGTCAAGAAAGTTATGGAGAATGCTATCAACCCCCTGCTGAGCCATTCTCCATGGCATAATTTTTTACTAAAACTCTCAGCAGCATAAGAAACCTCAGCAGTTTCACCTAGAAGGCACAGGGAGAGAAATGAGTCTCCTATAACTGCAGCTTTTTACTGTTGCCAAGCCAGTTCCTCAGGCTGGCTGTAAGGATGTTCTTCCACAGCACACAACATTTCTCTTGTGTGATGTGTGTCAAGTGAGGCTTTGGTCCCAGAAGACTGCCTAGCTAGGCTTCAAATTGCTTGTTTTGCTGCCTCTTCACTTTACTTTTTGGGGGCAACTTTGATGGCAAGGTATTAGAAACAATAAAGACCTCATTGGTAATATAGGGCTTGGAAGCAGATCTCAGAATGTGAACTTGTCCTATGGAGGGGAAAAAACATGCAGATATGAGTGATTTGTAAATGTCTGCGATGTCTTAGCCTATTTCTAATTTAACATGAGCAAATCAGGCTTAAGCCTAGAAAAAATATGTTTAATTCTGTATTATTCCCATGGGTGGTATGGTCAAATCTGCTTTCTTATCAGACCATGCTCCTGTGGTTTTTGTCACTTACATTGTCAAATACTCCTATATAATTCCCCTGACAATAGGCCTTACATCAACTTGGGCAATTACTCAGACAGTCCCGGCTTTGGTGGCACAAGTATTGCATCACTCATCTGAGAATTAAACCCCTTCATTTACACAGAAAGGAAATCTTGCAGCCCCAAGCCTGTCAGTGGGAAAATCCTATTGAGGCAATTGACAAATGGAAATGTGCAGCTCCCATGAGGTCCCCACAAGGCCACGCTCAGGGATCACATGCTGGTGCTGAGTATTAATGCCACCAAATGTTTACAGTAATAGATCACCTCCCTAAACATATGCAATGATTTGCTGTATTCATTCCTTACTTGAACGGAGAGCAATGATCTTAAAACACCAAAGATGGGTGAATGAGACTGCAGACTTATTCTCCATCTACAGATTGTGCAACGGCAGTTTCTTCCTTAACATCCTAGGTTCATCAGGGCTAGGAAAGCAAATAAAGCTGATTCCCTCCCCACCTCATCATCTTCCTCTCTCTTAAGCCTGGCAAGAAAAATACCAAAGAGGAGGTGAGGTTTCTGTGCTTCTGAAGTAAACTAAATTATACAATTAGCACGCAGAAACCTACTATCACCTAATTTCTGCATTTGATCCAGCCCATTAAATGCCTTCTCTTATTGACAAGGGACCTTTTCTACCTTCCAGTACTTTCTGGTATAACTATTTGTAAGAGCTGCTTCAAACTCTATATTTGCAGTAAGTACAAAACAAGCTGAGACCAAGGTCATCAGGAGCATTTGCTGTTTTCTTCTCGTTTTAAGATGACAGAGGTGTTGCTGTCACCAATTTACAGACAGCAAAACAGATCCTGTTGGCCCAGCAAAATATCACCGAGTGCTGCCCCAGCTGCAGGTACTCGTGTTATGAAAGTAAAAGGAAAGTAATTATTTAGTGCTCACTAGAGTGTGCACTGAGATGTGCTTTCACTCTCCCAAATACAGATGGTAGCTGCAATAGCCGATTTTTATTAGTTCCCCACAGAGGAAAGTTTGGGGCAATATTTTTAATTTTGGGTTGAAAGTCTGGTATTTCGGATAAGGCATCTGCTGGTCAGGGGAAAGGAAGAAAGTAGTTCCACAGGGCAATACCTCCTTTCCAGTTTAGTCTTCGGATACAGCTCTTCCCAAGTGCTAACTAATTGGACCGAAATCATTATCTTAGGCTTTTCCACATGTGATGAGCAGAATCCCTCCCTAAGCTCATCTGATAATGTGAAAAAAATTAATTCTCTGTGAAAGCAGAGTGCACATGGTCTCCTCAGAATTACTTCAGATACTTAACACAGAGAGTCCTTTTAAAGAGAGACTTAATCTAAGAGCCAAAGAGCTTCTCTCTTTCAAAGAAAGCAAGGCACCTTCAGAAAGGGTCTCAGAGAACCCAAATCAGGCACAAAAACTTTTCTGGCACATTCTCGAAGATTTGCCTGAAGAGGTGAACAGTGCAAAGTACCCAGTGTGCTGCCAGTTCATACCCTAGCTCATGTCTTACTGATCTCTGTAGGAGATGAGACACAAGAAGAAGCGGCTCAAGCCTTTCTTTATTTTCCCCTCACTCTTGTTTAGTGTAGCCTGCAGAGTTGTCTGGGCTGCTCTAAGTGATGCTGTAATTCAGCAAGGCTGGAACACCCTCTCTACTATCAGCTTAATGCTCAGAGATCCTTGAGGATGGCAAGTGCTGTGCAATTACCAGACTTAGTCTTGTTTCTAGTCCTTTTGTGGGTATTCTCTCTGCTAATAGGAGGCTTGTGAGCACAACAAGTCAATCATACAGCATTAACTCCCAATCAGCTTACTCAGCTGTAAAATCCTTGAGTTTATCTGGGAATGCCGCCAGGTCAGTCCTATCTGTAAGTGCAGCCTAAACAGCAGCAAATATCTCTAATTTTGCCTTGGCCTGTATTTGCCAGCACTCTCTAATGTCTACTTGAATTTCCAGACACGGGGATTTGATCTCATTCATGAATCATCTGTTCCACACACACAACCTCTGCCGTGGTGGATACAGCCAGAACTTCACACTGCACAGAGAAGGCTCCACCGGTAACTGAGCCCCCAGTTCAAGAGCCCATGCAATTAGCAAGGTAACTGTGCCAGCAATGTCACATTTCTTACGTATCTCATCACAGCTGGGGGAAAACAAGAGGAATTAGAAACTTCTGATGGGTACCAACCCCTTCCATAAGGGATCTTTTCTTGAAACACAAGCAAGCCTTGATGGTCTCTCAAAGTGAGTAATAGGGACAAAAGAGAGCAAGAAGGACTGCATTACAGAGTAGAAGTATGTGATGGCTGGTTAATGACAGAGAAGTAAACATGTTTTTCATAATTCTTTGGGACCATAAGGATGATTAAGGAATAAAAGCTTTGACCAACTCACTTTTCCAAATGGTTTCTGTTTGATTATAAAATATGTTAATAGACAACAGGCCTGAGGAAGGGAAATTCATCTTGTTTTCTGAATTCTTGTGAGAAAAACATCACTTGAGCTTTTAAAGTCTAAATAGTAAATTAGCTGATGAAATGTGAAATAATTTTTTTCATTGCATAAACATGGTAACAATCACGACGTTGGCAAAGTGCTCAGGGCACTCCCAGTGTCTGCTGCAAGGAACAGGAACAGCTGTTTAATGCAGGGCTCAGTGAAGTTTCACTGACGAGGTGTCTCCCATGGGCTGGCTCCAGTGGACTTTGGATCAGGTGCCGCATATAATTTATTAGATCAGAGAAGTTACTGTTCAAATAAAAATAATTCATTTGATACACATAGAAATGAATGTTTCTTGTGTTGAAAATCCTACATGAGGAAAATAAACCACAGTTGTTAATTTAAGTGAAAGTTTTCTGCTAATGATTCAAAGCATTTTATTCCTTTCTTTGAAACTGTGATTTGCTTTTCTTGTCCAAAATTCTGCAGTGTGCCAAAGGATGACATAATTTCAGAATATATTTTTCAGGTCAAAATAGAAGTAAGGTAAAATTGGTCTTAATGCCAAGAGAATTTAACCAGGATGCAATTTAAGGCTGTAAAAATAAGTATTTCTCCTTTCACTGTCTAAAAACCCTTTTTGATTCCTTGAACAGCCCCTGCAGTGTCCCTTTATCACAGTCATGGCCCATCAGTTGTTTCTCTTCTGAAGCTCCTGTATAGCACTTTTTTGCTGATGAAACTTGCTGTGTATAAACTTTGGAGGTGATGCTGGTGAATGTGTTGGTTGAGAAGGAGACAAATCAAGTGACAAGTCTGGGCTAACAGAGCTTGCTGACTGTCTCATTAGAGCCCCCAGTCTGAACCACTGCCATCCTGGAGCTGTACAGCCCAATTTAATTGGGCTCAGAGACCATCTCAGCACACTTGCTCTTCAGACAAGCACTGTAAACTCATTTTGCCCATCATGACGCTTTTTTTGACACACATCTTTTGTTTGGTTTTTTTAAAGGCTTGACAAATGCCACTTGGGCATTAAATTCAAAGACTGTACAATTTCCTTTTTCAAAATGCCAACTACTCTGCATGAAATCTGTATTATTCTCCCCCCAAAATTTATATATATATATATATATATATATTTTAAATTTGTTGGTCATAAGTGCCTCTGCCTCTGGTGTCCTCCTCTTTTTGTGGGTAATGTTCCAGATCACACAGCTCTAATTTAAACAGACTGTGGCTCTTGGGTTGGACAAACTACTCAGAAATTTTGCTGTGCTGGTTCAAACAAGGAGTTCAGGGCAACCTGCTTTTCATGGTTACTTCCTCTCATTTGTCATTCTGAAAAGTTTAATACTAATAGGCAAATCTCGAGTGCTTTATTGAGCTTCTGCTGTTCAGAGAGAGGAAATGCTGTTTGGAG
>WEKY01061513.1:159002-178091 GCA_013390045.1 Picathartes gymnocephalus
ATATATATATATACACACACACACACATACACATATATAATTCTCCTACACATAATTAAGCTATGAATTTCTGGATGTTCAAGATGAGGAATTAAGTGGATGCTCAAATTATTTTCCCGCATGTATCCTTTTTAACGCCCTTCTGCTGCCTTTTTTTCCTTTTTTTTCTTCCCAACTATGAAGCCAGATTATTTAAAGTTGTTCCTTCTAATATGACCCACATATATTAAAATTGAATCATATTCTGAGTACTAATGAAATTGGGTTGATTGGGAAATCAGGCACATACATTTCAGGATTTTTCTTTTGAAGTTTGTGGTCAATTTAACATTCAGTTAAGCAGAACTGATGCCAACAGAGTTGGAATAAACAGGGCCACTGCCATTTTGTTCATGTTCCTTCTACGTATTTGGCCCAATTCCTGAAAGCTCCAAGACTCTAACTTTGGTTAATCACCTCTGAAGCTGCAAAGCACAGTCATTTCCTGAAACTGAAAACTGGGGTCTGGGAAGAGATAAAAATTCTTTTCCATTTATGCACTACACCAGTAAATTACAAAACAGCAGCTCATTCTTTATTTTCTGCTACCACCTTTGTTTATAGTGTAACACTCCCAAAATGTGCTGAGTGCTACACACAGAAACTTTTTTTCGTGTCTAAAAAGAAGAGCTGGGGAAACAGACTGAACACGGAAGCAAAATGATTGCACTGGATCGTGACTGGGTGTCTCTACTTTCAAACAAATTGGCTTGTTAGATCAAAGGAGAGAGGGAAAAGAGTGAGGTGATGAGAGGAGAAGGCATGAGAACAGATGAAGAAAACAACAGGTTGAAAAGTTCAGGGTTGCCGAGACTGTGTGATGTCAGGTTCAATACTTTCAGACACAGAAAAGAAAGTGGATTTGCATGAGCTAAGAGAAAAAAACAAATTTGTTTCAGTTTACCATCAAGGTCAACCCATCAGATCAGGACTGATCTTCATCCAAATAATGTTTAAAACCAGCAAATCTGTAATTCCAGAGATACCACCAGGATTTCAAAAGAGACCAGAAGATAGGTGATTTCCACAGCATAATTTCATTCGAATTTTCAGCAATACTCTTCAGAGTTTTAAGTCATTTAATACAAGTTGTTCTATATAAACTATCTAATTATATGGGAAGTAGCAGCCTTAAAAGATAAATTCTGTGTTTACTTGCTAGCTTTAAATTTCAACTCTTCACTAATGGTGGAGTACAAGTGCTAGCCTGTCTCTACATGTCAATTTTGAAAGTCTAATTCTATGACAGCTGAGCATTCAAATGTAACATTCTGTTCTAAAAATATTCAGATCTTTACTCTTCTGCAGGTCATGTTGTTTTTTTCAAGTCTGCCTGGTTTCAGTAATCAATCAACACACTGAGGAAAAAAACCAAAAGGCAAGTAAAATAATAATGAATAAAATGAGAAGTAATATAAAAATTACAGTAACTCACACTTGGGCTCTCCTTGCTCTTGCTGTCTCTACTGGAAGCTCCACTCAGCTGCTCAATTAAACTGTAATGTGTTAATTGTTCAGGTCCATCCTCTCCAAAATGGCCATAGAGACTGTGTTGGTATAAATCCAAAATCGACATTGGGTTCCCCAAAAATGACCTTCTCTGTCTTTGCTTTTCCTGCACAGCTGCAAGAGATGTAACAAATAATATCATTATGGCAGTCTACATAGATTTTAATGTAATTCTACAATTTTTAAATGTATTTAAATTGTTTTTTAAGGTATCCAAAATTCAATGCAATAGAAATATTAAAAATACTAGCTTCTAATTCTACAGTGCATATACAGGGGACTGTTCATACTTAATGTTTGAGATGGATGAGATGGTATGAGACAGAATTAATTTCCTTTCTTTTCAGATTATAGACAAGATGGTTAATTGGCGGGGATCTTCCCACTTAATTATTTGCAGTAAGGTTTTGTTCTTCTCTTTTAATAGACTTACATGGCAGATGTGCTCAGTTCCTTTAGTGTATCTTTCAGTCTGACTGTATTTGAGAGTTCTTTCCTTTTCACTATATTTTTAGTTAGTGAATACAACAGCACAAAAAATACACAGGTAAGGTAAGGAGGCGGTGCTTGTTTTAGATCCTGCTACAGCACAACAACATTGGGAACATAGCCCCGGTTTCCAGAGCCCAAGGCTGAAAACTCATTCAGATGAACAAAATAAAATAAATTTTCTGCAGTTTCACGCAAGCACACAGGAGACAGATGTTTATGTGAACATTAAGCTCCTTTCCTCACACTTCTTGTTACACAAACTTCAACTCTGCCTCATAACCTACAGCCTTAGGAGAGTGTCTGCCTCCAGTGCCTCCAACAGGAACACATCAGGGTAGAATCCAATTTATGAGACTGAAATCAAAACACTTGCGTGGTTGGAAGAGAAGGATCTGGAATATTTGGCATATTCCCTGTTATTCTACTGACCTTCTCCGTAACATTGGGCAATGCACTGGGAATCTCATGCTAAGCCCATTAAATCACCAAAGGTCTTATCACTGACTTTTAATAGCCCTTGCATTGGGCACTCAGTCTTTCTGTTCCCTACTCATAAATGGAAAATTAAAATCACTCCAACATTATGATTGCACAACCAATGAGTTTGGGGATTCAGTTAATAAATGTAATTATCTATTAATATAAAAATATTCTCTGTGGATTGGTTTGCTGGAGCCCCTGCCCCAGCCTCATGTGGATTTTTTGAGGTTGTATCACTTGTGTGCATAAAGACACTGAGACCTTTGAACACAGAATGGGATAAAGTATGGTTGTTAATACCACATGAGAACTGCATTTACAGAGCACAGAACAGAAACCTCGACTATGAGGAATGAGCACAGCAGAAATACTTTTGCAATAATGTGTTATAATCTTACTATTTGTCTCAATCACAATTATGTATTTTATTCCCTTACTGGCTTAAAAGTGAGGCATATACACAAAATTAATGAATCTCTATGTAGAATGGTCAGCTAAAGTCATGATTAAATATCATTAAACTTGGAATCTGCTGTCATTTAAAGCAACTGGTAACACATGACAAAAATATTTTTTTTTTCTTTTTAGCAAACTGGGATCAGTACAGGAAAGAAAAAAGCTTACTTACCACTTTAAAAAAATCACATTTATTGCATTAAAATATGATTTGTAAAAAGCGAAATCTGTAAAAAGAAGTGTTTATGGACTGTCTAAATTGACTTGCAATATTTTCTAAAGATTAAACCCTCAAAGTTGCAGCAGTAACGTAAATAAATGGCCCCAGCTTCCTATTCTGTTCCCTCCCATGGAATCACAAGCAATGGATTAGCTCTGAAATGCCAAATGTTAGAGACACTGAAGAGCACAGCCCCCAGCCACCCATGGTGTTTTCCATGCCGCTGTCACTGGGGTGATGGTGCTGCAGGTGCTGATCTCTGCCAGGTCAGGCATCAGCTCTCAGGGTGGTGCCAAGCCCTCGCACTGGCCTTTGCACTCTCCAGGATTTTCCACCTGCAGGGGATCCATGGGCTGCAAGGACAAGGACAGAGCCACCCTCCCCTGGCCACCCCCAGGGCACACATCTGCACTGGAAGGTGGCTCCAAACACAGCAGGCTGGTGGTCAAGACAAGCCAGCAATTTCCCGTGTTTTTAAACACAAAGAAAACTATTATCTCAAGAACTTCACTTAATGTATTTTTATCTACTGGAATTCAGTAAATTCTGAATTGCCATCAATTCTCACTAAAAGCTTTGGTACTTGAAAGCTGCAATATATACCCAGAGGAAAATGAGAGAGACTTCACTGTGGCACCATAACCAACATCACCTTGATACAGAGGTTGGGAAACTGTGGCCTTGATGGCTGCATTATTTCAACTGGCTGTATAATCAAAAAGAAAAAAAAAGAAAACAATATTTATAGTCACTTTACAATTTTGTAATAATGTAATTATTTTTATTTGCACGACAGAGATTTATGCGTAAAAACCTACAAGTTAAGCCCCTACTAGCAAACACTGTGGAAGAGGGGAAAAAGCATATACACATAATAAAAAGAAAAAGGTAATAAAAAGTTAATGGAAAATTAGACAAGAAAGATCTGGGGTTAGAAAGTGAAATCCACACAAAGTTCAATGAAGGACACCATCTGCTGCTGAGTCAGTGTGGGGATGAGGGACATACATCTTTATGTACAAATTTTCAATTACCTTGTCTGTTGTTCTTTGTTAGCTCCACAAGAGTCTCCTCTGCAGTTCTGAAATAACAGGTTTCATACTCTGGCTCTGGCTCACTGTCAGTGCTGCTCGCTGAGTACGTGCACACCCTTAGAGCTGTGTCCTGCACAAAGAAAGTCAGATAATGCAAATATAGCAAAATAATGCTGAAGACAGTATTGGGAGTAGCACATTTTATATTCATCACACAGTATAAATGTGTAGTTCAACCGGGGAAGTCTGCATTACTTCAAGTAAGTAATCATCAGTCTCACATGGGGGAAATAATGCACTCTTGTCCTGCTAAGTCCCCTGAGACAGTCTGGCAGAAACACTCCATATTTTAACTATTTTTTCCCCCCCCCCCCACTGTAACATTGTTTTCGATTCTACCAACATTTTCAGATAATTTTATCCACCAAGTTCAATTTTAGAAGTTCTCAAGTATGTTTAATACAGTCTGTTTGTAACACGCAAAATTATCACACCACAAATGGTTTGCTGCAAATAGTTCTAGAGACAATTAGGATGGCCAGTAGACAATACACCATTTCTACACCAGTAAATCCTAATTGATTCCTAAATTCATGTCCCTTGTCCTGGTATTTATATTACAGTACTGGAGAGCCCTTCATTCCCAGCTGATTCCTTTGCCAGTTCTTTCCAGGAAGCAATACTATTGATTTTCTTCTGGGAATACAGAGGAACACTGACAGCTCTGAACAGCTTCTAATCATGGAAGGCCTGAAGGCTCAAACCATGCAGGAACTGCAGCTCATTACAATAAACTCCCCAAGCCAGGCAGGGGGAAGCTGAGCCTGATATTGCTCGGGTAATTGCATGTACAAATACCACCCACTACCCCAGTTGCCTATCAGTGGCTCAAAAGAGATTTTAATTCTATTTCTCTAGGAGGGATATTAATTTTCCCATATTTCCAACCATGCTGCAGTTTTTAACTGATGCAGAAGGACATCCCTTTGTTAGGAATCACACACTTGTGGAGAGGGAAGCAGAGCTGAGGATACTTGCACGCAGCCAGGTATGCCCAGCATTAGAGACTGCAAGTCCCAGCAGTCCCAAAAGCCCACAGAAACATGTTAGCAGAGTATTTTCCTGTTCACAGTACTTCCATAGCACCTCTCAAGTCTCCTACTACACCGCCATACAGACAAGGAAACCTAGTCCTGGGGAAAAAAAGAACCTGAGTCTCATGAAAAGCAACAAACAAAATCAACTTTCTAGAAGAGAAGAACGGGGTAAAAGGTCCCCATTTCCTTTTCTGAAACTGCCTGTGAGCATTTTAATTAAAACATGTTTATAACCAGGAGGACAGAGAACCTTTAGATGCTGTATTATTATTACTGATTAATGAGATAGCAAATGAAGGATAAGGAAGTAAATGTAGCTGTTAGATTGTTAGTTACTCTTCCCATCAAATTAAAAACACTGTCCATTTCTGATACTTCTACATTGGCCACAATACCCATCTCATTTCAGAGATGCCACTTCTTAACTTATACCTTTGTTTTAGTAGTTTTCTTTGGGGTCCACTCTGGAAGAACTTTTCTATTTTCTATAGTCTCTTCGGTGTGTTCTAATGAGGCAGAGGTCACAGAACTTGCTTCTTGTTCACTTTGCTTTGCAAGGTTAATTATTCCTGCATTCAGGGAGACATTATTTAGATTCTAGGTCTCATCAGCATCTACATGATAGTGTGTCAATTATAATTCAGTAAAAACTGGGGGCAAATTGTGATAATTTCAGTATTTTACTACTCAAAGGAACAACTCACTAACCTACTGGAACAGTTCTAACTAAAGTGGCAGAATTTCATCCAAATCCTTTTCCAGTTAACAAGAGAAGAGGAAGGCATAAATTTAAATCCCTTCATTAGTTATAGAATATATACCCTTTCAACAAAAAACAACATTCAATTACTACTTCTAGGCATTGTAGGAACTGCTCTGCTATTTTATGTTCTCAGAGAACAATCTTTTAACATAAATATAATTGGAAGTACCTTTCTAGCAGAAAGCCAGCTTTTTTATTTGCAATATTTGCACTATGCAAAATCAGAACATCAAAGAAGATATATGGTGCATATGAAATAAAGTGATAATTGTAATTTGGCTGAGAAAGTGAGGGAGAGAAGAATTGAATGAAGATAGTCTAGTAAAGAATGAGCTGACCCCATCATTTGATGTATACTACTTTTTTGTAACATCTCTCCATGACAATTTAATTAAGATACAAACCTTACAAGGTTGGTGCAGTGAATATTAGCATTAAGATCAGAACAATCTTACTACTACTGACTTCTTATGAAGCAATTCAATGCTTCCAGTTTCTGTTCAATTTGTTATAATGACAGTGTTTAATCATGGGCTCTCCTCTATAACACACTGCTGAATTGAGGTCACACATGTGGCCATTCAAGCATGTAGCACATAATCTATAACTAAGATTTCTCTTCTGAATCCTTTTTAGCTGTGCCATTAATTAACAGTACACTTATTCTAAAAATACTAAGTATTAAAATACCTTTTATTTAGTTTTGATTTGAAACAAGCAGGGGAGTCTGCAGTAAAGCATACAATGTGTGTTTGCAGTCTACTATACCATTACAATACTGCACTGGGAATATTGCTAAGTCAACTAAGTTCTAAGATGTTTAATTAGAAACCTTCTGTTATGCATCCTATGAACATATAAGAGAGGCTTCTTTCCTCCTAGGCTCAGTATATGTCAGCTCATTAGCAGAACATGTATTTGATTATTAAACTAAGCTCAAACTTGATATTTAACCTTACATGGTAATAACACAGAATCTCTCTTATAGATGCAGTGATACAGATTTATGCAAGTTAAATACTCACAAATTTTACAGGAGCAATAGCTGGGCTGGCAAAGGGTTATCACCATAACCCCAATAAATAAGTGGCATTGCATTTGGTCAAGATAAAACAATACCCTTCTCCATTAAACTAATCACTTTTACTGTGCTTTGTGCTGTATCTGTCGTGCTGACTATGAAAAATTCCCTGTTGTTAATGCTACATGTTTTTTAATGCTATTAACATATATATTAATAACTCCAAAGCCTTCCAAAACTTATATAAATAGTCAATGTTTGTATATAAAGAATGCACAGACTTCAATGGAACTATTATATGTATATAACTAATACAAAGTTATTTGCTGGAGCTTTGATGAATTGCCAGTCCTTTTATACCTGTGTCAGCTCTTGTTTTATAGCTTAAACACGTAGCTCATAAGTGAAAGTCAGGTATTTTATGTTCATATATAGAAATGTGTTTGTATGATGTAGAAAAGTAATGAGAGCCTTGTTGGAGGTCAAGGCCGTATATTCAGTGGGACAGAATATATGCATGAAGGCCAAATGAGTCTTTAGTTCAAATGCAGTATCAAAAGCAAGTCTTTATGAATATATCTTTTCTCTGTCACAACATGGCTGTGCTTTGTACTTTGCACAGTCTGATCCTGAATATTGCTGAACATCCACATTCTTTTTCAAGTCAACTTCCAAGGCTGACATAAGTTTTTTTTCTTCAAGTACTGTTTCTTGAGAAAAGGCTTTAAGTACTAAACTCATTTTTCTTTCTCAGATAAGCATTTTGTGTAACAAAATTTCCATATGGTTCAGGTCACAAACTTGTTAACCTTATTGCATTCATAAAAAGAGTATCTTCTGCTCTGCATTTAACATTTCTGTTATCAATTGCCATTATTACAGGAATTTTGCTAATCAAAACAGAGGCCAAGGCAGAAATAATGTGATTTTCAGTGTAATTGACATTTTACCTGAGGAAGCTGGTTTGGGAAGGCGACTTTGAAAAGGTCGTATACCTTTGGCAGTCATGGCCGGATCAGATGTTGAGTGACTAATTACGCTTTCCACAGACTCCTGGCTCTTAGCAGTTGAAGGCACTTCTCGCTCAAGAGTTTTGGCTTTTACTGAAGGAGCTGAAAGAGGAACTTGCTCAGATGCTGCAAAGGCTCCAGTTTCCAAGGCTGATTCTTGCTTAGAAAAGTGTCGCCCCGTCGATCGGTTCCCCGAGTCAGGGAGGGGGAAGGTTCCAATCCCACTGTCCAGTGTCCTCATCTGGCAGCAAGACTCTAGGGCACAGGAAATAGGTGTGATGGGATAGAGCTAAAGGTGTTTAAAGTCAGGGAAGGGATCTAGGGGGAAAAAGGGCCTCCTAAAAGGGAGGTTTACAAGGGAAACATTTTGCACTTTGTGAGTGTGCTGTTACCTGGCACTGGAAGGCTTTTGAAACTTTTCTAACTGAATACATGGAAATACCCAGTTGAGGCGCAGTGAAATTAAACAAGTGCCAAAACATTGACACTGGCCTGCTTTGGAGTAACAGTGTGATAATTGATAAGTGAAGCAGGTTCTGGGAAGCAATTACACATGGAATTTTAAAATCATTTAATTTGAAGGCCCACAGAATGTCTGGAGAGTACCAGTGTGAGGGATGGTGTAGTGTACTATACTTCTTCCAGCATAAACCTACACTCCACAAAGGTTTGGCATGTCTACCCCTCTGTTTTGCTAATTGTTTCTCGTACAAGAAGGTGTTAACCAAAATGTATCATGTATTATTGCACAAAATTAAGATTTACAGAATTTCTTAGAGACACTCATCTCTCAGAGCATCCTGAAAAATTTGGACAGCAACAGCCACGCCTTTGTTTACCTTGTCATGCTCTGATTCTGCACATCCCAGTTTGGGTGGGTGAACACAATGCCAGGCATGGATAATTTTAGTACTTTTTTTTGGAAGCAGTATGGTCCCACACAGCTCATTCCTCCTACGGGAAAGGTGCTGTACAAACCATGGAACAGGGATAGGTGCAAGTGTAGATGTGTGCACACAGCTATTTGAGCAACCAAGATGTACTGGCAATCCCCCTGCCCTCTCATTCTCTATGTTTCCAGAGACTCCCCTTTTGTTTCCATAAGGGGTAAACAGCGTTGAAGAGACTGCGATGGCAAGGTCCTTCTGAGAGCTATAAACACCAAGGAGGGAACTTCAGCACTAATGGTTGGAAAATGAGCATAGTTTAGGTTAAATGTCTGGAAACATCCCTTGACAGCAAGATCTTAAGTCTGTGGCAGACACTCCCAAAGGAAGCAGAGGAAATTTCCTTTGCTTTGAACAATTTAAGGCTACACTAGACTAAAGATAAACTGCAGTGAACAATTGTACTCTAGCAGGAGATGCAGAATATAGCCCAATATATCTTCTCCATTTCTATTTTACGTGTTTCTGAGTATTGATTTTTTTTAATGATATGTCCATTTGTTATTTAAGTCTGTTGTAGTTAGCAATTCTCTGTCAAGTAATTTTCATTATTTTTTCCTCTGCAGTGTTTCTAATACTCGCAAAAATTTGGAAATATTTCTGCCCTATGGGTTTTGCCCACTTTTTTTTTTTTGAATGAAGAACATTACCATGGTCATTCTTGTTAGAGATCTTCATCTCAATGGGCCTTTCTTGATAACAAGTAGGAAACTACTTACAGAAAAATTAAATATGTATTTCTATTTCGTGGTTCTTGTGGAAGGAGAAGCAGCCTATATTTATGTGGTCCTCATGGCCTTATCCTCATCACTCAGGATCAAAGAAGGACTGAAAGTCCTATGAGCACCTGAACCTTACAGAGCCTGGCTGAGCTGCAGCAGCAAATGTTCTATGCATTGTCTTTTAAAAGGGCAGAAAGTGGCTCTGATTTCCCTCACACAATTGCTACTTACCAATAATTTCTCTCCATAGGTAAAAGGAGGTAAGGTTTCAAAGCCATGCCTAGCAAGCACCTACATTTTCTGTCACATTTTTGAGCTAATGTGTTATAATTATTTTAGAAGCTGCTGAAGGTTTTCCAGGAAACATGAAGAAAAAAAAGAATGATATTTGGTTCTGCTGCATCAAAATGAGTTATCCCACTCCTGAACATTCTTACCTCAGCTATACTTCCTCTAACTTTTTTTGTTGTTGTTGTTTTTGAATAGCAAAATACCTAGATAGAAGTGAGAGTGCAGAAAAGCAATTTAAAATGCCAGGCATTGCCCTTGCCATTTTCTGTACGTAATCAAGCTGAAACAGCATGTTAGCTCATGGACAGGCAATTCTTCAACTACAGACTGTTGGTGAGACAGTTAGCAAATAAAGGGAAATATGGAATAAGAAAGGACTTCTGTTATCTGCCTCTTAACCAAAGGACATCTGTAGAACACTGGTTGTGTTGGAGAGGCAGAGCTCCTCAGCAGAGACACAGAGCAAACTGAAAATGTCACGTAAAAGAACACAAAAGTCTGAGGAGCCTCCCCTCTCCTGTCTGTATGGTCAGTGTGAGACCTGATTTGGAACTCATTTCCACAGGGACTCTGAATGACTTTGTAGTGTTGTTTCCTTCCTGATCATTCTCTAAGAAACTAAAAAGACATTCTTTCCTAATTATTATGGGAAAATTAAGTAGGATCAAGATGTACCTCAAAAAACAAGCCACAGCCCTTTCTAAGGGTGATCTGGAAGACGGAAACTTTTATCTTCTGAGGGCATTTCTTAAAATGACATACAGATTTCTCTTGCCCACTATTACCTTGTGTACACCTAGGAATGGACCATGAAAGCAATGGCATAGAATCAAAAGAAATGAACTCTGAGGGCCGGACTTCCAAGAAAATAGGGACTCCTGATGTTTCCAAAATAACTGGGAGAGTGATGGAGGAGCACACCAGCAATATCACATTTAATTAAAAAGAAAAACAGTTTTAATCGATTATAGTCTTCCTTCATAGAGACTTTATCCATGATAAACCAAATACACCAGGTGGAAAACAGATTTTTAAAACAGCTCACCAATTTTTATTTCTGAAAAAACCACAAAAAGGTCTGGTTTTCCAAGGGCTCAGTGCTCGGCAGCTCCTGTTGTGACACTTAAAGACAGATTTTTGCAGAATTCGGTGACTCAGCTATGTTGAACAATCCTCAGAAACCTAGTCTTAAATCCAGAGTACACCACAAAATTCTTTGTGGATGTTAATTTTTCACTACTGCAAATAACTAATTCACCCCTAAAGCTATACAATACAAATAAAAAAGTATCTTTTAGAACAATTTGTATTACAGAGAGAAGGCATACACATTATCTTGTGTTGTTTTTAAGTTTTTATGAGGCAACTGCAAAATAAAAAAATAGGTTATGCATCCCAGTGACAGCTTTCAAACAGCTTCATGGCCCATCTGATTTCATCAGCTGCACTGACACTTCAAATTACTGTTATCAGCGAGAGCTGCACAAGACTACATAATGAAAATATGTAAAAGTTAAATCTCTGGTGCTGTGACAGTACCACTCAGTAGGTGAAAAATGACTCTCTGAAACATTAAAGTCTGGAAAGAGTTATATATGAGCTTAATTACTTTTGCTTGAGAATTCTTCCTGGCATACCAGCCAAATTCCTTGCCTGTTTCTCTTCTTTTTTTTTTTCTTCTCTTTCCTTGCCAGGGAAGAAAGAAGCTCACAGAATGGTGTTGGCTTTATAGTGAACACAGATAGAGTCACCATCAGCCATTTCTCTGAATAATAAGACTAGACTCAAAAGCCTGAAATACTGCAATAGCCCCTTCCCACCCTCTTATCATGAGGATTTGAGTCAGGACCTAAAACAAAGTCCCTGGAAGTTCTACTATAGAGGAACAATTCTAAACTGAAAGCAGAAACAAGGAAGAATTTACAGATATTTCCTGGAGTCCAAGAAAATCCTGACTACATGGGAATGTTTTGATGACAGGGCATTGTAAGAGCTCAGTGGAAAACTTGAGGAAGACCTTTAATGTTGAGAAGCCTCTTAAACACTGGATAAAAGGAGCTAACACTGCATAGAATGTTTTCTGAAAGTTTTCTGAACTACTTCTCAATAATTGTAAAGTTAATATTTTCATGTGCAAGACAATCCTGCAGTTCATGTCCTGCATCAGCTGGACACCACGGTAATTTGTACAGCTCGACAATGCTCTGCAATATTGCATCATCATTGGTGCTTTACCAACATTTTCTGGTATCAATAAACCACCAAGTTCTCTTCAACACAGAGTCAGGACCCAAATTAGAGATGGAATAAAAAGGACTGCACCACTCTGAGGGTCTGGACAAGAGGAGAATAGAAAAGGGATATACACTCAGGCTGGTAGGTACCAGGAATTCTAAAAATGGGGAAAATAACTCCAGCAGCTCATTCTGTAGGGTTTTTTTACATTTTCCTCTGAAATGCAAAAATTAAAGAGTTAGAAGTAAACATATCCCACTGATAAGAACTGACAGCTTAGAATTCATTGAAGTATTTTAGGGCATTCTCCTGAGCATAGATAATTTAAAAATGCATCTTAAATACCAGCAACAAATCATTAAACCTAATTCATTCAACTCTTTTTTATTTCTTCTAAAAGTTTTGCCACGAAGATATCAGAAACACATCACCTCTATCTCAGAAAGCATCCTTGGTACAATTCACTGGAGACTGGAAGAGAATACCCAGGGAAGCTGAGCGCTGACCCTGCTTCTGCGTTCCTTCAGAAGCCCTGCTCTGGGTCACTGTGAGGGCGAGAGGAGCTCCCACTCTGAGCTGGTACCAAGCTGCTTTATGCTGTTACACAGCACCCTTCTCTGCTCCTCTTTTTATACAGTGCATGTGAAAGGAAAATCAATTTCAGGGAAAAAAATAAAAGAAAGCATAGAACAGCTACTGTGAAGGGAATTGCTTCCAGCACAACATATGAAATGTGGGTCTAGCCCAGGTTAACTTCTACACTGATGGTTGCAAAATAGGGTATTACTCAAAATAAGAAGTGGAGCAAAATCCATCCCACTTTTTGATTAGGGACATGTTAGTCTTTCTGATGTTCAACCTATGGTTGAGGCCTAGCACGTAATGAAGAGGTTTCATGAATTTCATAAAAGAGAAGACATAAAATGGTTACAGAGCTTTTAAACATAGTTTCTGATTACACGTTTCTTCAATAATGTGAGAAGATGCTTTTGCTAAGGGGGATATAATGCCACATGTTATTGCAAACAAACCTTTAACTGAATAACTGGGGAGTGTTTCATAATGTTTCCTCAGGTAAAGAAAAGATTCACATTCTAATAAAGTCTTTTTATGTTGTATCCTAAATGAGTTTCACAGATGCTTAGTCTATTCAAAATCACATACAAGTCCTCCTTTACCTAGGGACCGTTACACTGCTGAGAAGTCTATAAAATAACTCATAGTTATGTTGACCATCTATTTAAAACAATATGTGAGGTTTTATATATTCTTAAATCATCCATAAGTCTTTACAGAAATCACAAGATCCAAAGTTTTACCAACAGAGCTAAAATGAGGCATCAATCAGCATTTCTGTTAAACAGGTATATGTGCACACAGTATCACCCAAAATGGTCAGGCAATTCACCTGCTTCCAATTAGGCATTATAAGAGGAGATATTTGTAGATGGTGGCACACAGGGAAGGACTTACAGGTTGAAGAGGAAATAATTATAAGTCCTACTGTGTTGTAACTGCAGTTTTGCCTCTCTGCCCACTTGTGCCACGCGTGACAGAAGGCAGGAGCCTGTTAGTGCTGCTTGAGGGGATTGAGACTTCCAGGAGCAGCTCAACAACCTCGGCCATTCCCCACCAAGATGTTACTTACAAACAGATGTTACACACTGATGGGTACCAGGTGCAATTACTGCAAACAGACCCTATTTCTACTTCAAATGAAACATGAACAGTTTCTATTTGGAGGTGGCAAAGTTACAGAAGTCTTTGTGCTACTTAACTTTGATGGCCAATCTATCTTAATTAATTAAAAATTAACAGCAACAAAGCAGACAAATGTATTTTATGTCAGAAAGATCACAGGTAGCTCTGCTTACATCAGGCTTTCTAGGCATAATACTAGTAGCACAGGGACATATTTTCTTTCAAAGAAGCATCTCACCTCATGAAAAATGCGGAATCCTCCCCTGTGCTCACCACTACAGCTGCTTTGAGATATTCCTCACATAAATTTTCAAGTTTTGGCCTACAAAACTGTACAAGATTGACAGAAATTTCAGCTGAAATCTTTAAGTAACCACCAGAATTCTCCACAGAAAGCAGGCATTTTCAGGGAAAAAAAAAATTAATCAAAAATAGCTCTGTATCAAGAACAGTTTTGCTGGGAAATTTCCAGCAAGCTGTTTTCAGAAGTACAGACTCAAGCCTTGACAGATTTTGAGAGGTACATAACACTGAATAGGCCTTCTTCAAGGAGTATCCAGGACATTAAAAATGGAAGGATGTAGTTCCCACCAGTAACAGAATACACAAATTCTAGCAAATTACCTTTCTTTGCATTACAAAGTTCAAGAGTTTCCACTAAGCTGTCATGGGGAACCAGATAACATATACTGGCTTTCTTCTGGAACACAAAGGGAGTATAGTCTTTCCTTGCATTTTGAAATATGTCAAATTAAAAATTAATAAATTTTCTTTTTTTCTTTTCAGGAGAATATTTCAAATGTTAATGGAGCCCTGCAAAATTCTTTCAAAAGTTAATAAACATCTTTAAGCTGCATGTGGCATTGGCAGGAAGAACTTAAACTACAGATGGCAAAACAGATCTCTTTATTTGCACATCCTTCTCTTCATCTGCAACGCTAAAGCAACCACAAAAAAAGAAAATGTATTTCTGCCAAATCAATGTCAATTTTAAGTAGATTATTCCTTCTGGGTTTACATTACAATTTGATCCAATTGGTCAAAGATGAGTTCATAATTGTTTTCTATCTAGATCTGAGGTACAATCAGTGTGCAAAATTAAAAAACCCAAAGGCTATCCCAGATAAAACTAGAAAAGACCCAAGTTTTCACAGCCCTATACTCCCATGGGTACTGCGCTGGTGGCATGGGATTATTTCCAACACATACTAAGGAAGGATAAATAGCAAGAGGAGTGTGCTGTGTATTTTCAAATGTTGGAACTTCATTCATGAATACTTGAATCTGGGATTACAATTTATACCTATTTATAATAACAATAAACTAAATAAATACAGACTTTACCAACTTGTTCAGTATTCTTTCTATTTTCCTCCTAGTCATGCTTTATTTTGCAAACCCACAAACTTCAATATGTCATTTATCCAATAAATTGTCAGCTGTCTTCACAGTTTTCCATGACCACAATCCCATCTGAAGTGTATTTTCTGAGTTGAAACAGATAATTGCTGCCTCATTTTAATTCCAGTCCCATCTTAAAATTCATTTCTACTAGTAAGTCAAAAGATTAGTTTTAATTATTAGAGAATACTAATGATCTTGTACTCCAATTTAGCAGTTATCTATGGACTTTTTTTTTTCAAGAAATGTTTCCTATCCTCCCCAGGCATTTAGATCTGGTCCCTGCATGCTTGCAATGGTGGCAAGTTATGTGGAATAGGGTTGTTAAAGAGGACAAAATGAGCTGGACAAAGATCTTGGATCCTTTTTTGATTTTGCTACTCCACATTTCTCAGTATCTATTAAATACAAAGGTCTACATGCAGTTTTCCAGTTGGGAAAGTCCCACAACATGGAATTATCTCTATTGTACTATGCTGTTATATTTTCTATCTAAAAATCTACTCACTGTTCTCAGGAGACAAGATATTAGGAATAGATACAATTTTAGTCCTACTAGAAAAGATATATTGAGACTTATAATTCATTTGAAGAGCAGCTTGAAGCTCTGTGTAAAAGGTAATTAATTAAATGAGGACCAGGTGCAGCCTGGCTGTCAATGAGGCCAGCCTAGAAATTCTTCGGGGAGCTATTCCTCTTTTCTGGCTATATATCCCCCTTTGGCTTTGCACTGCCAATCAGCCTTACACCTTTGCAACTATCTTTGAGAAAGTTATCGATGAGTAACAGCTGAGAAGAGGGAGAAGTCCTCACATCTCAAGCAAGGTGTGAATCCAAGGTAAGCAACAGGTCTGCTGCAATGCAGGAACGTGGCTTTCCCAGGCTTTTTCACTGAGCAAAGCCTTCTGTTTCCCTTAGAACCCTGAAATGTGAAGGTTGGGAGCCAGCAATTGCACAGTCTCAGGCAGATCTTCCTGGGGATGGCTCATTCGAGGCATGGATGGATGCTCCCCTTCATCTGCTGTCTCTAACAGGACAGACACATCCCAGCTCTCAGAAATCCTGCCTGTAAGTAGCAAACTCCAAGACAGGATGGTTTGTTATTTACCCAGGTGCTAAGGGCTGCCTCAGCCATGCCTTTTCCATGTAACCACAGACCTTTATCTCTCTCTCTTTATGCCCCAGTTCTTCACATGAACACACAGAGCTAATCCCACTTCTCCATCACTATGAGGATAAAGAACGTAGATGTTTGGCAGCCAGTGCTTACCCAACCTGCAATCCCTGCCATGAATAATGCTTGTGCAGAGATACCTCCACTCAGCTTTTCTGGAGATTGCTCAGGAATTAACAGCAAGCTGCAAAATACTTATAAGAAGCATTAAGATTGGGGGTTTGTTGGTATTATTAGAGGCAGCTGGTTTATTTTAAGAATAACTGCATTAAACCACAATTAGAGAAGTGAAGAGGTCACACATAGAATCTCAGAGACATGGAGTGCACATGGTGCCCAAGGGAGCATTTGGCTCCATTTGGTTCCATGTAGGCTTTCTGCTCACTGATGACTGTGCTGGAGGCATTTAAGGATAATGGGATGGAAGCACTGATTTACTTGCTGTTAAGAAACTCCCTTATAAATTGGAGTTTGGTTTCACTCACATTGAGATACTTCCTTTGATTTTCTATTCCCAACAGATAGGAGTAGGGATAGTGCTTTAAGCATAAATGCTGTCTCTGGTAAACATGGACCAATTTCTAAGTGCATAGGAAGCTCCGGGTTTTGCAAATGCACTAGAGAACATACTGTATTTACTTTGTAACATCACTGCTTTTTGTTTGTTAGTACAAAAAAATACTGAAATTAAAGCCACATGAATATTAAATGAAGTTTTAAATAATCTATTTTTAGTTTTGCCCTGCAGAAGGCTTTACTTAAGGGTATTTCTAAAAAACGCTTAAAAATATACATGCACACCTGAAACAGATTTATTTTATTTCTTAATTAATGAAAACTTATTAACAGAGTGAGTGCAGAGAGCTTTAAGTAACTTTTAGGTGCATTATAATCCTTCCATTCTGGTACCCAAGTTCAGCTCCTCCAAACCAGCTGAACCAATGTGGAACTAACTGCAGACAAGCAGGAGCTGGTAAGAAACTATCATGATTTGAAGCCAGAAGAATGAACTGAGATTTTTTTTACAGGAAGTCTAATGTTTGCAAAAGATGTATGCATTACATCGTGCTACAAAAATGCCATTAGATGACAGCTTTGAAACAACACATTGCACCTTTTTGCTTCTTAAAGAAAGGAAGTAAAGAAATTATTCACTGTAAATATATTGGTTGATTTCTTTTCCTAACTGTGAATTGTTCAAACACTGAGAAATTGAGTTCGCCTAGTATTAAGAACTATGTGCTAATTGTATAGGTATTATTTCTCTCTTAGAGTGATTTGTTTTTGAAGAGTCTGTTTTTCTATGATCTCCAATGATGACTAATTGCATAATCATATGTCAACAATTCAGGTGTCAGACTGAAGACATGAATCAAAGCTCAAACTCAATTAAAAACATCAATAAAATTAGGAATAGGCATCCTATCCTCAGAATGAGGATCTGGAAAGGCATATGCCAGTACAGCTCAAACTTAACTGATAATTCAGGTAAAAATGTATTTTTCACAGAAGTTGTACTAGATTTCATTGTAGAAAAGGAGCACAAAGTCCCTGTGAGCATGGATGAAACATGTTTAAAATAACACATCCTCACTTGAAATGCTTTTCAGTTTGCTCAGTTGTGCTTCAGGTATATGAATTAATGGGAAATACATGACTGAAGCTTCACACACACACATCCACAGATGGCCCTTGCCAGGAGCAAAAAACATGTAAAGTAGAAGTTTCAAACACAAGGATTCACACTGCTATAGAGAATACCAGTGTGTGCTATCCTGTAAGAAGGAGGATAATCAGCCACAGTCCTGATTTCAGTGATAAAAATGAATATAGATTGGGATAGACTGTAAAGTACTGTAAATCAACACAGCAGTATTAACTTCAGAGTTGAAGAACCCGGCCATCCTGTTTAATTGACATTTTAAGCCTGAATGAAACCAGCAGATTCTCAGTATCTTGAATAATAATTAGACCGTATCCTATATATAATGCATAAAGAGACACACTTCTCATTCTAGTGATAAAATTTGGTATTTCTAGGTGAATAGATGTAATGACAAAGAAGGAAATTAACAGCAAATTACTGTGGCTAATAAGGAAGTGTTGATCCAAAATATTACTTCTCTCCACAGAGGGAAGACAAGCTAGACAGCAGGCTGCAGCAGAGCTGTAGAAGAATTGGCAATTAGACAAATGCTATGTGTACTATCTTTAAAGTACAAAGAAATTATTTGTCTTTGCCAGACTGTGAGGAAGGTAAGCTGACATAAATTAGAAGGCATTAATGGATGTTAGTTTCTTATTATTCACATTGGCAAGGTTCTCCATCATCTTCACAGAATACAGGTATCAACTAGAAAAATGCACAAAAAGTTTCACTCTGTTATCATAGGCTCCTCCAGACCATTACTTCAAAATCAATCTCTGCAGCAATGCCCAAATGCCAAACAAGTCAAGGACACAGCACAGCTGACACTCTTCATTCCCTTTCTAGAGA
>WEKY01061515.1:0-112141 GCA_013390045.1 Picathartes gymnocephalus
CTGTGTTGTGATGTGACTTGTTTGTGGCCTCTTTAGTGTGTTGAAAGTGCCTTAGATGTGAAAAGGGAATGAAAAGGATTCCAGTTAAGTAGAGGCATCCCCAGTCCAAAGCTGGCTTGTTGAGCTCAGGGTGATTCTAGACTCTCTTCCATTGTGCTCACAATGTTCTGTGTGAGAGTGTTCCAATTTTGTGGAATTGAGAGTGTGGGAAGGATGATGACTACAGAAAAAGCAGCATAAGCAAACAAGGTTAATTCAGCCTCGCTGGGCATAACCTCACTTACCCGAAGATGCAGGGAGATACACAACAAATTCTCAGTCTTGCTTTTCTCCTGGGTAGCCTTATTGAAATCAATTTGCATTCTTTAGTTCCCAGGATGTTCTTACAGTGTCCATGTCTGTTTTGGTAAAGATTTTTTTGGTAGGTAGCTAAAGTTCAAAATCTTTGCTGTCATAATATCCTTGGTCTTAAAAAAAATTAAGGGTTACCCATTTGGTGTTTATTACAACAACTCTTCCTTCCTTATGTGAAGGAAATTATATCTTATTTCTCTCATTAGAGTAAAATATAACCCTTTAAATATGTTGGTATATCATTGCATAAATTATGAGGACTTCTCTCTGTTGATATGGAATGCAGATTTTTCAGAACTGGAGAACAGAGATGCTGAGCAGTGAAAATAAAAACCAGATGTCTTTCTCTGTCTCACTCAGGAGGTTAAAGCTTATCAGGGTATTTTAACTCTTGAGGTCCTGTGACAGGCAACTTGTGTTGGACAGAGGGAACTGGCACTTTCAGGTGCAAGCTTGGGCATCCAGTTAATTCTGCTTTGCTCTTGGGGTTTGTCACAGGGTAAAACAGAGTGTGACAAATGTGAAAGTTTTGCCACTGTTGGGGTTTTTTAATGTAAATAAAGGGTAAAAGGTGTCTTGTAAATATCTATGTGGCTGGGCCATTGTCCCTTTCAGAAGCCCCCATGGCAGACCTTCTCATGGAATTGCTTGCTTGGTTTGCTTGTCAATGTGAAGTGTATTCCCCACTCTGCACCCATCACTAAGGGGCTTCTGTATATCACCCATGGCATCTAAACAAATAGCAGAAACCTCTCCATGTAAGGGCTGAGACAGGGAGGCTGAACATGGAAAGAAAGAGAGAAAACAAAACAATCTGCATCTTGCCCATACCCTCTGTGCAGAGCAGCAGGTGACACAAAGCCATCTGTGCCATGTTTGGGGGTCCCTTGGGCCGTGGGAATCCTGACATGTTCCTGTAGGTACCATTTCCAGACAGCTGGAGGCATTGGAATTGCACCTGCAGCCTGAGGATGTGGTGGCTGAAAAGGGTGATGACTTCACCATGAGAAAATGAACTTAGGGCTGTGTGTGGAAAAAGAGCTGCATTAAAAAAAAAAAAAAAAAAAAAATTGCATAAAACAGATATTTGTCATGAAACACTGATTTAAACAAACTGTAAGAGCCACGCAGATGACTCTAAAATGTGAGGCTGGCCTGTACTTCATGGTATTGCTACAGCAGTTTATAGTGTTTAGAGGGAGAGTTATGACGCAGAACAAATGAGATAAAAAGCTTGTTTAAGTGTGATTAAATGGCTCTAAAAGCTGCCCATTTTATAGGAAGGAGCTGCAGGCACGATGCCAAGCTGTAGCATGCTGTATGCTTCACCAGCTCGTCACATCCATATGGGCTGACTCAGAAGAATCTGTTTTAAAGTAATCCAAACTATTAATTTATGGACGTTCTCATCACCGGGCCTGAGTGCGTGAAGGGAAGATACACCCAGCGCGGTCATAAAGTGGTACCAGCATCTCCTGCTTTTAAAAGCAGCAGTTTAGATGTTTGGGATTGCCTTCCTCTGACATCACCCCAGCAACCATCAGTACTGGTGGGGTGGTCGCGGTCGTGTCATTTCCCTGTGGAGTTGTATTTGTTGGCAGCCAGCTCCAGCAAGGAAGGATCGCTGGGACTGGACGCTCCTGAGAGGGAAGTCAGGTTGCAGATGGATCAGATATCCCTGCAAAGAAAATGCTCCTTCAGCCAACAAGTTCCTTCTTTGATGGTTTATCCCAGAGAATTGAGCTGGTCAGAAATGTTCCCATGAAACATCATTCCTTAAGCCTGGCTTATTTTGCTGGAACTGCACTGAGCACAGTTGACTTTTCCCCATGCCTGAGGAAGAGAGCTTAAGGAAACCCACCTGTAGTCCTGGCAGATCTGTTCCAGGACAGGAGAAACACAGTGTGCACAAGTCCCTGGCTCCCGAGCGGATGCACCTGGTGGATTTGCCCCAAGGCCAGGGATGCTGGAGCTCTGCAGCTGCCCGCTGAGGCTGACGAGCTCTGACATGAGTTTCACTGGGAGGCTGCAGCAGGGTCTGGAGAGCTTCTGGCTTCCTGGAAACTGCTCTCCTTTCAAAAAAAAAAGCCCTGAAAAAAGTTTCTGTTCAATTTGGATAAAACCCAAATTTTATATATATATTTAAATCCATACGTTTTCAAGGCACTGGAAACACCGCTTTTCGGCCAGTTCTACTTGATAGTTTTATAGAGCTTTGCCATAATAAAAGCGAAGTGAGACGAAACAGAAAAGCCCTGCTTAGTAACAACGTGGGGTGGGGGAGTGGGAAGGGAGGCCTTAACCAGAGCCAGGCTCCCTGAGCCACTGCTGTGCCAGCAGAGGACAAAATACCAGCGCCAGGAGTGGGACTGAAATCACATGGGTACAAAGCTCTACATCTCAGGGCCCCTTCCACCCAGAGCAAGCCAAGGTGCTTTTTGGGGTGCTCTGTCCTCAGTGGTCACTGGTCTCCTCCAGGAGAGCACTGGGTTATTTCTCAGGCATATCCCAGCAGATGCTTTCAGCCTCTTATGGCTGTCTCCCCACATATGGAGCTTTGCTTTGTCACTAGACCCTGCCAAGGATCCAGTTCTCCTTTTGACAACAAAGAGCTGTTTTTATTTACTGTGAAAGCTGGTCTGGCCTTGGCTCTCTGTTTTGTAAATTATTCATCTTGTGTCAGTAGCAGTGGAGCTCCTCTCGAATGTTTCTTTCCAGCAAAGAATCAAGTTCAGGTTTGGAGGGAGGAGGAGGCCGAGGGGAGGAGTAGTGGGGCAGAACAGACTTAATAGCTTGGTGTCTTCATTAACACTAACCAGCCAGGTGACCATCTCCCCCTTGGATAATGTCCCGTCCTCCCCTGGTGCTGGGAGTAGCTGTGGCCTGTCCTGTTTCTGCGTGGGGGACTGAGCAATAGATCAGCAATTAGAGCCAGGATCCGTCCCAGCAAGGTTTTTCTTTCTTGTTTCCTAACTCCCCTCCCTTCTCAGTGGAGGTGCTTGTCTGAATCGCAGAGTTATAAAAAAATGGGTTGCAGATCTCTCAGCTGTATCAGGACTATCATTAAATCTAGAGCAGATGAGCCATGGCTTGGAAACAACCATGGCAGCAGATGCAAGATCACCTCTAGATAACACCTTCCAGAGCTGAATTACCCAGTTACATAAAAGGTTTTTGTAATACACACACTCAACTTCTCATATTGCAATTTATATTGCACCTTTTATTAACTTTCTCTCCTTACTTAGAGTGTTTTTCTGCATGACCACTGTAACCCCCCTTCACACAGCTGTAGGTGGCTGTTGGACATGTAGGCTTCCCCTTTGCCTCCTCTGCAGCAGGCTGTACAAGCCCTGCTCCTGTGCCCTGGCTTTTTCCCCCAGCTGGCAATGAACTGCTGCATCATCGATTGCCACGCTCTGGGTCCAGCTGTCCAGCCCGTTTTCCACCCATACAATCACCCATTTGTCCAGTCCACAATTCCTAGGATTGCAAACCCACAACCGTAAGAAATAGGGTGAGAAGCCTTCCCGAAAGCAAAGTATAGCACAGCACTGCTCCCACCTTGTCTCCACAGCCAGTCATCTCATCACACAAGGCAATCAGATTTATCTGCTCTAGGTAGATCTGTGTTGGCTATTCCTTAGTTATCTTCTAGAACTTCCCCTGTGTGAAAATGGACTCCAGCCTATATTCCAGGGATGGAGGGAACCCTGCTTCCTGAGATCCTTTTTCCACCTTTTTGACAGATGGGTCAGCCTTTTCCTGTCATTAAGGACTTGCCTTGATCACTGTGACCTTTTTCAAGCATTAAGCACTGGTCTGAGAGTCACATCATCCAGCTCCTTCAGTACCCTGAGGTGAAACCCATCCATCTCCATGGATTTAAATCCTGTGGTGTCTCTAACTTGTTGCTCCTCCACTGTTTGCTGTCCCTTTCTTTCCCAAGTAATTCTGGTTTGTCCAGAGGTCTAGGAGGAAGATTTACTGGTGAAGACAGAGGGAAAAAATGGATATTTAGTACTTTGGATTTTTTCAGACTGAAAGTGGTGGCTGTCACAAGGGTGTCTGCCACAAAAATGACAAATTTTCCATTTGAACTGGTTAATGGGACTGCAGGGTAAGATGTAATCATCCAGAGCTCAGTGTGAGCCAGGGATTTGCTTTGCTCAATATCTGAGTTCCGGCAGATCAGTCTCATACAGTGGGAACCCAAAGGAGGATGAATTCTCTATGCAACTTTGATATGCTTGTATCTGGTCTTATTTTCATGGATATTTTGGGCAGTAAGCCCCTTATCTCCAGCTATGTGAACAGTTTTCTAAACATCTGTCAGTAGCACCCGTGCCCATCTTGCTAATTTGGAGTGCCAACCCTACCGAATCTGTGTCTCACTACTAAAAATGCAACACAATTTAAACTGTGGCGTGCCTCGCTGTGTTCTGTAAACTTTATTTGCAAAGCCATCTTTAGCCATAGGAAGAAACCCATTTCCAGAAGGAAGACATTAGTGATGTGTGCAGTTGTGAGGGGTGGGAGTCAGGGTTGTGGCTGAGTTGGGCCCTGGAGGTCAGATGGTTATCGGAACCAGCTGAGCTTGAAAAACCAACAGAACAAATAGGTCTCTGGCATTTTGGCACTATATTAAATAGGATTTGTGGTACTTTCTGCTTCAAGCTGTGCCAAGAATAGCATGAGTAGCCTTTCTTGTTGAAAACTGGCACATCTGGTCCCGGTCCTAGTTGGAACCACTGGGGCACAAAAAATATGCTGCATTACTATTATTTGTTTTGAAACCTTTAGTGGAGGATTCAACCTAAGCTGGATATTCATAGTGTTACGTGATCTCTCTTGTCTTCCTCAAGCTCTGCACTCAACAGCAGAGCAGCTCAAGTGTCAGAAAGCACTGATCATCAGGGAATAATGGGATCTTCTCCTGCTCTGCTCCTGTGCTCTGTTCCCCCAGAGTTCTAACCTTTCTAAAGTAATACAATGTCCTTGCACAGAGGAAGAGTTAATTTAGCCAATGTACAAAAGGAGAAAGGGTGGAAAAATGAATTTATTTGGTGGGGCAGCCTGATGACAGCAATGGGAGGGGAGCTTGGGTCTGTACTGGCCCTTTTTGGGTCCTTATTTCTAGGCCAGCTTCCTCCTTACTCGCTCATACCACCCACCACACTGGGAAGGAAGGCAGAAACAAGAGAAATGGGTGGATTTAATCCACTCTTTCAAAGATGTTGCTGCTGGCTTTGCAGATGGTGGCAGCAGATGACAGAAATGAGCTCATTTTTCCTCTGATCATTTCTTTCATCCCTAATGAAAAAAAATCTTAAACTAAAGAGTTCCTACTAGAAATGTGGAGTTTTCTCCCTCTCTGTTTTTTTTTCTATGAGAAGTTAGTGACTAGGGAAAAAGAGAGTAAATTCTTGCAATAATTTCAGGAGTATAGTTTCCAGATATCTCAGTGTTGGCCCATTTGTCATAAATCCTATAGTTCCTCCTGCTATAGGCTGATGCAACGCTGAACATGGAGGGATGGCTTTTCTCATCCCTGTCTGCAGCTCTCTCCTCTTGGTAGCTGTTTCTGAGCTTGGATTTGCCAGTGGCTCCTGCTCCTTTCTTCCATGGGGACAGAGCAAGTGACAGGGATTCCCCAGCCAGGAGCAGGCTGGTTAATCCAGGCAACATCCAGACAGGAAGGCAAAATGTGGCAGGATGGACAATTGGGCTGTGTTGGACCCGAAGGTGGTTTCCAGCCCCAAGCTGACCCAAGAGCATAGACTGAGCTCCTGGTGCCAAGTGAACCATGCACTCTCTTGCTAAACGTCCTGATATCTCAATCCAGGCCTATTCAGCAGGACACACTTGGACTTCGGAGAAAGAACTTCAGTACCAACTTCCATGAATTTCAGCATGACATTTATTTCCCTAAGTTCTGATTAAACAGTGAAAAGGCAAAGGAAAATTTAGCCATCAGCTATTTTCTTGTCTTGTTGCTCTTTGAGTTCAGTTTGCTTTTAGAGTCTGCACTCTTGAATTAGACAGCTGTACTGCCAGGAAGAAAGAACCACCTTCTTTTTTTTTTTTTTTTAGGAAGAATACAACAGGTGTGATTCCCAGAAGCAGTTCTCGTAGCATTATTCATATGCTTCAGCAACACCTCGTCCTCCTGCAGTCTCAGTTTTCCACTGTGTGTTCCTGGTGGGATGATTTGTGCTGATCTTAGCTCAACAGGCTTTACAGGTCCCCTGCTTACAGCCTAATAAGTGGGGTGTAATTATTAAAGGAAAAAACAAAACCATACCAAACCCATCAGGACATTTCTTAAAATAATATGAATTGCCCATTCAGCTGTTCACACACTGCAAAGTAGAACCCAGACCCCTTCTTGAGCTGAAATCCTTCTTGAAGCCTGGGTCCCATTGAGGATTTAGGACTGGATTCTCATTTATGCTGAGGTCTCTTGAGCCAACAAGTACAGGATGTAAATTATTTTTACTCTCACTTTCACATGAGAATTAGGCCTTTCGAGTCAACTTGAGTTACCCTGTGCTGGCTGCAGCAGTCACACATGACCACCTGTTGTTTCTTGGTTGAGCTCAGCTGTATTTAGGGTTTTTTGGCAGGAATGCTTCCTTTTCTGTGTGTTTTCATAGCCCTGGCCACTAGGTGCTACTGCAACACAGATGCAGAGATGGTTAAATGGAGCCAGGAAAACCGTGGCCCTGGGAGCTCAGCATGGAGCTCAGGATGTTTCTGTACCAATGGTGGTGCCCATTCCGAGCTGCTGTGGGGATGGTCCGGTGAGCCTTGGGAATGGTAGAGGAGTATTGGGTGCTGTGGTGAGGCTCAAACAACCTCTCCCAGGAAATGAACCCCAGAGAAAAGGACTTGGAGGAGGGACTCCACTTCCTGCAACTCAGGATGAAATATGGGAAAGCACTGACTGCACATGGGAATGACGCTTTTGGCCACCAACTGTTGGTGGAAGACCTAAAACTAAAGGCTACTTGTGAAGTATTACTTCATTGAATGGTTTGATTGAAATGGGCATCAAAGATCATCTCATTCTGGGCAGGGACACATTCCCCTAGACCAGGTTGCTCCAAGCTCCATCCAACCTTGAACACTTCCAGGGATGGGGCATCCACAGCTTCTCTGGTGAGGCACTGGAACTGTGAGTTCACACCTCACTCCTCTCAAATTGTTCATTCATTGAATCATAGAGTTTATGGCTAAAATGAAAGCTTGGACCTTCTAGGGTGACATCCTCAGTGTAGTAGAAATCAGATTTCACTGATGAACCTGGTATGGAGACCAGCTGATGGTGTGTTGGCAAAAAAATCATGTCCAAAAAAGCTTCTTCTCAACCTTAAGACATCAGGAGAGGAACACCACTTACTTTCCATGGTTATTTGTGCTCAGTGTCTACCCCTGTTTGTGCCTTCCCACTTACTTGAATTCACCTTGGAGTGTGAAGGAGATTCTCCTCAAATATGTTTAACCAGGATTTAAACAGGGATCAAAAATATATGCAATAGATCTGCTCTGTATTCTTCAACTGCGCTTTCTTTCTGGTTTATATTTTGGGCTTCTTTCTTTCCCCTGGAAAAAACAGAATCCTTAATAAAATGGAATTTGTAATTAAAACAACAAAACAAAACTATTTCTTTTAAAACTTGAAAGTGAAAAATTTGGTTTTAGGAAAACTGTGTTCCTTAGGCTGGCTTCATTTGATATCTTCAATCCTCAGCATGATGCTGGCTTTCATAAGACTTAATTTGTGTAATAGAAACCAGCAATAAAGGCAGCAAATGTTCCCTTTGCCCTGTTGCTAAGTTTGATTCATCTGGGCTGACTTTAGCACCTCCGAGGAGGCAGCAGAGGGACAGTTTGTACAACTCAGCCTTAGAACAAATATGTTAAACGGAGACAGAGACTCCTCATTCTCACGGGCTCTGGTTTGTCCCCCTGAGCAGTTTTCTTGCTGCAATACAGCCCAAGGACCCAGAGGTCTCACGGGTTCCTGCCCAGCTCAGCCCCAGCGCTTCCCCATTTCACACCACCCCAGTCTGGGCTCTGGACACTGAGATCTTTGTGTGATTTTTTTTTCAGAGTGGGTGGGCCATCTGCCAAGAAGGTCGGGCAGAGCTCTGTGCATTTGGTAGTTCTGAATAATTCTGCTGCTGTCTTCTGTAAAAGAAGTGAGAATGCAGAGATTTTTGTTGGTATCCTCTAATGCTCTGATAGTTTTACTCTTGGCTTCTAGGAAAACAACAATCCTTATCTATTGAGCTTGTAAATTTTGATTACTCTTGACATCGTCTACTGTTCTGTGCTGTTTTAATTACTCCCCTGCCTTGTATCCAGTTGGAGCTGGAATTCAGAGCTGATTTAGTTTTTCATGCATGTAATGCAACTTAAAGAAAAGCATTTCACTAGAGAGCTTTGACATTGTTTGGTCCTTGTTTCACTGCTAAAATTGGCCTTTCTTTAGATGAATGCAGGATAGAGCAGACATATGTGAACAGTACCTCAGTATTTGTTATTATTTTTCAGCTGCTGCCTAAGAGGCTTGACCGTTCCGTGTTGAGTCCATGAAGAATTGGAGCATCCTTGCTCCAGCTGGTGCCCTCCTTTGACACAGAGTATTCCAGGAAAGATGACGTGACCAGCCAGGGGCCACTGCAGATCTGCACAATGTGATTTATCCTATGCTGCCAGTGGGCTTGGAAAGCCAAATCCAGAAATCAGCTCTTCCAAAAAGGCTGTGCTGGGTGCTGACTGCAGGTAGTGCTGGGCCATGAGGGGGATATGCATGGCTGGCACTTTGTTGCCCTTCTAGTAAGGTTGCTACTACTTGATTTGGTCTGTTTTAAGCCTAAAGGAGCATTTTTTCCCCCTTTATGCTGTCTCTTAAGGACTTGCAGATTCTGCAATTCACTGGATGTCCTTTGGTGCTGATAATCACTCCAGGACAGAAATCACTATCTTTTCAGGCATATATCCAAAGTTTCTGCTCAGCAGCATATGTATGTTCAAATGAGATTTTGCTCTCCATCCAAGCAATAAATACCTGAGATGCTGCTGTGTTTGCTTCAGTCAAACGCTGAACCTCAAACCCCATCCCAACCCGGTCTTTAAAACAGCCCCCCAAAGCTGGCATTTTCATACTGGTTGGCAAGAGCCATTAAGAGAGCTCAAAGAAATGAGTCTTTGGAAGTTCTTTTAATGGAGGCTGAGGGAGGAGAGAAGTTTGGCAATGTGAGATAAGCAGTGACATTACGAAATTGTAAAGCTGTCTCCTACTGAAACCATGCTAAATGATTTGGAACACTCTGAGACGAGAAATGTGCACCATCAGCAGTAACGAGCTTGAGAGAGAGTTTGGCCAACACCAAAAATTTTAGATTTGGATCAAGACTAATTTGTCTTCCAATTTTGCATGTTTTCCCTGTACTCAAATTGTGCTCTTTTGAAGGCACTAAAACTGACCAGTTAATTCCCACTGCACCAGGAAAACCCGGCCTGGACACTTCCACACACACAGCCATGTGCCCTGTTTATTGTCCAGTGTCACCTTTCGGCCACACAGAGTGATTCTGTTGTAAATAATAATATCAGGATATAATTTGTCAGAATGCCACATTGCTGTTGTTGCTCGAATACTACTTTGGGAGGAAACAATTTAGAAGAACCGTTCAACTGGGGCTCTTTCAGGCTTGGATACTTGAAAAACAGCAAGACCTAAAATACTCTGTCAGACTGTTTGGTATATTGCAGTAGACTGGCTGGTGACTGTGTGTGTCACCATCTTCTCTGAGACAGGATGTGACATGAATCTTGTAGTGACAAACCTTACAAGATATTTTTCTTCAACTCAAGTGATGGATAGTGCTTTTAGGATCTGACTGCAGGGCTTAGTGTAGTGACAACATGACATTTTTCATGGTCATAAAGTGGTTACAATAGATCTGAAGTGTTGTGAACCGCTAATTGTTAGGAACAAATTTTATCTGCTGCTCAAAGTTCCATGTAGATTGCTACATCTTTCCTTTAAACAATTGTTATTGTGCTTTTTGTGCAAACATTTGCTTATGAGCTGAGCCTGGAGGTTACAAGTTCAGAGCTTTCCCTGGACAAGAAAATGGTCCTGACTGATGGTTGACATTGGGTCCTCCAAACCTTTGGGAATATTGATCTCCAACAGCTCCTTCTTTACATGATCACATTCTTGCCCTCTCCTTGTCTTTACTGTGTGTCAGAGCACCCTATTTTGCTTCTGTAGTGGTCATGTACCCCTTGAGGCTCCTGCTGTGAGGCAAACCAGCCCCTCACACCCACCTTATCCTCAGTCCAGGCCTTCTGTCATGAAGGTGGCACAACCACCATGAGCACCCCATCAGGAGATGCCAAACCTGAGCAAATACATCCACTGGAATTGTATTGATTGCCACAACAGGCAGACACTGAACATAGACCTCTCCAAAGAATACTTACTGAGAGAACTGTTAAAAACCATATTTATCTACAGCCAGAAAAATGTCTCACTGAAACAGTAATCTTATTTCTATGGAACTTACCAGCCCAGAAGCAGCACTGCCCACCTGCATCTCCACTGCTTCCAGAGGTAGCTGGTGTCCAGGAGCACCCAGGAGCACCTCCAAGTCTGTGCAGTTCACAATCTTCTACCAAATGTAATAAACCTTCCTGGAACCACCAGAACTGTGAGTTGCTGAGAGGCGATTGCCTCTGTGGGATGCCAGTGGGATGGTCCAGAATGAGTAAGTATCATTTGCATTTTTAATTCATTTGGATAATCCTTAATCCTTGCTGCCTGAGATAAAGGAAGGCTGAATGTATCCTGAAAGTGCATGGAGGGCTGTGCTGCAAGCCAGCCTTTGCAACAGTTGGTGCTTTCATTTGGCCTTTGATGTTTATCAGTAGGAGTAAGAACATCAACACATGTGCTCTCTTTTTCTGTCCACTGCTTTGAGGTAGGGCTGCCCTGGCCTTGGTCACAGTGCTTTCTTTTGTTCCCCTTGGTTCTTTCTTTTCTTCTTCGCTTTGACACCTCAGTTTTTGTCTGCTAATTTTTTTTATTTCTGGCACTGGCTAATGCTCTGGGCCAATGCCTTTTAAGAGCCTCTGGAGCAGGACACAGGAAAAGAGCCAAAGCTGGAGAAAGGCTTGGAAGACACACTCAGCAAAGCACACAGGTGTAGCCATGGGTGAGAGCTGGTCCAAAGGAACAGGAGTCAGCTTTCATCCTGAAGGCCAACCATACATCTGCACTCACTCCATTGCTGCTGGGTAATTCCAGTTTCAGCCTGGGAGGGCTGGGGTCAGTTGTCCTGCAGGAGCTGTGGAGCAGTGACTGCAGTCTGCTCCTCCCCACCACCCAGCTTCTAACTGTGGTCAAACTATGGCCGGACTCAGTGATCTCAGAGCTCTTTTCCAACCTAAATGACCCTACAGTTCTGAATGTTGGTGGGATAGAAAGTATTGCTCTTTATAGTCAACAAGCTGTGTAGGTTGATTAGCAAGTTGCTTAAGATTCAATCCCTTTCGCTTCCTCAGATCGTTGAAATAAGGAAATATACAATGCTAAAAACCTCATTCACCATGACAGTTTTTCTTTGGTGGTCTGTTCTCCCCCTGAGAGCCTTAGGGATTGTCCCCCACAAAACTGCCCGACCTTCTTGTGATAACAGCACTCAAACATGGTCATTCCTTGCTTCGTTGCCCAGTGTAGAAACATCTCTTTACAAAAAGGGTTAAGGGTGTTCCATGTTTCGCATGATCAGGTACACACTGGCAGTGTTAGAATTCATACATCCTCCTGATCCAGTGAGGATAGCTCTGAAGTGACCTTGTGGAGAACTCTGAGGAGTTTCTGTATGGTTTCACACAGGCTTATCCCCATTGTAGATGCCTTAAATCCATCCAAATCGAGCCTTTTAAGAGTCCTCAACAGATGAGTGAACCTGGTGCTTATGCAAAAGAAGGGCTTATTTGTTTTACCCCCACGTTTCAGAGATTTGCATCATGCTTCACATAATTTTGATGATTTCTCGTTCCCCATCCCAAGCTGCTATCCAAGCATTCTGTACTGCTCAACATTGCTCATCTGGGAGAAGGAAAGAAACCTGAGCAAGGCTTTTACAGGCCAGGACAGAGTGATGAAAAACTGTAATATGACAGAGTTGTATCAGCTCAATTTGAAATGATTCAAAGTTCCTTCTCTCCTTGGGAACTCACAGAGGGCTTGGGCAGACCATCACCCCTCTGTGGCAGTTCCTAAATATCAGCTTGAGGCCTCTGGATGTTTTCAGCCAAATTTATGGGTATGTCCCTGAATCCCAAAGTGTTGGCCTGTCCATTCAAAGTGGCAAGAGCAGAAAGCCCCTCTATTTGTCCTGTGCATGGGATTTATCTAAAAGCTCCTTGAAACCCGTTGGCAAGTGGCCTTTGCATCGGGGCCATTGTAAAAAATGAAGTTTGTGACTGGATAGAAAAATTGTTTTGAATCTTTCCTGCTATTTTAAAGCCAAATTCTGCAATATCCTCAACCATTTGCATTGTACAAACCCACATACTGAGAAAAGTGAACAAATTAGAAGACACAGTGTTTGTGTAGTAGCAGAGAGAAACCTGAATGCATTTTAGGAGCTGAATGTTCTTATTCTGCATCCAAGAAACAGGAAATATATTTCCTCTGTGTGTTTCATTGCTAAGAGAGATTTCCCCAATCACAGTATCTTTATCATCCAAATTTTAAATACCCCAGGTTTTACTCAAGAGCATTGAGTAAAACTGATCTGTGCAGCCTCTTCAGTGGGAAATGTGAACATCCCTGCTCATCCCTTTCAGCTGTGAAACCATATAAATTATACAAATATTGCAAAATTGCAGTCCCCTCTCCCTCCTGCTCTCCCCCACCTACCCACCCCCTTGGCATGTGCAAAGTTTGCTCCGCGCACACAGAGCCAGCTGGTTTGGACTGCAACAGCAGTCAGAGGGGTAACAAGGCAAAACCTCCAAAATCAAAGATTCTTAGGCATTGTGCAGCCAACTGAAATGAGCAGTTATTTTCATCCTGCCTGAAAAAGCCCAGGGTGTAGAAGCAGTAGTGTGAATTACCCCTTATTGTGGGCAAAAATAATGAGTTTTCATTTTACCTTTGGTAGCGAAGGCAGTAACTGCAGCAGCGTTTCTTCTACTTGTGACAAGAAGTGAAATACACACGTGATGGGGAAACAAATTAATTGTGAGGGTCCTAATTAAAATCACTGGGAGAGGTATTGCATTACAGTGCAAAGAAACAGATGAATATGACCTTTCTGTGAACTTCTCAACCCTACTAGAAGCATAAATTTGAAGTCTCCTAGCGGAAAAGTGTTCTGGCACTGAACTGGTGTCTACAATCAGGATTTTGTCTGCAGGTATCAATGCACAAAATCTCTGCCTCGTGGAGCTCTGAGTCCCCTGAGGCTCCTTATGTTTTGCCTTCGTTTGTTATAGTCCATGTCAGAGGGTTTCAGTGGCCTGGCCCAGCTCTGGCTGCTCCCCTCTCCTCACAGCCTCCAGCATTTCCTTAAAACACAAGGAAAAACTGCAAGGAGGTGCTGAGAAAGGCACAGTAACTGGAGCAGAATGGAAAGCTGTGTCCTGCAGAAACATTTGCTGGAGATACGTGACTTTTGTCTGCTACCAATTGTCACAAACAGTTAAGGCAAGCAATTTATGGCAGCGTGGCTCACATTTACCCTGCTAGATTTCCATCTCTGACTCCTACCTGGCACATTGCACTCCTTCCTCCTGATTTTCAATTTAGGGCAGGGCAAGATGATCATTATGAAACAGATACACTCCTTTATTTTTTAAAGGACTGACTTTTGGGGGTTTTATTTGGCTCCCTCATCATTAAGTAAACGCTTTTGCTGAGTGACAGCTGTTTCTGCTCAGATACGGAACACAAAGTTTGGCTTTGTTTTAATCCTGGGATGTTTATCACAGCACTTTGAAGCGTACACCCTTCATTTTCCCCTTCTCTATCTCTCCAAAGCTTTGGGGTTGAGAAGAAGCAGGAAGAGGAAGGGTTTTCAAAGGGATGTTTCACTGTTAAAAGTTCAGCTTTGCTCTCATATGTGATTTTCCTGGTTGGCAGCTTTATGGCTAAAACCTCTGTTTTAAAACTGGTGCGCACTGGTGATATCATGAACATGCCACATGGTGTCTGATGGCTTTCAGTGACAGCAGATTTATAGCATTTTCCCTCATAAAAATCCTCTCCTCTGCCAAAAGAGATCCAGCTGGAGTTATGAAATCACTAAATGGACCCTGCCACAGTGAGGAAGTTTGGCCTTTCCAGTCCCCTCCATCTGTTGTGTGCAGTGCACATCATAGCCTGGTACTCTGGGAATCACAGCATCCATGGGGTACCCCTGGGAAGGCTCCTTATTCCTGTGGAGACATGGGATCTGAGAGCAGTTTTGGGGTCTGTGTGTGCTGCTTTGCAATTAATAGGAATTTCATCTTATTCCATTCTTACCAAGTTTTATTAAAGTCAGTGCATAAGATATTGGTGAAGAGCAAAAATTCCCCCCCTAACTGTGAGATATTTCACCCCTGAAATCTGAGTGCCTCCAAACAGACCTAATCCCTTCCTGAGTGCTTGGGAAGCGGTTACTGGAGCTTGGATGTCACCCCAAAGAGATTTTAGTTAATAATTCTTTCACTGGGAAATGTGTTCTGAATCTGCTATGACTCTCTGACCACTAATGGCTTTCGTGTTGCTCACTGTGAGATTCATAGGCAATTAGGGGAATGGAGACAGATCTGCTAGCTAATTGCTGCAAAAATCATCCTCTGAATGGTTGAAAACCAGAATTCCTCAGCTGAAGTCCACAAATGTTTTCATGCAAACTGCAGAGGTGCCCCAGAGGCGCCGGTGTGGTGAGGATTTGGGAATACTGGGGCAGCGTGGGGGGTTTGGAGGGACTGGGCTGGAAGTAGCAGAGGCAGCTGGGATTTGCCATCCCTCCAGAGACCCTGCACTACCCATCCAAAGGCACCGCTGGCTCTCCTGGCCACGGGGCATTTGCAGAGTGTGTTGGAGGTTTACTGTCAGCACTATTGCCTTTGGGGAACAACTGTGCCATGAACAGAGTGTAAGGGACATATTGGCACAGGACCAGAGAACAACTTCATATCCAGCTCCCTTGGAATTCCCTTTCTGTGTACCAGTTTAAGACTAGAAAGTCCAGCTCCTTGCTTGCTTTAGTTTTTGGGATTGGGAGGACAGTACTGTTTGAAAGGCATCACTAAAAACATATATATATTGATCTTTATATTTTTATATATATATATATATATGTACACATGTTATATACATTTTATATGTATGTATATACACACACACGCTATATTCATTTTTAAATATATATATATATATAATTTGTAGCTGACATCCTAGCTGGAGTCGAGGGATTGGAAAGAAAAATGGAAAAGAAAATGAGAAAAGAAGAGTGAAGAAATAAATGTCTTTGTGAATATGGATAAGAAACTCAGGGAGATCGCTATGTGTCTTATAGTCTGGAATAAAAATCAGGGTGTCAGGGTGAGGGAGTCAGAATTTTTCCTTATGATTTTAGCAACAGATTGGACTAATTAAATGAGAGGACTATCCTAGCTGGCTTTGCTTCTGCTCAAGCACATCACACCTGGCTCTGCACTGTTTGTGCTGACCCCTGTCAGCCGTGTAAAGTGAGACTTTAGGGACCAGATCTGAGAGAAAAGGGCATTAAAGAGCAGGTTGGCCTTTGGGCTTTGCTGGCAGTGGCGTGGCACGGAGCTGGGACAGGCTGGGCTCCTGCACCCAGGGCCCTGCCGAGGGAGGACACAGCCGGGCTGTGTCGGGTTCTGCCCCGCTTAACCTTTGTATTTATTTATGCACCGCCTTTAATTCTTTATTTATTCTGCATGTGAGCGTGGATTTAATGCTCGGCTCCAGGCAGTCCTGTGTTTATCCACGGGGCTGCAAAGGTTCAGACTGACAGTAGGTTTTAGCCCCGAGTGACAAGGCCACCTCTCAGTCTGCCGCCGCAGCGCCTGTCTGCTCACTGGGGCACTTTGGCTGACAGGGTATTTACTCCCAGAAGCAACACTGAGGTCACTGGGTCCATGCCCAGGAGCCGGGACCATTCTCTGGTCGGTTGTGGCTCCTGGAGCACGAGGTGCAGAGGCTGAGATGCTGCAGGGAGTGGCTCTGAGCTGCAGTTTGTCAGCAGCAGGGAGTTGGCCATGTGGGATGGAGTTAATGGGACATCTGCACATCGCTCTCTTCCCTGGCCTCTGTTTAATGCTCCTTCTATTCTCAGCGACAGAACAGCCCCTGAGGGGCAGTTGCCACCAAGTGCAGTAAGGGAATACCCCTGTGGATGCTCTGGCTCCTGCTCTGTGCCGGACAAAAAAAGGCAGCAAACCAAAATACCCTGTACCAGTGCCATGTCCATGCCCTTGGCCCCATTCTCACACCACACGGAGCACAGGCGCCACGGGGAGCCAGTGTGTCACCATTGTTCATTGTTAGTGGCTTCAGATCTGAAGCAGTGAGTGGGGAGCCAACATCCCACTCCAGCTTGCAGAAACCATCCAGCTCCCTCTTTGTTTGCGGGCAAACAGAGGGAATAACAAAGGGTACTGCTGAAATCCAGCAGTGTGGCAAGATCTGCATGTCATGGTTGCAGAGCCAGTTGAAAAGGAAGAAAATAGGGTTTTATGAAGAAAAATTGCAGATCTCCGTGTTGCTTCTGTTTCCCAGGGTGGTACCATAGCTGAAGGTGTGTCCTGAGGGGTTCTCATGGCTGCTCTCCGTATTGCAGAAGTCACAGAAATACTGTGAAGATGTCAAAGGAAAAGGAAAAAGAGAACCCCACAGACAAATGGCCTGTCAGTGCACTCAGTGGTGAAAGGAAGGTGGGGCAGGGATGAAAGAGGACAGCCATCAATTAAAGAAATGAGGAAAAATCTGGTAACACTTCAATTTTCCAAAACCCAAAGCTTATGTAAACCCTAGTTTGTTTTTGGTTTCAAAACCTTCTCTGTGAAAGAAAAGATCTGATAATTGGAAATAATGCTTTTGTACTGATTATTTCGGTCTTGGGAAACCTGCTGTTTCAGTAACAAATCCTTTCACATAAAATATTCCAAAAAGCTGGAGGTGTTTGTGTGCAGTGCTGTAACTAATGAAGGTGATTCTCAGATCAAACAGATGTTTCTGCCTGATTTCACCTGCTCTGAGGACAGTCTGACACCTCCTTTCCTTACAAACCCAATCCCATGGAAGGCTGGCATGTTTTGCCTGTGATGGCCCCCAAATCCAAACCCTTTCACACTAAGGAGGAGGTCAGCAGGAGATGACAGCTGAAATATGGAACTTCTGCTCATGTGGTACCACATCTTTCCGTGTCAGCAGCCAGGAACTCCAGATGTGGCAGGGAGCAGCACTTTCTGGAGGACACAACAAACACATGGCTGTGCCCACCCCTGCTCCACAGGGAGCCGGGGCCACAGCCAGATGTGAGACCTTGGATGTCACATTTCCAGCTGCAGGATTGATGGGCAGGACACAAACATTACCTGTGGGGGTGAAGTCCTCCCCCAAGGCATGCAGAAAAATCTCTTTGCTTTCATTTCACTGCACGCCTGTCCCTTCTCATCCCTCTGATCCAGATGCTCCTTTTCATGCTGCTGTGAGAGGTTAACATTGCTGACAGGAATCGATAATCTGAGATGTGGAGCTCATTTCTTGGCAAATCAGTGCAGAGGAAGTAAACAGTGCCTGTTTGTTTTGACTTTCTCCCCTCGTTAAATCTGGTTTATTTTACTAGATGGTCTTTTGATTTCATTAATTAAAATACGGCTGGACAGGGAATGAGAATGAAGACAAAGGACATATACAAAAAGGGAGGAATATCATTTGGATTCCTGTTGCCACGAAGGAAGTTGTAAGAGGTAATGCAGATCTTCATCTCTTGGCTCTGTAGCTGAAGGGAGGAGAGGATGGTAATTTTAGCTCTCCGTGGTGCTTTGCTAGAATTCAGAGTTGAGATTCAAGGTCTTTGAAAAAGCTGGGTTAATTAATGATAAATAAAACATGGTGAAGATAAGATATAGCAAAATAAAGCAGACCAAAGCAAAAATATATATTCCAAATCAATTGTTACAAAAGCATCCACTATATTTTAGTGTATCCCCTGTCTTTTAGAAAAACATTTTGGAATAGGGTTTTTTGTCTGTTCATATTTCAGCAAATATTAATAAGCTGTTGGACTATCAGTGTGTGGATTCTTTTTGAATTGGTTGCACAGATTTTCTTTAATGCTTTCGCCAAAATTTCTCCTCTGTGCTGTTGCACTGTCAGGACAATTCATCCAACTCATACCCCACTTGCTATGCTGAATTGAGATCAAGTAGCTGTGACACTTGCAGCTGGAATAGTAAATGTATTAAAAATTACAGCTTAAGAAAGACAAATTCTACTTCAAAATCAAGTCTTGGACCTCAAAACGATGGATGGTGGCCATTGGAAAGAATGTAAAAGGCAAGATGCAATATTTCATAATTTTGAAAAATGAAACACTTGGGAAGTGTCAAAGTATTTATTCAGAACTTTGCATAGGAATTATTTTAACTTTCGTTGATTTGTTTAGTCTCGCAATTCACATTTATTTTAAAACAGGTGCTGAATAACTGTCTTTTTTTTACAGGTTTCCTTTTGGGCTGAAAAACATATCTCATTCAATCTAAATCCACACCTTTCTCAGGCAGTCAAATGCTTTCAGTTGACTCAGGTTTATTGCTGAGCAAAAGCAAAATCTCCATTTTGGTTTGACTTGAACCAACTTTCAGATTATTTCTTGTGTTGCTGCTGACAGGAAAACCAGCTGGCTCACCCTGGGCTGACACCCATAATTGAATGAGTAATTAAGCCCTTTGCAGTAATCGGATTATGAAGGAATTGGGCTGGTGGCTTCCCACCAGAGCCTCTGCAAGGGTAACCCAGCGAGGGCACAGCACCCAAAAACCAGGGCTGTCCCCAGGTATTGTGGCTTGAAGAACAATCCCATCTCTGCTGGCTTCAATACTGGAAACACTCGATTTTCTGTCCGTATTCTCTGATTTGCACAATCTGTAGGAAAGTTTTATTTTTGCTCCAGGAAGGAAATTGTTTCCTGCCCTCCCCAAATTATGAATTCTGCTTTTTACTGCCTTTCCTCGAGCACCATGCTGAACAGGACTGGCCTTCAGCATGTCCATGGGCTTGCCTGAACCTGAGGAGAAACATTATCAAGGGTTTATGAGCACCATGCAGCTCACAACAGCTGGCTCTCCGTGTGTTTCCATGACAAGAAAGGCTTTTTATGACCTCCAGCCACTTGGGAACCAGCTGAATTCGCAAATCTCATTTTTTTCTTCCCCACTACATGAAGAGATTGCTAGGCAAGCAGGAGGGCTTTTGGAGTGTTTTTCCAGCTCAAGGTTTCCTACTGGGTGCCATTAAATGGCAGGTAAAATGTGGTGGTGGTTGGGCGATGCATAACACGATGTGTTGTTTGCTACCTCACTGTGATAATTTATGCTTTGCTGGGACATTCTGCAAAACTGAAGGCTCTAAACATGTGTTATGAATTGCTTGAAAATGAGAGGAAACTTAACTTTCCTTATAAAAAGACTAAGGGCTGTAATTTATTACTGTAAACAAGAATGGGAGGACAAAAAAAAAATCAATTAAAAAAGAAAATGTCAAGCTCTTTTTACTCAGAATTTGAAAGGACCTGAAGTCGATTGTTTCCTCCTGTGGAAGGTCTGTTTTCTATCAGCCAGGCAGAAGGGCTTTTGTTTCTAGCAGTCAAATCAACAGGCCAGTAAGAGTAGCTTTGAACTGCAATTTGTCTTTACGTATTTTGAAAATGTTCTTTCGATGTGTTTACACGTTGGCTGGGGCACTTCTGCTGTAGTCAGCTCTTTCTGGGACAATTAATCAAACGATCAAGTCTCTGATTAATCAAAGTCCCTCCTGACAACTCCTTTCTTTCAGTCACCTGCTGAGTCTCTACTAAAACCCAAACAAGCAAATGATGAAACTCTTCTTTTTTTCTTTTTCTTTTTTTTTTTTTGATGGGGAAGAATGAAAGAAAGAAATTTAAAAAAAGGCGGTGTGTCTTGCAGATTTGGCACTTTTCGAGGTACATACCTCGAGGAGAGAGAGCTCTTGGACTGCATTTGTGATGCAAACTGGAACCTTTGGCTACCAAATGCAGGATGTGGTGTATCCTGTTCAAAGAGGCACATATTTTGCATGTTTTTGTTGGCTCCTCTCAATCAAAGCATGCTGTGATTCAGCTACACTAAAAATTAACAATCTATGTTATAGCCGTGTATTACATTATGACCCCCTCTTTTTTTTTTTTTTTTTTTAATCTTTTCCAGAAAGACATCTCCTAAAGAGAAGGGAAGGTAGGTAACAAAACCTTGCAAATGTTTTCATAATAATTATTTGACGGCAATCAAATCACGCCGCTTTAAAAGATCAGCTGAGCTATCTGTAAATATTTTCTCATCTCTGCAGAGCAGCACAAACTCCTAATAAAATGCATCTGTTTCCATTTCTGGGGTAAATTTGAGGTGGATTTTTATGTCAATGGCTCTTCAGTGTCACTGCAAATAGAAAAGAAGAGGAGAAAGAGTTAAAATAGGAAATACTGGCCCACAGCAACTTGGTATTTTTGTGAAACGGGTTTTAGGGATTTTCTTAAGGAGAGAAAACAGACTGCATTGGATGAGTTGATTGTGAGTAGCGTTGTCAAAATTCAAAGACAGGAATCTGAGTGATGGGTAATGTCATCAGAGTCTGCTGGCTGCTCAATTAGGGCTCTGAGCACTGTCTTTGTCTTGTAGGATTTTAGGCTCTTTATTAGCAACCATTCTTCACATCTATCCTTCAGAGGTATTTTTATAAACCAGTGAGGTGCTACAGAGGTGACACCTAAATATAATTCACTTTCTTTACAGATAAAAGCAAACCAAGCTACCAAGGAGCTCAAAATAACTCAGCTATGTCCAAGATCCAAGGACGGAGGCATTCCTGGGCTTTGCCAAGACTGGTCACATCCCCAGACTGCTCCTCTGCCCAGGGAATCATGTTCATGTTCCCTTCAAGCAATCCCACCTGCTTCTGAAAATTGGATTAGAGCGTTGTCCTGCTGTGAGCACACATAAAACACCTCTGGGTTAACTGGCAGAGTAGGAACACAGCTATTTTTTGCATACTTTGTTTCAGCATCTCTGGTAAATCTCCAGATTTCCTCCTATTCTATATTCCTGATGTACAAATCCTTTTATGAGCCCACAGTTTTGTCCCCCTGCCACACCTATTTCTAACTCACTAATTACTCTTGTTACATGCTGATGAGCCAAATAGTTTTTTTTTCCTTTCCCCAGGGTGGCAATTAAAATCCAAGATTGCCTTTATTAGCTGAAGTGGCCTTAGGAAAAGATCTTGTCCAACACATCTAATGACATCTTCTTAGCATTTTGTTTTCAGCAGGCATTTCCAAAGAAACTCCATCTTGTTTCAGGCAGAACTTTTTATTTCAGATAATGCTGTTTGCAGGCTCCATAAAAAATCAACATTTTGTTCATTCTTCCAGTTGCAAAACACCCCTCAAAAACAACCCCAAGCAAACACATTTTTCTCCCTGCTTGTTTTTATTTTGTTCTGTTTTCAATAACCTGTGCCTGGCATCTTGGGTATTTATCACCACAGAGAGGACTGGACATGAAAAAACCAACACAGCAGTGAAAAAAAAGAAAAAAAAAGAAGCCAAAATATAAATCTTAGAGAAATGATGTTCTGAGGAGTGAAAGGGTGTAAAGAAGTCTCTTGGTTGTAGTGGTGAAAGAAGCAATTTCATGTTGAGTTGTGGGTACAGAAGTGCAATAATGTCTTAAAATTAACATCTCTTCTGAACTTCATCATGGAGAAGACTCCTGATGGTTGGCAGATTCATGAAAATAGTTAAAATTGTCTTCTAGATGAATGTTTCTGGCTGTACACCTAAACCTGAATTTTAGCAGGAGATGAGCTCTCAGTCAACTACACTGAACTCAGAAAAAATATGGAGAGAAAGAGACATATAAACTAAAGCCACTAACAACCTGCCACATTTAAGATATTGAGCAGCCCTTTCTCATTCTGTAAAGTTTAAATATTTAAACAAATGAGGAAAATTCATCTTATTCTTGGCACAGGTCTTATCCATTTTATTACTCACTATCTCCAAATGTCTGAGATGCCAAGTAATTTCCAGTTTTTATCAAATTTTGACTTTGGAGCATGACTCTGGGATATTATGTTCAGAAGTGTGTGGAGCTTTTGAAGCTGAATTTCCTTGGATTTAATATATCCCTTTCAGAAATTTTCCTTTAGATGGAAATTCATTCTGAGCCAGTAATCTTATATGTTATTTCTAAAACTCTGAAGTTTATAAAGCACATAATGAAATTTAAGTCTTCAGCCCAGGTGGAATCACAAATTAGCATTGAGTTCTCTGCAAACAGCAGGGCTGGTTGCCTTTTTTTGTGCCTTTGCATAATTTTGGAAAAACCGTGGCATAAAACAGCTGCAGAGCCATGATGGTCAGGGGGCAGTCACCCCTGTCCTGGGAAAGCAATCCTTCCTTGGCAGGGGGAAGGTGCTTGCGCTGGAAGTGTGGGAGAAAACTGACCGTGACCTGGAGATATTTCCTCAGAACCTTCATGGGTCATGTCTGTCTGTACGTGGGTAAAGGATTCCTTTTGATGTGGTTATTATCTGGACCGTAGCAGTGGCACAACATTAATCACAACTAGTGATAGAGAGGGGTTTTTAAACCATTAAGATCACCAATCTTCAATTATGAATTTTGCCGTCTCAAATCCTCAGGCCGGTTCCATACTCAGCCAAATTTATCTGATTCCAAATTACCAAATAGCTTAAATTAAACTCAACATGCAGAAGCAGCCACTCCTGCTGTTTTCCCTGATGCAGGACAACATGAGTTTTCCTATAGTTTCTCTTGCAACATATTTATTCTGCAGGATATTTTGTTCACCAGCTCGATGCTTGATAAAGCTGTTGTGTATAAGAACATAAATGGAACTAACTCCATCCTGGGTGATAAGGACGCTGAGAGAAAAAAAGTCACAGTGAGAAGAATTAATCTGTTACTACTGTCTTGGTTTGCCTGTCTTATATCAAAGAAGCAGTGCTGGGAAGCATCACCTGAATGTCCAGGAGTTAGAGCAGGTGTGTGGTCACAGCTTGTTTCAACCTGTGCCTGTCCACATGGACTTACCTGGTTGTCAGAGCAGGTGTGGGAGCCACTGGAGTGCAGGCACTGCCTACTGGGCAGCCCCAGTAGCTGCATCTCCTCTTAAGTGTGTTTTCCCAGCACTGCTGCTCTGTGTTTCAGGTGGGCTTGCTTGCCAGAAGGAAAATTCTGTTTATGTAGCATGTTATGGAGGTGACACGCTCTTTGCCCCTGTTAGGAAAAATTTGCCTTTCCCCCTGAATCTAAACCAAAAGTCACACCCAGTGAAAGAATACAAATGCTCTTTTTATTTGGGAAAACACATAGCAGGAGTCAGCCACTTTCCCAGGCCAGTGGCAGGTAGAACTGGGATCCAAATTGGCGCAGCAGGGAAGCAAACAGGAATTTCATCTGAACTGTGACCAATGGACACTGTGCCGTGAGACATCTCAGGGTCTGAGTCCCAGAGCACGTTTTGATCAAGGAGATGAATTTGGGCAGAGCAGGGGTCCAGGTGTGGCTTCTCAGGAGCAAAAGTCAATAGTCAGCACTTTCTGGCCTATCTGACAGGCAGACACTTGGCCTCAGTGCTTATTGGTACAAGCAAAGTGTGTTTCATACCTATTAGCTGCTTTTCCTTCCAGGAATTGACTTGTCCTGGAAGCCCTGCCAAGCGGTTTATATGCAAGCCCATCACTGATGAGCAGCTCAGGCTGCCTGCTAAGCCACAGCTGAGTCCAGTCTGCTTTATATTCTCTTTTCACACTCAAGAGAGCGAGCACCAGGATTTTGTGAGCCCAGAGCAAAAAAAAAAATTAAACAATGGAAGTGTTCAGAGCTGTTTCCTTTGGAGATGCTCGCTGCTGATTAGATCTCCTGCACAGCAGGTATCCACCTAGCAAAGAGCTTAGCAAGAGCTGCCTCGGAGAGCCAGGGCGGCCCTGCAACGTGCAGGGATTTTTAATTCCATCTGTCACACACAGCTTCTTGCAAGGCTTCCAAAAATCACATAACCCCGTGCCCAGTCCCGGCTCTGAGAGCGAAGGCCTTTTGTTTATTGTCTTTGGGCCTGGTGTGCCTGCAGCTGTGCTGGTGGCAGCACCAGCCCCCCTGACAGACCCCCTCGGTGGGGGGAGTGGGCACTGGGATCTTCCCACGTCCTGAACTTCATTTTCTGGAGTGATGGTGGCAGAGGGTCATGGGCATTTTGTCCCTTTGCCTGAAGTGTCCTCTTGGAGCCCGCTGGTGGCCAAGCCCTGTCAAATGTCCCCCTGGGTGGGTTTTCCCCACACTGCCACCACCAAAGGGACCAGTTGTCCTTCATGGCTGGACTACCAACTGTAAAGACCTTTCTCATGGCCAAGGTCTTTCCTACATCCCACAGACTGTTTCTGGGCACCAGGGAAGGTTTCGCACCAACTGTGAGAGGTTTCTTTCAATGTCTCGGACTGGTACCATCTTTTTTTCTTTTTTTGCCCGTTGTACATCTGCTGCTCCTCATGCCAGAACTTCAGAATGGCAGCAATGTGAATGCTGTCAGGTGGCAGGAGGGGTGAGAGGGAGGTGGAAAGCTGTGTTTGACACTTGTGGACCTCCAGTCGACCCCTTGCTGGAATAACAGCACAAATTAAACACACAGCGCATAAAATAACAACAACGCGAATCCAATCGGAGTCACACCTTTCCTTCAGTCACAAACAAAAGTATGAAGCTGAGAGTTTCTCAGAAGTCCATACGTGCTGTCATAGATGTGGAAACAGCAGAGGGGAAAAGATTCTCTTTCCAACAGGTTGCTGGATCTGCAGCCCACGTCCCCTCGGTGCGGCCGTGGCACACACACCGTGGAATGTCTCTGGCACAGGGGCCTTTTTCAGCTGATGTTTTCCTGGAAGGCCATGCCAGGAGACATATTTGTGTTTATTGCCAGGGCTGGGAGCTGCCTACAGGTGCTAATTATTGACCATTCCTCCTCCACAAGGGAGCCAGTGTGTGAGCCACCCTCCACCCCGCCTGGGAGTCACTATCACATTCCCAGCCCTTCCCTGCAGCTGGGAGTGAGCTGTTTGGCTTGGACTTGGTGGCACAGATGGTCCCACCTGTAGCAGGCTCTGCCAGCAGGATGGATCCCAGGCAGGTGGGAGGTCATTCATGGCAGGGGGAAGCCAAAATGCTTTTGCACTTGCACCAAACTCCGCGGGCTGACGAGTACCTTTGGCTGCTCTCACGCCCTGCCTCGGGGCTGATGGACTGGGGAGGCCTGTTCAGCCCTGAACATGGCCCAGACTTTTAATTTTGGGAGAAAAAAAATCATTCAGCATCCTCCCAAAAACCAGAGCAGCCTGATTTCCAAGGTTTCACAGTGCCTGCAGAGCTGCTTGCCTTACCCATAACAGTATCTCCTGTCCCATGAGAGGGTCACCAGAGAGACTGAGCCCTCCCCAGATGAACATTCATTTCCTGCAGGGATTTTCTCTGGCAGCACCAAATGTGCCAGACTTGGTGATGGCAGGTTGGTTTTACACACCACTGATGAAATCCAGAGTATAAACTGGGATTTTTCACTCCTGATGGCTATCAGATAAAGAAAACCAACTTCTGGCTTTCTTCTACCCTCTCTGTTCCCAAACAAGAAGCATTAATTATATATTTTTAATTAAGATTTATGCTGATAAAGCAAAATTGCTGCCTCGCCCTGTATTGCCTTTGTTGAAAAGACAGCTGAACACAATTACTAAAGGAAAACTTTTGCCTTGATGACATTTTCTTCATTTTTCAACTGTGTTCTTTCCTGATGTCCAATAAAATAATAGAATGTAAATCATAGCAGCCTAAAGGCTCAGGGTGAGATTCCCTGACAGGTGGCCTTGGAGCAGGCAGGGATTTGGGAAGATTCCTGCAGTGTGACTAAAATTGTCACATTCTGACTTTGTTGAATTTATGTGAAAAAGAAAATCATGGAGTCTTTGCACCTGAAGCTATAAAGTGGCTCGTGCTCCCTTGAAGCAGGGCCAGCACTTATTTGAAATTTGGTCCACCTCAGGGACCATTGTTGGAAGTGAATCATAAAGGCCAAATTGAGGCAAATTCACCACGAGTCAGGGGTAGATGTGAAAGGTTTGTGTTGAGTTTTTTCATCTGTTTGGTGTGGTTGTTTCTACCCTCTGCTGGTATGACCCTGACCCCAGTCAGGAGATCCACAGCGGTATATTTGTGTTTAAAAAAATGGCAAATCCATGTCTTTTCCAAGAAAATTCTCTAATTTGCTGGATTTTTTTTTTTTTTCTGGGTTCCTTTGGGAAGGGGAGTTGAGTTCAGTAGGAAATCTAAATTTGAAAGTTTGTGTAAAACATATTTAAGGGCTTTTTGTTTTCAAACAGTAACATTCCCAAGAAATATTAAAAAGAAATACATATCTTTCTTTCTTGTTTATTTTTTTGTAATTTTTAGATCAACACCCGTCATTTTCATTAGTGCTCTATGACCCAGTTCATCACTAACATGCTGAAAATTAAACATCCACTGAAGTACTTCACTAAATCAGGGATTGGAGCTCCCTAATGACAAGTACATGCACACTCCACCAGCCAGCCATCAGATTTTTTTGCATCTATGTCCTTTTTTGCCTCCAGTGCAGAAAACGATGCCAAGATGCATTTTGCACCGGCCTACCGCACACTGAGATCTCCCCCGCTCCCAGACCCCTGACAGAGAGCACTTTTGCTTTCATTTATTACTTTAATATAACTTTTTTTTCCTTCTGTGTTTCGCAACATCGAACAACTTCCCGCTGGCTGTGATCGCCCGGGCCCGTTTGGCATCACGGTGGAGGAATCCCAGGCATGTTCCACCAGCCCCCTCCTGACCTGTGGGCAGGCTTCAGGCAGCCACTCTCACCTCTTCCCTTCATTTTTTCTCGGAGCAGAGCTGGGTGAAGCCCAGTTTTTCCGTCTCACTACGGCACTTTGTGATGGCGGGGCTGTTTTTCCCTCTCCGTCTCGCTGTGACCCAATAGGCCTCATTCGAAATGAATGAGTGGGAGAGAAAAGGGAGGAGGACGAATACCTTACAGTCCCCTGGTGAGGGAATTGCTCAAGCTGCCAGCTCTCTAGGCTCCATTGCCAGCTCTAAAGGCTGTGCCTTTCACCTCCCAGCTGGCCTCCTCACCCCAGGCCCGGGATGCTCTGGACTGGGGTGAGCACATACTCCCTTTCTGTGCACAACCAAAAATTCCTCTTTGCAAAAACGAAGTGGGAGCAAACCCATCATATTCCTCCAAACAGTTTCCATCTCAGTGCATTGGTATTTTTCCACCTCCAAAAGCATTTCGTAAGAGCTTTCCAGCCTGTCCCCTCCTGTGGCCTTTAAAAGCCGTGTCAGTCACCAGAGTTGTTTCAGTAGCTGGTCCCACCAGAGTGGGTTCAACTCTATTGACTCCAATGGCACCTAATTTGTATGGATGAGTGTTCTCATGTCTGCAGATACATGTAATGGTTTGGAAGACATTTATGTGCCTGATATAATTAAACTCAGTGGTTTTATATGCCTTCATATTGGCATAGTAGAGATGTTATGAGAATACCAGGTCCTTCCTCATGGAAAAGCCTCACAGAATTTAATAAAAAAACAATAACCATTCTTAGGTTTTGGAGGTGTTTGAATAGGACTTAAAACTGAATTACATCATTGCAGTTCTATAGAATGTCTTAAAAAGTCCTTGCAAGTGGGAATCATTCTCTATCAAATTTTAAAGATTACACAGCCATTTCCATACATTATTTCATTTCTCTCCAATTCTACTGGTTGCACTCCTATTAATTTCTGTGGGGTTTTCCCATATGGCAGGTATAATTTTGGCCATAAAACTACTCCCTGAGGCAAAACAGGCCGTGAAAGCCACACAGCCTCAGTTCAGCCTGATGAAATCCCATTAGTTTCCAGAAAGACTGAGTCAGGTTTGCAAAACGATTTTGTGTCCCTGTTCCATTCACGTGCTCCAGCGCTGTGCACACTGATGTTCCCTGCCCTGTGCAGGACACAGCCTTCAGCCCCAAATCTGAGATATTTGAGTTCCTGTGTGTGGTTTAGGAGGCATGCCAGACCCCATCACGCCTAGTGGCATATTGAAGAGATTAGTGGTGTGATCAATTAAAACATTTTAAATTTTAATCAGCTTGTTCTCCCAAGCTTCCCCTCCTTCGCTCTGTCCCCCTGCCCCATCCCTCCAGCAGTGTTTATGAGGTGTTGTGAGCCACCACGTCCTCCCCTCCTCCTGCCTGCAGGGCCAGTGCTGCATCAGCCTTGTGGCCGTTTGGGCTCCTTGGGGCTTCCCCTGTGCCCCTGTGGCTGTGCCCACTGGTGCTCAGCCACCCTTGGGCGCACCCCTCCATCCACAGCAGTGCCCCATGAGGTTAAATAACCCCCCTGACCATCAGCCTTGGCCAGGAGCAGCCTGACCTCTTCACTTTCGGGAAGCTGCTCTCCAAAGAGCTGCAATCAGCACTAATTAGGACTGAGCCTCTCATGTGGGCTCATGTGTCTTCCCCGTGCTTTGGGATACCAGGAGTGCACTTTCCTGCTTGCTGCTGCTGTGCTGTGGTGGGTGGGTGGGTGGGATGCCTTTCAGCTTTCACCTTACCATTGACCTTATGATTTATTTTGATTAACCTAAGCCTACCGAATTCCAGCCCTTCTTGCAGAGCCCGGTGCAACCTGCAGCACAAGCCCAGCCCTAATTCGGGTAAGCACAACCCATGGCTTCGCTTACGTTCATTTTGCAGTGATTTATTTTTTCTTCTCATATCCTTATGAAAGTGGACACCACCCGTGGATGGTGGGGTCAGACTTCACCTTCTCTTGCATGTGCTTAAGTAAGCAAATGTCTTTGAGGGAACTTCAAAGCAGGGGATTGAGAGCAGGGCAGATTTTTAGCCCTGGAATGAACAGCTTGGCATGTTGAGATTGAAGCCCAGCACGGTGCTGGATGTGTGGGTGTCTTGGACATAGCAGGGTGTAACACTAGCCCAGAAGAAAGCATGGTTCTGGCATAGGTTGGTGCAGCTGCACTGTTGCCAGTGGACTGATTCTGATTTCCAGAGAAGGAGACCTAGTCCTTAATTTGTCATCTGAGATTTTTGAAGTTATCCAGTGTGGGGTGTAGAATGTCTCAATCTGATTACATTGCACAAAGAGTGGCCAGACCCTTCATTTCGAGGAAGCCACACCATTTTCTTCCAGAAGAGCATCTGATCCCTTGAAGCCTGGCTAGAAATCACTTAACAGTGGGAATTTGCTCCTATAACAGCACAAATAATTTACAGCGAGGCTTTTGCCGTTATTATTCTGCTGCATTTCTTCGAGATATAAAATTATTTTATATTGCATATTTTCCCATGCCCTTTCCCTGCTTACACTGTCTGCCTCGACTCGTTGCTAATGACGTTTGTTGACAAGCTCAGCGCACTTTGATAAGTCTTCTGCCAAAGTGTCTCTAATAAAAATAAGAAGAATGACAAGTGGAACAGCGCAAAGAGGATTCCAACAGCAACAACCGAAGGTTAAAGCAGCATAAAACAGGGGGAAACCATAACAAAAACAGAACACAGCGAGCCCAGATTGCCTTTGTTAAGAATATTTAATGCTTAATTTTGTTTTATAACCCTGGATCTCAAGCTTTCTGTGCAACTTAGATTCCCTTGTTTTGCAGTTGTAGGAATTTGCCTTCAATTCCTGTTGGGGCAGGGGGAGCTCTGTGTATATATTTTGCACCTTCAGTCTTCGGCCTCTTTGGTTTTTGGTCTTCCAAGAGTCAGAGCAAAGACACATCTCCTGTGCATGTGGCTGGACAAGGCTGGTGGCTCACAGCCCCTCAGCACAACTTCTGCCAAAGGGCAGAGATCCCACAGCGCTGAGGTGGGGAAAATATAATGGGGAGTGTGTAGCCAAGCATTTGGGACATTTCCTGGCTTGGCACATCCCGTTCTGCACCAGCTGGGGGTCCATATCTGGCCCTCTGCACAGCTGGGGAGAAGGGGTGAGAAGCTGCTTTGAGGGTGAAGTTCCCAGGCCCAGCACCAGCTGTTCCTGGCAGGGCGTTGAGGCAGGGAGTGGGAACAAGCTCAGCCCCTACCCCTCAACCCATGGACCCCTTCCCTGCCTCCTCCACCATCACTGTTTAGTCTTGGAGGGCACCTGTGATTTATCAGCTCTGTGCCTCTCCCTCCTCCACACAAAAGAAGAAAATTGTTCCTGAATGAGTGGCTTTGCCTCTGTTTGGGCTTCACGAGATGGTGATGTCACAACTGTTAAGTGATGACCTCAAAAGACAACAGGGTAATCAGGATGGTTGGCTGGGGTTTGTGTCTTAGGGATGTAAGGAGAAATAAATGTCCAACTGAAGCAGCAATGGGTGATTTGATGGGAGATTTCAGTGCAGGCACTAAAGGCATCTCCTCATGTTAGACCTTGGTGCCGTCAGTGCAGGGAAAATCAGTGAGAGAACCATTTAACACACATGAAATAGCCCTGCTTGAAATTCTGGAGCTTTCTGCTGAATTTAATAAATCTTTTCAGCTGTTTTACAGAACGCCTTGACAACCTGTTCAAAGATGCAGGAAGGCCAATGTATCCAAAGAGCTTTAAAGCCCTTGGCCCAAGACCCAGGCTGAGCACAGCTGTGCCTGACCCCACCGTGAGAACCAGAGAGGGGCTGAATTCTCCATTTGTTAGCGCTGGGAAGGCCCTGGTTTGGCTCTTCTCCACTGTGAAAAGTCTCTCTTTGAAGCAATGAGGGCTGAAGTTACAGGTGTCCCCAGGCTGGGATCAGGGACAGCGGCAGCTGCAGGGAGGGGTGGCCCTGCTGCTGTGTCCCTGGTGTCACCTGTGGACCTTCACTGCTGCTGTTATCCAGGACAATTGTAGCATTTAGCTCATGGGAACCACCATTTGAAAACATGTTTTACTCTAATGCCTTTTAGTCAGGAGCAAAGGATTAGATCTGGATTCCTCCTCATGCCACAAAAGATATTTTTAGTGCCCTTGAAGCCAGCTGGGGTTTCTGCAGAGGGGAGGACTCTGCCCTCTCCTGTAAGGTTTTTCCAGCACTGCCCACATCAGTGCTGTGAAAAACTCCTTCTGCTTGTTCAACATTGCACCAATGGGGCTTTTGGAACTTGTTCAAGCAAGTTCAGTATTTTAAGGTGATTTAGGCACCATTTTTCCTTGGAATTAAGCTCTTAGACTCTTCAGCTGCCTGACGCCAAGCTACCAGCTCCCATGGGGTCTGTGTATGAAAGTCCCTCGTCTCACAGAGGAGTTTTACCCCTACCGTAAAGTACAGGTGTGTGGGTCCAAGGCACATGGGCATCATTTTGGAGGATGTTGTAACAGGCTTCTGGGGTGAAATGTTGTGGGGATGGTGAACCCTTTGCTGTGCTCCCAGCCTTTCCATGGGCCTACAGGGACACTTGGGATGGTGCTAAACTGAGATCCCAAGGGATAAGAGCATCAAGGACTCAGACTGTAAGTCCTTCTTGACCAGATTCCATGCTCATGGACATTGATTACAACTAGTTTAGATTAAAATCTGATATTTTTTGGATACCTGACAACACAACAGGACAATCCTGTCCTACAGGGAACCAATACTAGAAAGATAAAGCCCAATCCCAAACAACTTTTGAGCAATACCCTTGGAACCAGAATGGTTTTATAGTTTAAATATGCCTAGGTGCCCAAAATAGGAGTGCAGGCATCCATCAGCTCAGCAGGTGACAAATCTCCTTGCTTTCAGAGGTGGATGTTGTCATTGCTTGGCTTTGTGGCCCCAGCACCTGGCTTGATGGCATGGGTTTGTGTCTGCCTTTCCTCTCCTGGCTCTTTGGCAGGATCCAGAGGCTGATCTCACTCAGGTCTCATCCCCACCCTGCAAATCCTGCATTTCTCACCACCTGCAGCTCCCCATGGGTGTTTACTTGTGCCTTGGGCTGGTGGCACTGTGCTCCTGCTGGCACAGAGCTTGGATCCCAGATTTGCAGGTGGAAGTGGGTCTCAGCCTTGGGGCTGATCCAAGAAAGGTCTGGACAGAGAGGCTCTGCCATGGTGTGCTGGGGCTCAGACCCCACCCCGTGCCCCAAGCATGATATGGTGCTTTCTCCTTTCTTCCTTTCATAAAAGGTTAATTTATGGTTAATTTGATTGTTTTGTAAATTTATATCAAACACCTTCATTTTTTACCCTGTGAAAACAGAATCGTTAAAAAAAAAAAAAAGCTGCTGAATTTCAACAAGTTTGAATCAGAAAGCTTTCTCTTCTTTTTCATTTGAAACATCTCTTTAAAAAATCCTCTGAAAAAATCTGCTTTTCAATCCAAACTTTTTGTTTGGATTGTTTGTTTTTTTTTTTCCTGGAATTGCCTTCAATTTTCCTAATAGAACCAAGAGTATCTTTCCTGTCTGCCCTCTAAAAACAGTCTGTAAAGAAAATATATAATCTAATTTTGAGCTGAGCAAAGCCATTGATTCATCTCAGCAGAAGAAGCTGCGTGCTTTTCAGTTCTCCAAAGAAAATTTTTCTTTTTCTCTCTTTCTTTTTGTCTTTGTCCCACGGTTTTCCCCTTTTGTTCCATAAGGTCGACTTGGGACAATTCCTCCCCTCCCCAGTTTTCAGTATTACACAAGTGGACCAGAAAAAAACAGCTATTCAGCTGCTCCAACCACAGTCTAAATGAGAATAAGAAGATATTTCAGCTGTTTCTCTTGGTTTCCATTTTTTCCCAGTTTCTGGCTCGGTAGCTCCCAGAACCTATTACACTAATTGTTCTTTTCCAAAATCCTACTGTCAACAAAAGGCAGGGAACCAGTCTGACAATTTCAGCTGGATTTTCCACTACTTTTGTTCATTCCTGGTTTTGATTTTCACAGACTTGTTTGCCCCCTGAAAAATTTGACATTTTGAGATATTTCCCAAACTTAAATTTGGTCCCATAAACTCTTCCTGTGACAAACATGAAATTCATTATCACAAGTGACACTTCATGATGGGGCAGACACCAATGTCTCCCTCATTAGACCAATTCCAGTCTGTGATGAGAGAATTAAAGTGTTTGTGTGGAATTATATGGAATCAGGACAAGGTCGAGCCAATAGTGTGAGTTCCTCTGTGCAAACCCAGCTCCTCAGGTTTCCAGAGGAACTTTTCTTCCACATATATACTTAATTCCTGGTCAAAATGCCCCTTTTCCAGCCAAAATGCCCCTTTTCCAGCCAAAACACCCCTTTTCCAGCCAAAATTTGCCTTACAAATGCAATGCACATTGTCAAAGGGAATGCTTGGACTTTGTTCAAGACAATTGTTTGTCAATATGTTTTCCCTAATGGGAAAGGCCTCTCCCAGCAGCCTTTTAACTGCTTGGTTGTGTCCAGGATGCTGAAACATGTGGCAGAAACAACAAACTGGTACAATGACATCTTTATATTATGGGCACTGAATTGTTTGAGTTATTGAGTAAAGTCAGATCAGTGTTTATCTCCATTTGGCATCACCGGCTGGCACGCTCAGCTTGCAGTGAGTAGAATAAATCAGGAGCTTAAAATTAGCCACTTGCTTAAGGGTTCTGTTAAAATACACCTAAACGTAACTGCAGATTTAGGAGGGACTCGAATTTCCCCCAGCAGAGAGATGTGGGAGTGGGATATGGGAAGCTCTTCTTGGGTAACCCCAGTGAGACCAAACCAAACCTGAGAGAAGCCCTTCTCAACTATTTTGTTCTCATTTCCCTTCCAATTTCTCCTTCCCTCTCTTTTGTCTCCTGCAGCCCAGAGCCTCTGGGATAAAATGGAACAAATAAGAGCCCAGGGTAGTTGTTTGCAGCGCTGGGGAACTTTTCTGTGACGTGTCCCAGAGCTCGTGGCCCAGCCAGGCGCTGGCAGCTGGATTCACTTTGGAGCCGTGTACGAGCTCACAGCTCCGGCAGTCCTTATCCATTTACAAACCTCTGTCACCCTGGGGCTCTGCCTTTGCACCCACCTCACTGTGGTGCTCCCGGTTTGCTGAGTTCTGCTTTGGTTTTCTTTTATTTTTTAACCCCCCCCGCTCCAGTTTGGTTTTCTTTTTTTTTTTTTTTCATTATTTCCTTTCCTTTTCTCTTTTTGTTGTTTGCAGAATGAATAAACACCTTTTCACAAGCAGGAATAAGGCCCTGGACACTCCTGCTCTCCCTGTGCTACCACTCCTTCATGTGGATAAATTTAGCAGGGGGTCCAGCAGCTAAAATAGGAAGCACATGGTTTTGTGACTTTACAATTGAAATAAAGAAATCTAATATGACAGAAGGAGCATGTTGTTTATGGAACTACAGATTTCAGTGAAGGCCATCCCTACCAAATCATAATTAAAATTACCATAATGACCCCTGAGTTTCATTTGTTGGGGTGGGAGGAAGGAAAATACGGATATTTTCAGTGGGCTCTGCTGAAACAATTTATTGAGAGCCACAGCTGGTTTTAATGTGCTGATGAGCTGGGAAAATAGTCAAAATTGTACTCTAGTCAAGTGACTGTGTAATATCTGAGGGCAGAACCAAACCAAAATCTCTGTCATTTTATTTAATCTAATGAAGAGTGTTTTGTAACTGCAAAACATAATTGCTCTGCACATATGTTACACGCACACTTCCCTAACAACATCCACAGTGCCACCAGTGGAACAAATGAAAACACTTTCAGTCTGATTTATTTAACCCTTCTAAATTTTTTTTAGGGCTTCTTTGGGATAAACCAAATATTTGGTATGGAGATCTTCAGCAACATTCATGCAGGCTATAGCAAGAAACTTGTGTTCCTTGAAATAAAAATAAAGGAATTTTTCACGAGAAGGACATTTTTATAAAATTATTTCTACCTTTTAAAGTAGATCTTAGGTTTTACACTGGAGTTGCCTTTGAAGTCAGAGACACAAAACTAATCAACTTTAAAATTAGCACATAAAATTAATGATTGCTGGAGTTGGCAGGCTGGCTGGAAAACTGGGACTCTTCTGGCATTTTCATTTGGAAAAAGCTTCAAAGCTACTGCCTGTGTTTGACATTGGAATTAAGAGCTGAAGAGTGAGGGAGAAAAAAGGAAAATGCCTCCTAAATATCAGGTGCAAAGCAAATTTCATGGCACAGAAAACCCCACGCTGTGTTTGCAGCCTCAGATTTGGAGAAATCCCTTAAATCAAATCTTTGCAAACCTCCGAATCCAAGATTTTGTTGGTTGTTCGTTTGTTGGGGTTTTGTTTGGGTTTGTTTTGTGGTTGTTGATGTTTTTGTTGTTTAGCATTTATATGTGAAAGCAAACAAGGGAATTCTGTATTCCAGAATAAATCCATAGCTCTGCCTTCCCTAGAAGAACCACACATCTGCAGGAATGGCCTGTTTGTGTTATGAAGACACTGTTTGATTTGGCTAAACTTGCTCAAAAATCTGAAATCTGCTCCTTCCCTGAAGAGGCTCAGACTTGCTCACCCACCTTATGACCAAGACCAGCAGCTCAAGCATTTTATTGCACTTTTTGTTTTCCCAGTAAAACAAAGCAAAATTTTCTGGGAGGTGGGGGGGACCAAAGGACGAAAAGAATTACCTGATTTATACCTTCATTAGTGGAAAATTAAATTCTCCCTCTGCTGTGAGGAGGGTGGGTGTGGGGCTGGTGATGGAAGACAGCTGCAAACAAATGTGTTGAGTGAATTAATGTACTGTGTGATGGTGGAAAAAGAGCTCAGCTCTGCAGGATGGATTTGGTTATCACGGGTTGAGCAAGGCTGAGAGAGGGGCAGCACAGGCTGTCTGCAAGTTCAGCTGCAAACTGTGCACTAGTACTTCAAAAAAAAAAGGGGGGGAAAGGATGTCACGAGAGAGAGGAAAAACGGAAGAGAATATGTGTTTGGAGCAGAAAAACTGGCAAAGTATGAGTTGCTATAAGTTGGATTCTTGTTTTCTCGAGTGGATTTGGCTTCAAAAGCAATTAGCTTCTTGTCACATGCTGGGGCAGCTGTGCCAAAGAGTTCAACAACACATTATTTTTGTCATTGCACAAAAGGTGATATTGAGCCCAGAATAACTGTTTCCATTTATGACTTTGGCTTTTGGCCTAAGCTCAAAGGAAGTGGAAAAAAAAAAAAAAAAGTGATATCCTTTTCTGAAGGTCTTGGGGTACTTGAGTCTCAGATGTTGGTGTACAAGAAAGTTTACCAGGGTCCCAATGTCAGTAGAAAAGCCAGATCCCTGATAGCTTTATTTGGGTTGTTTGGCTGTTCAAGGGGGAGAAAACCCAGCTCAGAAGCTGTGTGGGATCAGGACCTGAGGCCACAGTGGTTCCTCAGTCCTGCACCTACCAAAGCCATTTCTAAGGTGTCAGCAGCTTCAGGAGGAAGAGGAAGACTGAGTAGCCAAGATTGGGGTATGCTACCAACCCCGCAGCTCTAAGCATTATTCCAGTCCCCACTGAGGCACAGCCTCTGAAATGTTCCTTGAACACTCCAGGAAAATATTTCTGTCCCTTAACGGGCTCACACGACACACTGAGAATGGTGACACAGTTCCTGCCTGTTAAAAGAAATTAGTGTTGAACCTGAATATTGATTAAGCCAACAAATCATGCTGACCAGGCTGCAATAACCAGAGGTACCCACAGGGATAAATGCCAGGTAAAAGAAGGTTTTTACTTGCAGGGGAAGGGAGAGCACACTCAGGCTGGAGGTATATGTGGAAATGGATTTAATAAACAGCTACTGAGTCTCCCTCCTACTTCCCTGCCTGTAAATATCCACCATGGCATTTTAATCATGATGTTTTTAATAATACAAGAAAATCTTATTAATAATTCCATTTTGGAATGTTTCTGCTTAGTCAACTCCAGGGCAACTGTTAAACTTGACACAACAGTGTTTGCTTTAAAATTGTGTGGACCATGCCAGTCCACGGGGGTGATTCATTTGCTGGCTAATTAACAAATGTCTAATGTAAATTTAACATTCACTTTGACTTACATTCTTTCAACCCAAACTTCTTTTTGATTGGGGTAGCTGTAAGTGGAAGCCAAATATTTTCCTTGGTGGAGCCAAGGGGGTGGCATATGCTACTCGTTTAGATTTCCATTTCCTTTGCATCTTTTCAGGGGCTGAAATTCAGGCGTTAACATTTCCGAACACAAAGTCGTTTTTGTATGAAAATTTGCAAATAAACCCCCCAAGATTTCGTAGTGCTACTAGAAACCGAGTTCTTCCACTGGCAAAAAAGAATGTGCCCCATGAGGTTCTGCCTGTTCCTTCTTCCCAAATTCCTGGCAAATACATGATTACCCAGTTTGGCTTTAAGAGGATTTTGTGCCTTTCCTGTGCCGAGCATCCCTGGGAGCTGGAGAACCAAGTCAATGAAGAGGAGCTTTGGTCACCTTGGAGCTTCAATAATGTCCCCATTCTCCCAGATGGTGCCTTTTTATTTATTTTTCTTTTTTTCCAGGCATTAATATTTCTGGAATATGGTAACGCTGACCCTGACATAAACAGGATCACAGCTTTCCCAAAGGCCCATGTAAGGAGATAAACAACTTCATCCTGGAAAGAGACAGCAGAGTCCTGCAGCCAACCAGGAATATGCTCCCCAGTGGCTGGGAAATGCTGGGTAATGGCAACGTCCAGAGGTGGCAGACACCACACGCAGAGCCAGGGTGAGGCTGGATGTAGGAAACCTGCACCTCTCCAAGTGTCTTCCAGCCCCTTCCTCAATACCTCCCCCTTTTCATCAGGCTGGACTCCCACGGCTGAAGGAGAAGGGTTTCTGGCCTGGACACCCACCCCATATGTTGCAGCAAGAACTTCTCCAGCTTAAATGATGGGAAAATCCATGGTAATCATCCATCATTTCATTTTAAATTTTTTTTTTTTTTTTAAGGGAAGGATTGCAATTTTATGGAACATCTTGAGGTTAATGTCCTGCTCCAACTGGCTAGCTTTTCCTGTCTCCCTTGTGGGGAAATACTTTCGTAATGGAGCTGGGTTTTGGGAAGCCTGTCCCAGGAAGTGTGAGACAAGGAGCTCAGACCTCTCCATGGCATTTCTATCACTTCTGCTGTTTCACATCGCAAGTTTGGAAAGGTGACAGAGACCCTTTTTCTCAGTTTCCAGCTCATCAAGGCAGAGCAAAAGCTGCTGAATCCCCTCAGGGGCTGCTGTGAAGGGCAATTAAGTCACGTTCCTGAAGAGCATGGGAATCACCTGATGAAAGCCATATGCTGATGCTGGGCTCATCCAGCACAGGTTTGATTTCAGGGTTGTTTGGAAATGACCCAATGGAGAGAGGGAAGGCTTGTGAGGACTCCTGAGAAATGCCTGCACAGGATCAACCATCATCCTCTTTCACCAGGAGAGAGATCCAGGCATATCTGAGGGGATTTAATTTAGAAATGGCTCTGCACTCTCTCCATAACATCATTCCAGTGTGATTTCCAGCACCTCCTGGCTACAACTCTGTCTCAATGAGGTGCAGAGGTCTCTGAAAATGTCGGGGAGGTTACCAAATTTTGAAATCTCTCGGTGATGTAAATGCACTTTTCACTCAGTTTTGTTGGACGTTTGGGTCCGGTCTGTGAGTTGAGCTTGGAAAATCCAGGTTTTGCTCTGAATTTTGCAGCTCAGTCCTGTTGCTGGGACACCCGAGAAGGGCACGGAATATTCACAGGGGCTTTCTCTGGTGGGGGAGGGATGCAGAGCCATGAAACACCACCTTGTTTTGCCAGCCAGCAAGGGAGCTGTGCTCTACCTGTGTGTATTTTCGTTCGGGCTGGATGTATACATAAAATATTTTTGCCCCTGCTGCACGTTCTTCCACCTTGGTGAGGCTGAGGAAACTCGAGCAAAAATTCCTTTTTGCAGCTTCCAAAGAAACAGAGTGCCTTTTTCAGAAGAAAAATTCATGCCATCGTTAGTGCTGACCGGTGTCTCCTTGCCTCCTGTGCTCCCTCATGGCACAGGGAAACTGATATAAAGAGATTTGGCTGGCTCTTGAAAAGCATAAATGAGAGGAACTGGCTGTGGGGAGAGGTTTCTGAGGGCTCGAGGAGGAGTTCAAACACTTCGTTCTTCAGCTGCTGGAGATAAAAGTCCTGGTACATTCAATTCCCACTTTCTGCTGCAGCCAATAAGCAGGGGGGCTTCTTCCTCAGCCTCTTGCCACCGCAGAAATAACAGAGATAAAGCTAGCAAAATAAATAAACACTTTGTGGCTGGAATAGATAATAACTTCACCAGCTCAATATTAAAATATCAAAGCTCAAGGAAAGGATATATAATTATGGGCCTTTGAAGTTCAATAAAGGTCTGTTTCATCAACGTGGTAGCTGGTATTTCAAATGCAAAGACAGAATGATAAAATGCACTGGCATTTCTGACCCACTGAGAATATGTCAGGAGGAGAAGGAAGCCCTTTAAGACAGAAGCCATTTAGATAGTGGCTGATTAATTATCCTACCCCAAAATGATCCATCCTGACAGGGGAATGTAGCTCAACATTGTTTCTCTCCCTTTTACTCCTGCCATATTTTGATTTGAGAAGGATTGTTTGGCCCAGTAGAAGCAGGTGATGTGAAACACTGAAATGAAAGGACTCTTCTCTACCAGTTATGTTCCAATTATAAATATTCCCATATCAAACAGAAGATCTAAATCCTCCAGTCCAGCAAACTGTGGCTGAACTTTATTTGTTTGTTGCCAATTTCTAAACCGGGGTTAAAAATCTCAGCAACATTTCTTTGTGGTGTTAATTTTTGACTCCACCCTATGGCAGGGAAAGGAAAATCAACGTTGAGGCAGGCTATACAGTTCTGAAACAAATTGTTTTCAGGAACAGCACATTTTCTTCTCCTCAGGCCCACTCCAGAGGCACTGCATTATTTCTCAGGATGCAGGACAGCACCTGGCACATGGTTGGAGATAAGCCCTGGCTCGTGCAAAGGCTGGAGGGGAAGATTTTTGAGCTCCCAAGGGCACCACGTCAGCTTGGGTAAGCAGAGCTTTTGAAGGAAGAGTATAAGATGTATATAATCAAGATATACTTTTAGGTTATTTTTATTTTTTAGAACTGTTAAAGAACGATATTTCACTGTGATCACCATGAACTGAAAAAAACCCCTTTGCTGAGGGTAAGCTAGGCTGGAAGAAAAGCTGTTAAAACCAACAGAAGCTTTATGAGTGCCCACAGTGTTTATACCATGCGGTTCTTGTACTCAGAAAGAGTTTACTACATTAGGTTATTTTATTTTTAAATAGACTGTCGTCACATTTGGGTACATTTTCCATTTCAAATTAACATCCAGGCCAGTTTTGTGGTTTGTGAAAGGCAAGCAAGAGCCCTCAGCTACATGTCAGTGGAAGAGGAGCTTTTATTTGAGGGTAGGGATATTGAATGACCCCAGAGCTTCCTGTTAGTGTTCTAATAGCAGCACTTTCCCACCTGGTCTTGGCTAGAAAGCCAAACTTGTCTGCTCGTGTGGAGACCCAGTAAAAGTGTGAGCAGAGTGTCCATACCCGATTTCCTAGGTAAAGTGTGCTACATTTGTTTTTGGCTCAAAGTGGGAACCAGCCTGTGGGGAAGAAATGGTCTGTCTCATCATACCTCACACTCATGAGAGGTCTCAAACAAGACGTTCCAGACTTCCCAGTGCAGTGTAAAAGAAAGGAAAGCTTCTGAACGAGGCAGTTTATTTTGCTTTTCAGCGTGCACTCTCGTTGGTGTGCAGGGGATCTAAGGGTATTGTGCTGATTGGAAAATGCCAATACATTTTTGCCCTGACTCCGGTGAACGTTTCCATCAGTGACTTCCAGGCTGGCATTCCCTGCTGATCATCATCTCTTCAAGGCTGGGAGGTTCCATTACTCCCCGTGCAAAAGGGCTCTGGTGCTTCTCAGCATTTCTCAAAGCACCTCAATATAAAGTGTGTCTGACTTTGGAATAATTTGCTTCATCTAAAGAGCCAGGCTGGATGGAGCTGTGAGTGACTTGATCTAGTGGAAGATGTCTCTGCCTGTGGCAGGGGGGTGGAATTAGATGATTTTTAAGGACCCTTCCAACCCAAACCATTCTGTGACCCTTGCTGTCACCCAAATTCCATGATGGTTTGAATATTATGGAAGTCTTGTTCTAAGTCAGAGTTGCAAGAACATCGGTGTAAGTCAGTAGGTCTAAGCCCCCTACCTGGGGTTTAGAATTACCCTTTAACCAAAAAGGTTCCAAGAGAGCTTGGGTTTCTTTTGCAGGTCATTTTTTCTCTCTGCAGAAGGGAGGGTTGGGAATGTGTGAGTAAATATCAGTACTTGCTTGGACTTGATTCCTCTTGAGCCGCGTTGCTCTGGTTCCATTCCTGCCTCCCATGCTGCTGGATTTGAGGAGTGCCCTTTGATGGGATGACAAATGGGGTCACCCCAATTTTGAGACTGGCATGGGCCGACCCTGGCAGCCTCCTCTCTCTGCATCCCCCTGCACAAACCAGGTCTATCCACCAAGGATGTAACATTCAGGGGGATGTGGGTCCCCTGGGAAAGCCTCTTGATCCCCACACCCTGAGCTCGTCAGCCCTGACCACGCTCTGGGCGCTTTCACAGAAGACAAAGAATTCATTCAGGAAGTGCCTCAAATCAAAACCCAAATTATTGTAATGAAATCTAAATGAAACCGTAATAGAGGAGAAATAGCAAACAGGGATTTCCTCTCTTTTATTGTAGAACTGGCAATTTAAATTTAAAAAGTCGAAATCAGTGAGTGATACACAGTTCAGAGGAGTCAGAGAGTCCTGGTTCTGCCAGAGAGGCATTCAGCTGCAGATTCAGCCCTGTAGGCTTTTCTCTGCATGTAGACCTTTTTTTTTTTTTATATGTCAGCTGCTTCTACTAAAGCACTTTAAATTAAGTCTTGGTCAATGTCAGAGTTGAGGGCTGTTTTATGGGGATGTATTTGTGGAAGAGCATCCAAATACCTGCCTCAGAACTTGTCAGTTATAACTATATTCTCAGCAGACGTCAAAAGCCATAAACCTCATGCTGAGGGCTTTGAATATCACTTAAGAGCTTAAGCCATGTTCTTGGAATGAGTTTATGAGAAAAACCCTGAGGGACTCAGCAGCAGGCAGGGGAAAATGCAGCTCTCTTTCCTTTTTTTCTAGCTGGGGGGAAGGAATCCCAATGGATAGCAATGGCAAAGCCTTTTCCAAACTGGGCAGCACTAACCTGGTAGGAAAACTCCAGAAAATACTGGAAGTCAAATGTCTTCTGTTAAGATGAACATGATGGAGGGAGAGGTGGGATGGGTTGGTCAGCGTGAAGGGGGAAGCACTTCCTGCATTCTAAAGGAGCTTGTTAAAACCAAACGAATTTCTTGGCCCTCAAATTATCTGGTTGTCCTTCTTCAGCTGGCTCTGATCCCTTTCTGACACCACAGACAAGAGCAAGCGAGCAGCTCTGATTTAGAAGTGTCAACGTGGTTTAGGTTAGGGAGTGTTTGTAATAATTATGAATTGCCTTCATGGTTTGTTTGCTTTCCATAGCAATTGGGAGAAGACAGCAGCTGACAGCTGTGGAAATTTCTGGTGTTGTTCCCCTCGTATAGGACAACATGGATCTAATTAGCCCGTGCCAGCAGCACTGTATTATTAAATGAATAATAATTAGAAAGCTGTTTGCACCTGTGCTAATGTAACACTATTTACCCCAAAGTGTGCTAAAACATTAAGACTTTCGAGTCTCTAATGACACCAGCTTTACAAACAGGCAAACTGTGACGAGAGGCAGAGGCTTTCCCAGATGTACAAAAAATACTGACGATCACTATATTAAATAACTTTTTTTTTTTTTAAGTGCATGTGGAGGGAATCAGAGTTATTGAAAACAAAGCAGAGACTGTCTGGGCTATGAACACATTCTGCTAGTGCTGTGCAAGACAAACATTGGGATTTTTAACAGATCGACCGAGAGATTTGCTCTCATAAAATCCCTTGCAGACCTACTAGGATTCCTTTTGCCCCCTAAGCAACAGCAGAATAGAGATGTTTATTGAATTGCTATTCTGTATCAGGCTTAGCTGGAGTGATTATGGTTGATATTTTTAGAGGAAGTAGATAGACCATAAGGAAACACGTTGGAGTCTAAACTACACTGCATCCACACAAAATGTTTGCTGCGGTTGAATTTGTACCTCTTGAAATGTGACTCTTTAGCTCGATTTCTGTTTATTTTCGGCATTGTTGATGGAAGGAGACAGCAACATCCTTCCTTGAAGGTTGTGTACCGTTCTTGGAAGCGCAAAAGAAATGAATTTTTACCAGGGTGACACCGTTTATTATTATTGCTCCCAGATATTTATTTTTATTTTAGTGGGGTAGATAAGGCCAACTGGGGTCAAATTGTCTGTGTGAGGCATCTTATGGGGAAAGATGGTCCATACCTCAGGAACAATTGCAGCTCAATGAATGCCTGGGTTCAGCAAAGTGTTTAAGCATGGATTTAATTGTAACCACATGCTCGAGCCCCTTTGATGTTGCATCATATGGGAAGCCGTGATACAAGACGACAATTAGGCATATCCAGCAATCCTATGGGCCATGGATAGAGAGGGGAGCAAGGAGCTGGGAGGGCATTACACAGCCCAGGGAGGTGAAAGATGATGACCTTTTTCCTTGTTGCTTTGTCTGTGAGGAGGCAGGAGGCTGGCTGATGAAAAGTAGAACATTAAATCCCATCAGAGCCATTCTATCCCACGGCGGTCAAAGGAAGCTGAGATGCAGATGTGGATGGCAGTGGGGTCGGGACTGCAGACTGAGAGCAGCCTGGCCTTGTGTGAGTGCTGGTGGAGCTGGTGGTGCCATTCTTCACCTCCAAGGCAGAGGTGATGGTCGAGTGTCTCCCTGTGAAATAATTCCCCAGTAGAGGGGCAATTGCTCCACAGCTCAGCAAACCTGGCCAGTTTTATTGTGTGAGTCTGTGGCTGTGTCAGCAAATTGCTGGTGCTCCCTTGGTCACCAGCTTCAGCTGTGTGCTGTTAAAAGGGACAACTTGCACACAGGAAGCTCCTCCATCCCCTTCTGAGGTGGTGAGCAGCAGAGTGGCCATCTGGCATTTCCGTGCCTCGGGTGGAACCGGGACAGATTGTTAACATCTTCCCCACGTGGAGCTGACTTTTGCAACTGTCTGTGTCTGCCTGTGATGCCAAAGGTTCTGTTGGGAGAAAGTTATTCTGATCCTGTGTGTTTTGTAAGAGATATGGCTGTGCTGGTGAGTCTCTGCTGAGGGACTGCCTGCCTGTGTGTGAGGTGGAGCTGCTGTCGCTGCACTCAGCGCTTCCAGTTTTACCTGATCAGTGCTGAGAGCTGGCTGAAGCCTCTGAGAGCATCTGCCCATCATTACTGAATCTTTTTGAATCCTTTTTTTTTTTTCCTTTCCTGCCTTTCTCATGGTAGGAAGGCCAGAGGAAATGGTGATTTTTGCAGAAGGTATTTGTCCTTTGTGAATCCTCTTCGGATGAGCTGATGTGCATCACTGCATGCACAATGAAACATCAGCACGGTGCCATCAAAGGGACAAGTTCTGCCCTCAAATGAGTGAGTGGGCAAGAAACTATGAGCTCTGCACATGTGTCTGATGGCCTTATGTGTCTCATCTGCTCAGCATTGAACTCAGATGCTTAAATCTGCAGGCTCACTGCTGAGAATCTCTCCTGCAGTATTTATGGCTGTTGTTTAATCTCAGCTGTTCACTTGCTTCCTGGTTCTCATATAATTAGAACATATTAAACAGGAGCCAACCACAAGAAATATAAAAGGTTAACGCAGTTAGGAAATGTCAGTGGAATGAATACAGCTCACTAATTCACGGGTTCTTTCCATAAATATTTCCACCGGCCAAAATATTGACTTTAACCTTTTCCATCTCCTGCGTGTAAAGCTTTGTATTCCCTTGTCGAGGCAACAAATACCTCGGAGCATGGGGATGGTGCTCAGCACAGGGCAGAGTCTGCAGTTATGGTATTAATTAAGTGGCAGAGTCAGATTTCACCAGGGTAAGGCACACCCAGAGATGGAAAACCGGGATGTAATGAAAATGAGCAACATGTTATAGCGGTGATGGCAGAAAATTGTTTAGGATGACAGTTTGCAGCTGGTCCAGCAAATATCTAACCCCAAAATGTTTTGTTGCGAGTAGCACAAATGTTTGGATTGAGAGATGTGGTGGCTCAGTGTCCTGAGCTGCTGGGGAAGTCCACATCTTGGATCTTTTTCCATAAATTGGTCAAGACCTATCTTAGAAGCTGTTTATATTCTCTTAAGTCCAGTTCCTGGAGTGGAAGGTGGTTCCACCACCTCCTGACTCCAGTGACGCAAAATCCTTTTGGTTCTGGTGTCCCAGGGTTCCTGAGCACTCTGAGCTGGTTTGCACATGTCATGGAAAGGGTGACAGGCAAGTTTTGCTGCTGATCTCCTGTGGTCTGAGCTTCTTTCCAGAAATTAGCAGCTCCTACCTGTGGCTGTTTCACGCTAAAACTTGTCCTCTGCCCAGCCTTCCTCAGGGAAGGGGGGCAGAGGGAATCCACTACTGTTTTCCTTGAATCCCTACCAAACTCCTGTCTGTTTGAGAGTCAGAGATAAATCTTTCCATGGGTCTGTGGTACTAAACCCAGCAGCTGCACTCAGGGTTAACTGTCCCCTGGGCTTTCCATGTGTGCATGGGGCACGGCTGCCTATGGAAAACATGTTATTCCCTTAATCTGCTTCCCTGTGTGCTACCTGTGGTTTCAGCTGATAAGTGTTCTGGGTGTTTTCCTCTGGACCGTCTCAGAAAAGCAGCATGTGCTGTTAGGAAGCAGTGGCTGCATGTCAGAAATTAAATCAGTCCTTTAAACGGCTTAGGACTGGAATGCAATTTTCTCCATGCAGTATTCCTTGATAGATTTTTGTATCTCCCTGCCTGCTGGGGGGGCTGCACAACCTGGGAGCAGGTATTGGGGGTGTCACGAGATACCAACAATAAATCACAGGATGGTTTGGGTTGGAAGGAACCTTGAAGATCATCCCTGTTCTATCCCCTGCCATGGGCAGGGACACCTTCCACTATCCCAGGTTGCTTTGGGCCCCTTCCAACCTGGCCTTGGGCACTTCCAGGGATCCAGGGGCAGCCAGAGCTTCTCTGGGCACCCTGTGCCAGGGCCTCCCCACCCTCACAGGGCAGAATTTCTTCCCAATATCCCATCTAACCCTGCCCTGTGTCAGTGTGAAGCCATTCCCCCTCGTCCTGTTCCTCCATCCCCTCTCCAAAGTCCCTCTCCAGCTCTCTCAGAGCCCTTTAGGCACTGGAAGAGACTTTAAGGTCTCCCTGGAGCCTTCTCTTCTGCAGGCTGTATAAATCTGTGTCCAATATATGTGTGGGTGCACACTGACTTACTGTACCTTTAATGCCAATTCACAGCACTGGTGTAATACCAGGCTCACGACAGGAATCAAGATTTGCCTTTAAATGAATATATCTTTTGTAAAAAGAATCAGAGTGAGCAGCCCAATGAGACATGCAGTTGGGGTTTTTTTATAAGGTTTTATATTGCTTTCATCCTCCTGGGATGTGTGTGCTTCCCATTAGTGCATTCCCCACCAACCTTGTCATCTGTCACAAGTGATTTGCTCTTTCTCATATTATGTCTCCCAGAGGACAACTGGTTCTGAACAGAATTCAGTGAAGTTTGGGGTTTGGTTTTTTTTGGTAGGGCTTTTGTTTTCTAAATTTCTGGGCAAGTGCCCCCTGCTCATGGCCTGTGCTGGGAAAACAGGGATAAAGATGCATGAGATGCACCCCTGTCTCTGCCTTTGGGACAGGTGACATGTGTGGGGGGTTCCATCAGCACCTGGGGATTTTTGCACAGGAAAAAAAACCATTCCAAGATCTTGCCAGGAACTTTTAAAGCTTCTGGTCCTGCTGTTCTTTACCAGTTTAATGGGTTAGAGGTGATCAAGTCGTTGGAGTTGGAATGCATCTGGCCCATACCTTGGGGCGTGGCTGGGAAAGGGTTGGTGCTGAAGGAGCTCTGGATTCCCAGACTCAAACCGTCTGAAAAACAGCAGCAATGAGATCTTGAGGCTGAGGTGGTTCTGTTTTGTTGTAATCCTCTCTCCAGTATTCCTTGGCAGTACTGTGGCTGAAACCTCCACCTGTCATCTTGTGGGTGCCAGTGACAAAACTTCAGTCCACCCCTCTGAATTATATGGAAAATGTTATTTCTTTTCCCTTAAAAAGAGCCAGTTCAGGCCTGGGCATGAGGGTAGGTGCATGGAAAATCACCTGGGAGTAAAACCTGCATCAGGCTGGAGTTCCACCACCACATCTATTCCCTGTCACGTTAATTAAGAATTATTTTTCTTCCCCCGCCAAAAATCTTCCTGTGAAGTCGGCTCTGCTAAAAGCCACAAGGGGCTGAGTCACTGCACAGACCCCCGTAGCACATCATCACCTGGGGATTATTTCCTCGGTGGAATAGCTGGAAAATCAAGCATGTCTGGCCACTGGGAAGGAGAAGGAATTCCTCCCTGTATCCAAAACCACGGGGAGGTGAGCCATGGCTGGTGGCCAGTTGCAGAGATGAGCCAGGAAGGCCAGGTGTTCTGTTTCGTTGAACACCTCTGGTGTGGGGCAAGGCACCACTCAAGACTTTGTCATCATCTGCTCCTTGGAAGAGGTTTTCTAGGTTTTCTCCTGAGACAGCCTGGGTTTTGGCTCTGAGCTAAATCGTGTCAGAAAGGTGTTTCTCATTGTGCCAATTATCATCAAGGAGTGGGGATTAGCTTCCTTTCTTGTGTTGCACGGGGATAATTTGGCACTGGCATGACTTCTGAGTCCTTCTGATTGAAATGATTTAAAAGCTGAGGTCATGGCAGGGCTCCTTGAAAATATCCCCTTCAGCAGCACTTGCTGTTCTGTATTTTCAAGGCATCCCAGAGTGTTTTGACTTTTCTCAGGCAAAAAAAAAAAAAAAAACAACAAACGAAAAGAAAAGAGAAGAAAAAAAAAGGGAAGAGGCCCCAGCTAAGCTTGGAAATGCTCATGCTTCTTGCTTGAGAGCAGGTTATTTACTGTTGTTCTTGGCATAGGAGCGTTTCCAAGGCCATGAGCCTGGGTTTGGCTGTGTTCTCATGGCTCCTTGGCACCACAGAGATTCCTGCTATACCAGAGGGAACCGATCCCCCCAGCCCCACATCAGCACTGACCTGTGCTGGAGAGATGATTTAATCATCTCTGATAACTGGGCAACCAACCAGATAGATGCTCCCAATATTCAAAGAGTAAAATCATCCTCCATGTGCTCAGAGAGACTTGCATATCTACTGAAGTCAAGGCTAAAGATTCAAAAGTGCATGTCAGCCCTATTTCTAGCTGGGCTGCCAGCTTTGGGATGGTTGCTTTGATCTATGAAGTAGGGAACAACTCCTCATAGAGAGATTTCAGACTCTATGTGGGTGGGAAATCTGGGAAATCTCCTGGTGGAAGATTGCTGGTCTTGGTATCTTTCATAATAATATGAAATAACTTAAATATGAAAACTTCTACTTTTGCTACAACTGGCATAACATTTCCTTAAATTATGATCCTCTGGATCTGTTTTTTTGTACAGGCCTATTCATCTTCAGATGTCTTTCCAAATTTTATCTGACTGTACTGCCTTAGAAACACAATAAAATTGAGGGTAAAATATTACCTTTCTTTGTTTCCTCCTAGGTAACATGTCACTCTTTCATCCTCATTTTGGATGAATGACTCTAGTTCTTCATAAAATTTCTTTTAGCATCCTGGTAAGAATTCCCTCTGGAAGAGTTTATCATGTGCTGTAACACGAATATGAGGGTAAGATTGACTGCCTTTCAAATTCTAACCTCAAAATTTTCGTCTGTCTTGGAGCCTTCCCTTGGCAGTCGCCATCAAAGACCCCGTTAGTGCCTCTGTGGAGCTGCAGGCAGGGGTTTTGTTACAACAGGAGTGCTCTGGGAGCCAATGTTAATCCTTCAGCTTCCCTTTAGGGCAGGGTCTGGATGCGTGCTGGTGTTGTGGAGTGAAACCTGTGCAACAGATTATGGACCCTGGTCTATTCTGCATCACCCCATCGTCGGCTCCCCAGGAATGCAGGGGCTTCGCTCGAATCCAAAACCAGACAGCTTTTAAAAATAAAATTGGCACTCAGTTGGTTTCCTCATTTATCAGGGCAAAAAGGCAACAAGAGGGTCTGCAGGTCCCTTCTCCCCTTGGCTGTACCTGGAGCACGTCAGGAATGTGTCTGGTGCCAGCTCAGGTGGGAGCCACAGGGCTTGATGTAGAAATTATCAGCTGAGACTGTTTGGTTTGTGTTTCACAGAGAGCTGGATGGGACTAAACCATTCCCTTCTGGTCCTAAAAGTTTGCCAAAGGTAAAAATGTGCAATTTAGGCCAAACAGCTCTGGTGTTCCTGGGCAGTTGTGATGGCTGCATGGAAGCCTGATGGATGAAAGAAATGCACTGGAGGTGCTGTGCCTGAAGCATCGTGCACAAGTCCTGACTTATTTCTTCTGCAGCAAGTGAACTTGCAAAATATTTATTTGGCTGAGATTTCCACGGGAACAAGAGGCCTGTTTTGTACTGGGAGACTTCTTTGTCTCTGGGAGTCCTTGAAAACTGGCATAATGTGTGATACATAAATGTTCCAGTCTTGCATGCCATGAGGAAAGGTGCTGTGGACCAGCACCAGGGGCTGGAATGTGAAGTGATTTAATTTAACAATCATGTTTTCAGAGTTGCCCAGTTGTACCTGTTGCATCTACTGTCACTGTAAATAAAATTCTCACTCTGCTGCTGGGTCAGTTGGAAGGCAAAAGTCTGGAACCATTGCAAACAGGACTCTCAGCATTTTTCAGAAGATGCAGATGCACTCCTGTGTCAGCTCTGGGTGAATGTGAATCCTCTGGCACTGAAGAAGGGAATGTGGGCTGAGATGGAGGAGCTGCACGAGGCACCCAGGAGTGAGGCTGGCGTGTTGTGTGTGAGGTGTATGTGGCTGTGCCAGTGTGGGCCCACAGGAGGGGCATTTCTGCACCCCTGGACAGCCCAGATGTGCACGGGAAATGTGCACATGTGAACTGTGTGGGTGTTATTTGTGTCGCATCACAGCTGAGTGAGCAAACTTGTAACCCAAGCTCGTCACCGGTTGGGGCCAAGCTGTGAGAAAATGGTTAAAGCCACGGAGAAAGAGGATACACAGCCCAACTTAGAGGTAAAGTTTTTCCATCTGACTTCAACTGGAGTTTGAACCCTGTCCTAAGCTAATAACATTTACACCATCAGAGGGAGGAGGCCCGTGCTCTGTAGTGAGTCTGCAGTTTGTTCTGCAATACCTTTTTACTCTCTGCCATCTGAGCTGCTCATGCTCTGGACAACCTTGGATGGGTATTTATAGAGCGAGAATGTGTGAAGCCTTCACCCTTCAAACATGTGCTCAGCCTGAGGAGCTGTAATGATTCATGTCCTTGTCTAATGACCATTGATTATATGTGAAAAAAACTTGGATAAATCATCTGAGAGGCTTAAAACTCGATGTATATCTGGATTCCAAAACAGCCATATGGCTTGTGACTCATTTCTTCAGATACTGTTCATAAAAATCAATTATATGGTCACTTTGGCTACCAGAAGGGATCTTTTCCATTGCCCATTTGTTTCCTAATACTGTATTTTATGACTCTTAGAAAATCATGAAATGCTTACAAATTAGATAATATGTCTGGCAAGAAACGTCTTCCATGGAGACATATCTGCGGAAGTTTAGTTAAAAGCAGGCTGGAATCCTAGGACACACTGAAATTTTTAGCATTGATGTGCTAAAAACACCTGGCAGAAGAAAGGGGGAAGTGCAAAGCATCTGGAAAATGAAGGGAGGGAGGGAGGCAGCTGTTTGGTGGCTGGGGCACAGTGGCTCTCTCAGCTCTCTCATTCCTTGCCCAGCTCATGGAGCCTGATGTTTTACAACTAATGGCTACAGCTGAAAGCTCAAATCATTGCACTGTGATTACCCTCCAGCTCCTGCTGTCCGTGCATGGCTGGAACACCAGGTGATGGGAAGGGAGGTGGATTTTTGGCTCCCTGTGTGAAGATGGAGGTGGCTGTGGCAGAAGAAGCTCCATTGACTTCTGTAGTTTAAGTGTTAGAGAAATGAGGGGATGCGGAGAAGCTGGTTTGTGATACAAAGTGCAACTGAGGTGCACAAATTCTTGATAAAGATGGTGTACCGATTGTCATTGTCACCTGATACTGCAGTGACATCCCTGGGACAGGTGGGAATTTTGTGGAAAGCTGAGAATTGCTACTCCTTCTCTGGGCTAAACCATTTGAGAGATGGGCAATCTCTCAAATAGTTTAGTGGGCAGTGTCTTCTTCCCACCTATCAATTATGCAGATTTTTTCTATCTTCTCTGTGAGTAGATTCTGCTTTTGTATCACTCCAGGTCAGCAGTAGCAGCGTCTGCCTGCTGAGGGTGGGACAGCACCTCCAGATCAGGATGGTTTTTGGTTTTTGGTGGTGCCCACAGGGTTGTGACCCTGGGCCATAAGTATTAATGAAAAATATTAATTTAAAAGGAGAAAATCTGGAAGGTATCCTTGTCAGAGAGCATTGCAGCTACTTTAGATAACTCACTTTGTCTTCTGAGTAAAGAAAGATTGATTATCTCATATTGTCTCATGTTCACTGAGTGTTTGCCCTGAATAAAATACAACTTAGCAGCCAGCTGCCTGTGCCTGTGTGTGTCAATCTGACAGATCCACCAACCTTTCCTGAAAGCCCTTTGATGTCCTGTGGCTGGTTGATTAGGAGTCCCTCAGGAGATCCAGGACTGCTCTTCAGATAAATCTCTTTTCATGCCCTGCCCTCATATTTCCACTGCCTGTCCCATGTGTGGGACATCCACTGACAGAAACCCACTCCAGAGCAAATGTTAGCCTAACATAAACACATTGCTGCATTTCCTAGTTTTATTTTGCTGGAGCAGTACGTATAAATTGTTGTTTGCCCTTGCTCGGCTCTTTGAAATATTGCTGGGCCACTCGCTGATCTTATCTTGCACAAATATTTACACACATTTGTACTTTGCAAGGCATGATTTAAAAGGCCTTTGCTGGACAACTGAGGCAGTGCCTCTGTGACCCAACCCCTGGTCCCAGGGCTGTGAGGCAGCCAGCCCAGGACACGTGTCCCATGGAAGATTCCTGCTGATTCAGCCACAAGGCTGCCAGCATCTCCCAAAAATCACCCACACTCCCATCAAAGCTTCTGCCACCTTTCTTGATCTCCTGTCTACTCAATGAGCACAGAGTTGCTCTTAGAAGGACTTGTAGAGACAGGACAAGGGGAAATGGCTTAAATTAGATGGGATATTAGGAAGAAATTCTTCCCTGTGAGGGTGGGGAGGCCCTGGCACAGGGTGCCCAGAGAAGCTGAGGCTGCCCCTGGATCCCTGGAAGTGCCCAAGGCCAGGTTGGGCAGGGTTTGGAACAACCTGGGATAGTGGAAGGTGTCCCTGCCCATGGGAGAGGGTGGAACTGGATGATCTTTAAGGTTCCTTCCAACTCAAACTGTTCTATGATTCTGTGATGTTTTTACAACATCCCTTCTGACAAAGATGAGGAGAAAGTATTTCAAGCATTCCCCTGAGGATGCTTTCCCTCCAACCGAAGCCGTGCATTTCGGGCAGGAGCTGCTGGGTGAGGCTGCACTCTCCAGAGAGCCAGGCTGAACATTTGTGACGGCTCCTCTGGCCCTAAAAACGTACGAATTTGTGCATTTCCGTGCTAAATGCATTTTTCTGTGCATAGATCACCAGGCAATATTTACAGTGAGTCATCTGAAGGGAAAGATGCATCACTGCTGTGAGTTTGCTGGTGGCTCAGAGCTCACACTTGGTCAGAAATGGTGGCGAGGTCTTTGGGCTTGAATTTCTCCTGTTTAACCCTTTCTAAGATGTCCCAGTGTCAGCCCTGCTGCCCCAGTAATCAAACATTATCTGGCCTGAGCCATGATTCAGCTTGTGCTGCTTCTTTTAAATCCCCAAACACAGAGTTAGGTGGAAGCAGTGTGAACAAACTGGATCCAAATGATGGTAAAAACAGCTCAAAGTCAATCCAGTGATGGGTGATTCTGTTTTTACAGAAGCCAGCAAAGTTCAGCAGAGCCCATCAAGGCTTCTGCGCCAGGTCAATGCTTCGTCAGGACGGCTGCGTGGTGAACTGTGCACCTAATGCACTTTTAATGAAAATGTTATCCTCTGGAGCCAGGCCAGGTATGGCTAGAGCAGGAGCAAAGACCCTCCTTTCCCTAGAAATTATGGGAAAAGATATTACAGCTATTTCATAAGCTTGTGTGTTTTAAAAGTCTAAGAAATCCAGCCCACATCAACAGCAGAGCGAGCAGGCTTCTACGCGGACACGTCATTTAATCACAATTTAATAAGGCTCCTGTATCAGACTTTCGTAATGAAACTTTTGGGCAGATCCAAACAAAGGGGTCACTGTGGGAGAGAAGAATGCAGCCTTTGATTCAGGGTTTCTTTTTAGGGTTCACGATGGTTCATTTTCAGCGAGCTGCTGGCGAAATGAAATGCTTTCCGCATGCCAGCTGTTACCTCATAAATGGACCTTGTGAAAAGTAATTTGTGATCACAAGATGACTATCAGCCTCCTCAGCCCAGCTCCTGTGAGAAGGATGAGTTCTTCTTTCCTTGAAGAAGCTCTTGGGTGTTGAGTCCTTTCGTGAGTGCTCCAGAGAGGTGTTTAGGGCCTGCGTGACAAAAGGATGTTATTTTAATAAGACAGCAAAGCTGCTGGGAGCCTAAAAGCTGGACTGGGTCAAATACTCCCAGCCTGGTGGGCTTGGATGTTTTGTGAGGACATGAAGGTAATGATGGATCAGGCAGGGATGAGCTGCCTGCACCGAGGACAAAATCTGCTGTGCCAAAGCATGCCAGAGGATCTTCACCCCCACTGGTGTTAATGACCCCCCCAGTCTCTGTGTTTTGGGGGGTTGTTCTGTGAGCAGGTAACTCACTGGGAGGTGAAGAGGGCCATGAATGATCTGGAAAAGGTCAATGAAGGTGCATGAGGAGGAGAAAGGTGTCTTTGCTGTCAGTCTGAGACTCTGGATTCCTCTTGCTCACCAGAGCTGTGATTATGGCATGGTCCCCCTCGATCTGCAGAGCTGAGGTGGGGGCTCAGGACCCACGAAGGAGGGACATCCACCACCCATTACAGCTCTGATGGACAACATCATCTCAAGATGCACCTTCCATCCCTGGAGGAAATAAAATGCAGCCACTGAGCATTTTCAAGGCATGAATTTAGTTGGATCATGCAGCGCCTGGAAAGCTTTAGCCCAAAAGGAGAAGCTGGAAAATACAGACTGGTTTTGGATTTTTTTAATCCATGACGTGGTGACTCTTTCCAGAGTCTTTTAGTTTTTTAGTTCTAGTCTTTCTGTTTTGTTGAAAAAGTCGTGCTTGGCTGTTTTGGAGTGTTAATAACTTGTTTTTAACGTGCCCTTGAGGTATGGTGTGAACTGAACACAGCACTGATACTGGAGAGGTGGAGGCTTCAGTATTTTGTCATGGATGGTGCTCCTTGTTTTTTCATTAGCAGGATGCTGGTTTGTGTGGCAGCGTGTTGTTCCCAAGGGTTCCTGCAGCCCATTCCTGGGGCTGCTCAGCTTTGATTTTGTCCCTCATTTGTTTTGTTCTTGTAAATACTACACAGGCTTTGAGATGGACAGTTGTGTTTTGCGTATTGGAAAAAATAACTCTCCAGTGATTCTCACCGCAAGGAAAGATTTATTGGAGTAGAAAAGAATTTAGAGTTGTTATTTTCTTGTATTGCTCTTCGAGACGGAGCTTCACAGTGCAGTCATCTCTGGTGTGGTGCTGGGAGGCCAAGAGCAGCCTCTCCTCTGTCAGGGTGTGGCTCTCCAGGTGACCTCCAAGCTGCTTTTGGCAGCTGCCCACCCCAAGAACTTTCTCATTGAACACAAATTCCTTGATGTCCCTCCAGAAGTCCCTCCTTGTGAAGCTCTTCGCTCATGTGACAGAGGCACAAGATTGTCAGAAACGATGTGAGCTGAGCAAGGCTCATCCAGTGTGTGCTCCTGTTCACCTGGGGCTCCCTGTCCAGCTGGGTTGGGCTGTGTTTCTGACAGTTTCTGTGTTTCTGACAGTTTCTGTATTTCTGACAGTTTCTGTGTTTCTGTCTGGGCTTGCTGACAAATGCCAGCTGTTGTCTTGCTTTTCCCTGCTGTGAGGGACATGGTGCCCCTGGTAAGGATGGAGTCGGTGTTGCTTCAGTTCAGGCTTCCTGAGCTTCAAAGGTGATGTATTAAAGAGGAGTCCTCACCTGCATCCAGCTATGGCTCTTCCAAGCAAAGGAAGCCTCCAGCAGTGTACAGATAAATTCCATGATGGGACAATGGACTGGCAGCTGTCCTGGCTCCTAAATGTCTCCATAACTGTTATCTCTTAAGTATTAAACAAGGACAACTTATATTTTCCTTATCATGCTCTAATGCTGCAGAAATATTAGAATTATGGGACCAGCCCCTTTGCTATTCTTTTTTCTCTTCACCAATCTGTTTTTTGTAGTGGTGCAAGGTGGATTAAGACCCTACTTGAAGAGAATATCCTCCTTTCCCCTTAAAAAAAAAGCAATACTGTAAGGCACAAAAATTGTCAGTACATTTTTCTGCATCCTGGGGCTTTCTGCACTTCAAGGTCTTCTCAACAGAGAAGAGTAATTTATTTGCAATAATAAATGTAGGAGTGCCACACCCGAAGCCATTGAGCTTTCCTTGCCAGTGTTGTGTTATGTGAACCGTCAGAGAAGCTGCTGCCTCTCTGATTACAAATACAGAAATGGCAAACAAGCAAAGGATGCTCTCAGCTTCTGCCCAAAGTTTGCTAAAAGACACGATGCTACGTGCACTCAAAGAACACGAGAGTTACTTATGAATAACAGGCTGGCAAAAATTCATCTTCCTGAGGGGAGAGGCAGTGGGTGACAGGTGAGGGGACAGGGATTTTGTGCCTGTCTGCTGCTGGTTAAATGCAGGATGTGGTATCCTCCCCATCACTCGCTCATCTTTCATAGCCATCCTTTCTAGCAAAGCTTTGCCTGTTATCTTTGGCTGCTCTGAGGTAGGGTATTATATCCCTGGCTGCATCTGATACTAACGAAATGTGGCTGAAACAAAATACAAAGTTCTCAAAGCAGCCCTTGCTTTCATATTTTTACATCAGAAGCAGGGCATTTGTCCATCGGTGGCTCCGATACAATCGTGGGCAATAAAGACAGCCCGTTTGCAGGCTCTCCATAAATAAGCCTTGCTCCTCCTCAGCCTAGCTTTCCTGGCAAAACCTTCTGCTTTCTCATGTGTCAGAAGACCTTCCCAAAGCTGCTGCTGAAGCGCCAAATGCCTCTGTAAAGACTTTTGCAGAAGCTGAGGTTACACGGCCTCTCCTTAAATCAGAACTGTTGGGAGTGTGTCTGCCTTCCACGTGATGCTGTTGCCAAAACTCAGGCCCTTTCTGCCTGCTGCAGGTCCTCCTGCCAGGCCACCAGAGCACCCAAATGCTGAGTCACACACTAGCCCTTCATGTCCCACTCCCAGCACGGGTGAACACTGCTCTGCCAGCCCCAGCCTGTGCCCACCAGCCCAAAAAATGGGTCCTGGGAGTTCATGAGGGAGGAGGCAGATGGGCACAAGAAGGTAGGAGAAGACAGAGCCAGGACAGCTAACCACAGCTGACCAAAGGGAAATGATGTCAGGAAAAGTTTCTTCACCAAACCGGTTGTCAAACCCTGCCATCCGGGGGCAGTGGCGGCGTCCCCAACCTGGAGGGATTTAAAAGAAATGTAAATGTGGCACTTGGGGACATGGTTTAGTGCTGGGTTAATGGCTGGACTCAGTGGTCTTTTCCAGCCTAAGTGGTTCTCTGATTCTCTGCGTCCTGCAGTGGAGGATGTGCCCTTTCTCTTTTTTGCTCCCTCACAGCTCCACAAAGCTTTGCACGCAGCTGGAGTTCTGGGAGCTCCCGTGTTACTGAGTGGCAGAATAAAAAGCTGGAAAAAGGCAATAATGTGCTAGGGTGTGGTTGCTCCCCAGCAGTGGCTGAAGCTCTCCAGGTGATGAAGACGCAGCATGGAGGTTGCACCTTACCTGGCTGGCAGCAGCACCTCCCAAAGAAGCACATCCCTGTGTCCATCAGCGCTGGCTCTCCAGGAAACCCTCCTGCTAGGAGACCTTCTGTGGTCAACACAAACATCCCTCTCCCCCAGCTGGCCGTGGCCTGAGCTCTGGGAATTCCCAGTGGAGGGGATCCAAGGACAGTGTGTGTGGCAGGGAGGGAGTGCTCCCTGTGGAGAGCAGGGTGGCTGTGGCCTCCTACCAGGGGACAGTCCCATTCCTCATGTGCCCCCACTGGTGTGGGGCTGGAACACGGCACAGGAGCAACCCCTAGCACCACATCAGCTCCCCCCGAGCGTGCTGCCCTTCCCAGCCTAGATCTGGGAGCAGTAAGTCCTTCCACCACCGCTGCTACCACTTGTAAAGCAGGTGTTGGGTAACCCCGGCGTGGAGCGACCTGCACTCACCACTCAGCAGGGAAGGAATAAAAATGCCTGGAGCATTGCAGTGCCCGGCACAGGAAAGGTGGTTTTTCATTTATTGCTAAGGTATCAAGGACAGGGGAAGCATAGAAGCAGCTCTGGAGGAGCTGGCTGGGTTGGAAGCACTGGCCAAATAAAAGTGGAGGATGTTTATGGTGTGAAATCAGGAAGTGTCCTCAGGAAGCTGGTTGGAAAATTCAGCTGAGATAGGAGAGGGGAAAACGAGAACGCTGAGAGGGAGAGGAGGGGCACTCTGCCTTGTTTAGCTGTGTTTATAGAAAATTGGACCATCCTCAGCTCTTGTTCAGTCCCGAGCTGCCCAGATTTCCCTGCTCGCCCCATGCCTGTGATTCCCACTCAGGAAGAGGTGCTGGTGTGTGTGCAGGGTTATTTTGGGGCTGGAGGCTATTTCAAGAAGCATCAGCAAGGCCAAGCTCATCAGTGCTGTCACAGATAGACTTTGAGGGAGTGAACTTGGCTCATCAAAAAAAAAAAAACCAACTTGGCAAATCAAAATTAATATTTTTGGGCTGTTGAAGAGCAAAGAATAGTGGAGGAAAACAGGCTCTTTTTTTTTGTTTTGTTTTGTTTTGGTTTGGTTTTTTTTCTGTTTTTTCTTTTTCCACAACTGCCACTCAAGGTCTCACTGTGTTGCAGGAGGCACCTCTGTTTTATACAACTTAAATGAAACTGCATTTTTCCTCTTCTTTTAGCAGAGAATAAAATGGGCATGTAAGACCTCCCAGAACGGTAACAGGTATCATTTAAACCTGGACGAAGAGCACTGGACAACACTCTCAGGCACAGGATGGGATTTCCAGGATCCTTGTGGGTCCCCTCTGACTCAGGATACTCTGGGATTCACTGATTCACTGACTTGCTCTCCTGCACAGAAATGTCGGCACTAAAAGTTCAGTTTTATTTCTCTAAGTCACCTCAAACTTCTGGTGGTACAGAGTAGTGAAAATGGTCTTGTTAAACAACTTGGGATGTGATCCTGAGGCAGAGCTTAAAAGCTACAAATTATTAAATGCCTGGGACAAATTAAAGGTAATAGTCTTTATGGTCCAATCCATCCAATCCATCATTAATTGTGCACGCTGTGGTCACTCTAAAATTCACTGCTGCAGGAAATCATCCAAGGCAAATGTCCTGGCTGCTATAGCCTTATTTTTTGAGGAATGTTTTAATTTCACACTCATCGGTGGCATGTCTAGGTTAGCCAGGCAGCACAAGAAGTGTCTTTATTCACCTTTCAAGACATCACATGGTTCATGGGGAGGAATTATTTCTCATTTGTGAGCAGAAATGACAGAATATGGCCATTGCTGGAGGGGAAAGAATCACTTTCTTCTGCATTACACTTCACTTATAGTGAAGGCAAGAGGCTCCACAGGAGAGATGTAAGATCTGGTAGTAAACAAGGCTGATATTACCATATATTTGATTTAAATTTTAATCAGATGGAATTGTTTTTCAAATGCAGATAACGCAGCAATGGCTCCAAAAATAAAACACAGACAAGCAATCTATCAGGCATGTCTGTCAGCAAAACAGACTCCATCTCATAAACCTGCCAAAACAGCCCTTAGCTTCAAACAATAAAAACTGGGAGGAATGGAAAACTTCAGCTTTAAAAAGTTTTGTATGTTGAAAAAGAAAAAAAAAATTAAATTAAAAAAAAAAAAAACCGAAACCTCTAGCTCTCAATCGGTGTGATTTGGAAAAAGGTTAATGCAAAAATGAAAGCCATTCAATAAATCTTTTAGTGGAGATCAAAAGCAATGAGTGCAGGAAACCAGAAAATTGATGATACTACATTTTCCGACACTCCATAACATTCGTATTATACAGGGAACTGCCAACCACAATTGTTCGAATGCTCTTTTAACTGATGTTTTTACTTGAACTCATAAGCCAGCCACTGGTCTCCCCAAGGAAAACCATATGGGAAGACAGTAGCTCAATTAAAAGTAATGTGGTGTGTGGCTCTTAATCCTTGCTTGAGCCCTTGTGCCAGCAAGCTCTGAAGTATGTGCTTCAATTTCAGCCTGTGCTCAATTTTTGTCTGTTTTATGTGCATTTCTTGAGTGAAATCCCCAAAATAATATCGAATCCCCCTTTGCAAAGGGTCCGCTCCGCACATGGCCCGTGCTCAGAGGTGGCACCTACGTACTTCAGGGTGCTCTGTGAGGATTTTGGGATGGTTTCTGCCACGGATAAATCCGGATTTGTGATTGCAAAGCCTGATTCGAATCCTGTCTCCCTCTAGTGTTGTGAAAACACTTGGAAAAGGAGGTAGAGGGGGTGCCAGTGATTCAATGCCCCGGGTGCTCTGCTAGCTGAGTGAGCAGCAAAGAGAGGCCAGCAAGCTCCGTGGATGGCCAGAGCAGAGGGCCTGGAGCAGCTCGGGGTGGGGAGCACGGTGCTGGGAGCTGAGCTGCTGCTGGCTCGTTTGGCTGCTCAATCAGGCCCGTTCAGGCTGGGCTGTGCTGCATCTCCTGCTCTGCTGCAGGGATGGCTGCTGCTCCCCTCCCGCCGCCGCCTGTGCTGGCCGCGGGCCTGGCGTCCTCCTGCCCGTCCTGGGAATCAGTGACAGCCGAAGAGAGGCAGTGATGAAAACAAGATTATGGGAAGCTCACCTGCATGTGGAAGGAACAAACGCGGGGGTTTGCGGCTTCCTGTGGGTCACGCAGGTCGGGCTGTGCCCCTCTCCTCACGAGCCAGGCGGTGTCCGCAGGGCCCAAGGCCTGCTCCACAGAGAGGGGGTCACCATGCACTGCTCCCCCTGGTCAGGGTCCCGTGGCTGATCCCAGCCGATGGGAACAGCGTGTGGAATGGAGCTGAACACGTGCTTATTTTCCTTGCCTTTTCCTTTGCCTGCCCTTTGGCGGGGGCAGCGCTGCCTGCACCTTGGCTGTGTGCTCACAATGGACAATGCCCCATGGAAGATGTGCCAGCTTCACTTCTTTTCCCATGGTGTTTTACCACTCATTAATCCTTTTGATTTTTAGCCTCTTTGAAGCCCGGGGTTTGGATGTCTTTCAGCTCCCACTGAATTAGGACATGAAAACACTTCAACCAGTGCAAAAGTTTAAACCCCTTATTCATCCACACTGGAAAGGCTTCAGCTCGATATGCTGACAATGACCGACTTTATTATGTTTATCTTTTGGCAATATCTCCTTCTGCAATTGATAGTGCCTGGGGTTTTCCTGGTGCCAGGTTGAATTTCCAGCCTCAGTGAATGCACCAGGCTGTCATGTTCCTCTGCCAGGCTGAGCCATGTGCAGGGCAGGCCGTGATTTCAGTGGTAAACACACAAAGGAGTAAGATAAACATGTAACCCAACAGCACACACAGACACACACACGTATGATAAAAAGCCTGGTCTTTCACCTAATTTAGACCAGAAAATTGGCATCTGATTTTATTGTTCAGGCTGACTCCAAGAACACAAACATATTTTTTCCTTCAAAACGAGAACTGCCAAAATAGAAAGAATGATATCTGCTGGTTTGAGCTAATTGGGATTAACTGTTTCCTGGCTGCTTTTTGTGCAGCAAGTGCTATTTGGCTCTGTTGATAACAGCAACACTTCCAAGGCTGGGTTAGGGAAATGGCTGTACCCCAGCCATCACATCCATGCAGGAGGTACTTTCTGACCTGTGTCTTTGTAAGGGGAATACTCTCTGTTCCCAAAATCTCAGCCCTAGGATGCTGCCAGCCCAGCCCCTGCTGCAGCGTGGAGAGGTGAATTTAGAACAGCCAAGCCAGACAGGAAAGCATGGCATGGAAAATGCTGAGCTTTCCGCAATTTGGTTCCATTTTAATTAGCATTTTCTGCACACTTTTGATTTCTGATTTTCCTGCCCAGCTGTTGAGACTATTCATATTTCTGGAAATGTTTCCAAAAGGCAGGGGGAAAAAAGCACAGTCCTATCACCAACCCAAGTGCTTAATTAAAATAGTTGGATTCAGAATAACATTGCAATTAGAGTTGTGTCTATTGGCCTTCCGGGGTTTAGGATCTGTGCTTTCAAGTCTTTTGCTGTAAACATGGGTCTGGAAATTTATCTTGGGGTTTCAAAATAGCCAAATGTTGCAAAACCCACCAGAAGGAGTGAGGGAGATGGGAACGCTGGCCTTGCAGGAGAATAGTGGAGAACCCACCCATTGCCCGTGGCCCTGTTTGGGATGTTGAAACAGGCGCAGGAAAATAAAAATCTCATGGCCTGTAAGGGCCGACTTGAAGAATCCCACTGAAAAAGCTGTGTGGAAAGCATGGCATGTTCTATGGAGCAAACATGCAGCATATTTTTAGCCCCATTTCCTGGCACCTTGTGCATTAACTGCTTCCAGAGCTGGAGCATGGGACAGGGATGGTCTGAGCCTCTGGAATTCTCACCGTGCACAGCCTGTGTGTGACGGGGCGGGGCGGCTGCTGCAACTGCAGAGCAGAGGGGGATTTTTGATGCAGCTCCCTGGAGGTTTCCCGAGGCAGAGATGCCTGAGAGCTGCGGTGTGCCACTCCCCCAGAGGTTGGTGCCGTGCTGGGAGCTCAGCACACCTGCACACAAGCTGCTCCTGGCAGTAGGAACGCGGGCAGGCACGCGAGGCTGTCCCCAGGGATGCCACCTGGGGCCACCAGCCCCACCAGCCTTCTGTCCCCATCAGCTGGCACGCTGCCCTGTCTCCAGGGACACGGGCTGGACCAGGCTGGAAAGATGCCTTGTGCCCAGGGGGTCACGGCAGTGGGCAATATTTTGTGTATGAATAATTAATCTCTTTGGCAAGATGACCCTGAGATGCCCCCCAGCCAAAGATCTAAGCTGGCCCTCGGGAAAATAGAATCCCAAAGATCTGAGCTGAGCCCCAAGAAAACAGCTGAGACAGATGCCAGCAGGAGCGGGGATGTGCTGGCTTTGCTTGCTTTCATTCAAGCTTTCAGTAATGTCATACAGGGATGATCCTCTCGCTCCTCCCCACTGCCCCTGGCTGACCTGGCATGCCAAGGGCTTCAGACCATCATTTCCTCATAAACTGGTCATGTTTTGTTAATCCAATATTATGCCAAGCTGTGTCAAGGTTGTCAGAGGAGATGTGAAACCCTGGGGTAAGAAGCACTTTCTAGGAATGAAGTCTCCTTGGATGACCTTTAGGAGTACATTGAAGGATGTACATGAGCAGAGGGGAGAAGGATAAGGGAAACCTGTTTACCCAGGAAAAGGGGTACTTTCCTGAAGCTGTGGGCATTTCCCAACAGAGCCCACTTTGGTGGGTACAACTGGGAGATGTCCTTACCCCTGCCAGTCTATTTTTGCTGCTGGGTCATTGAGGAAACCACTTATCCAGCTGAGGGAACATGGATTTTGAGTTCACAGGATCGCAGGATATTCTGATTTGGAAGGGACCCACAAGGATCATTGAGTCCAGCTCTTCAGTAAATGGCCCAAACAGGGATCAAACCCACACCCTGGAGTTATCAGCACCATCAGCACCATGTTCTAACCAACTGAGCTCATCTCGCTGGTTTGTTTGTTTAGTGTTGGACTCTGATGTGAAAATCTGGGGCAAATTAAGAAAAAACAAAGGAAAGATCTTTCTTGGGAAGAAAGAAAATCACCCTCAGAAACCCACACTGTGTTTCATAACTCTGTGGAGAGGAAGAAGACAGCACATGGACAGCCCTCCCCACCACCTGCATGAGACTAATTCTTAGTCTAGAAAATGAGTGATCCCACAAAAATACCCCTGACAGGGTAACAGAACCTCCCAGACCATGAAAAAACATACGGAGTTTCCCTCCTCTTTGCTGCTGTTGCCTCCCAGAATGTGTCACTGGATTCACCTTCGCTGATGGTGATTTTCCCCTCCAGAGGAAGGGGGAGAGAAGCCCAGGCCCCAACATCCTCACACCTGGCTCTGATTCCCTGCTCGAGCCCTAGAATTGATGATGTGCCAAGTGATGAGGGGCTGACTTCAATTTGGGTGTCAAATGGGGAGAGGTGGCTCATGAAAGGCAGGTCTGGGGCAGGGCTCAGCTGTCAGCTCACAGCAGCCACCAGGAGCGGGATGGGGAAGCACAGACCTGGAGCTGTTGGATTCTCGGGTGATGCTCAAGGGATGGAGACACATTCCTGAGAGCTAGGGAAGCCTCAGAGCATGGCTTTTGTGGCTGTAGCGTCTTATCTTCAAAGAGAAATATAAAGATTTCGGTATCTTGCATCGATCCTGGGAGCTGTGGGCGTGCTCCAGAAGCAGCAGCTTTCCGTCTCATTTCTATCCCTGCTTCTGATTTACTCTGTCACCTCAGGCAAATCATTTAACCCTGGCTTCAACCTATTTTACGGGGATGTTGCAAGGCTTAATTAGGGCTTGTAAAAGGTCTTGAGTTCCTGAGAGGTGCCTGCTGGATTAGCGTGATTAATCACATGATGATGGGAGAGATATTGTGGGGGCAAATCCAAGCAGTCAACAATAGGGTAGATGATATTTTTCCCTGGGGGAATAAGACGAGGGGGTTGTGAAAGCATGTTCATATCAGGTTTATTAATTCTGGATATCAAGCTGTTGAAACTGTAGGGAGGCTCTGTGGTCAAAACCACAGAAATCTCACTGTATGGTTGAGATAAAGACATTCTGCGTTTCCACAAAAATCAATCAAAGGCACATAAATTAGGGTGTTTCCCCCCCCCAGACTTCAAAGCCACAAAGGCGAACAATTTGCAAAACGTCAGGTTTTGAAAATAAATGTTTGGCACTTGCTCTGAACACCACCGGAAAACACAGTGGAATCACCTTGTTAGTATTCATTGCTGTGGAGAAAAAGGGGAGATTATTCGGAGGAGGAGGAGGGGAAGAAAAATCCCCCACATTTTGCTGAGATTTATGCAGTTTCTCGCATGATTGCCCAATTGCCCCTCCATATAGGAGAGGAGGGGGGGAAATGCCAGGATTTGTACAGTGATTTTCAGGATGACCCAGTTCTCCTTCTTTGCGGAAGAAACAGAGAGAGAACAGTCGCCTGCTGAACTCTTGAGCGGCGGATTTTCGGGTTACTTTTTTGGCCCCGTCCATTTTCTGCTCCAGCTTCATCTCCTTCAATAGGCTGGTCCCTAATTTGCACCAGCACGATGAAAAGGAGCTGGGGCTTGGGAAGCAGAGCAGGCGAAGGCCGAGCAGCCTTTGATGGGCTTTAGAATGCGGCGGGCTTTGCCCCAGGAGCTGCTGGTGACAAAGGGACGGAGCCGGGCCGGGCTGGGTGTGCAGTGATTTGCCTTTGAATAGCGAGGAGCTCTCCAGGGCCGGGGTGACTGCGAGGAATGCAGCGAGCTCTGGCTCCGCCAGAGCAGGGTGATTTCATCCGCTTTTCAGAGACACGGCATAAATCAATATTGTTTTGTAGATCGCTTGGCTTGCCACATTTTTTTTTCCTGGGGGAACATCCAATATCCCTGTGCTATGGGAAGGATGCTGCAGGGGAGAGGGGGGTGGCTGTGCCCTCTTAATGTGCAGCTCAGTGAAAACTGGATTTTTGTTCTTCCAGGGACCAAACGGAGCCAGCAAAAACCAGAGATTATCATCACTAAGGAATCCTGCCTGGGGAGCTCCCACCAACCAGGAGAGCAGTTAGTTTGGGATTTTTTTAAAGCATTTTTTTATGGCAAGGCAGTTTTAGTTGAGCTAAATGAAGCTTATTGCAGTGGGGAATTCAGCGTGCACATGCTTAAAAATCTTTAAAGATTGGATATTTAACTCCAGCAAATAATCAAGTCCCAGGAACAATTTAGATGGGTAATATATTAAAAACAGGCTTACACAGATCCAAGAAAAACTTTGGAGGATCCATAGGGGTCATTGTTATGCACCGCAGGCTTAAATATATTGACTTTTACAACTGCAAATGGATGGTTGCAGAGTGGTTTCCACCGAAGAGCAGTTTCGGTTGTGATAACTCATACAAAGTGAAATCCAGTCTTGTGCTCGGAGCCGGCATGAGGTCTAGGAACCGAGTGAACTTAATCTTTATCTCTCTCCAAACATTACATCTCTTTAATCCTTGAGGCATGCCATTCCTGGGAGGATCCTGCATAAAGGATGCAATAGAGCAGGGCAGGAATCAGATTTGTTATTTATGGAAAAAATCTGAAATTAGAGAAAACACGTTCTGAAATTACAGGAAAGAAAACATTTTTCCAGAGGGGAATAAAATCTCAAACCCAAAAATAAACTGATTTTTTTTCATCAATAAAAGTGTTTTTTTCCTTCTCTAAGATTACATCATTGTATTGCAAATGAGAGAGAAAGATGAAATCTGCCAGCCAGTGTAATGTCAACCCTTCCGTTGCAGGAAAATCAGAATGCATTTTGTGGAGGGGGTTTCTTTTTGATATAAATTTTGTGAGGCTTATAGATTTTTCTAGAATACTTTTCTTTTTCTGGGGAGAAGCCCCCACAAACAGCAAAAGAACAACCAAACCACTTTCTTTTGAGAAACGTGCCGACCGCTCCGCTACTCTCAAAACGTCTATGGAAGTCTGAAATTTAAAAGAGCATAGATAAGAAATATTTGATGCATATGGGTAGGATGTGGCCATAAATACTCAGGTTTCTCCGTGGCACTGCGATCTGTTCTTCTGGACTACTAGGAAAGATGTAACAGTGAAATCAGCTGTCATGGGCAATGCCTTGGGATCACTGGGATTTTCCTGGCTGGGATTTCTGCCTGAACCAAGAGGTGCTGTTTGCATGCAGCGTGTGCACAAAACTCTCCCATCTACTGAGAAGTGTTGGTTTGCACTTATCAGAGTTATACAAAACTCTTGAACGCTGCTGAGGTGACTTGAATTAATTTTTAATCAAATTTATGCTCTCATGCCAGCAAAAAACTGTTGACGAAATTGGGTTTCCATTGGCACCAAGACCTGAACACTCAGCAAATAAAGCAGCATGGGAGCTGTAATCAGCCTGGGAGGAACAGCCCCCGGCACAGCCAGATCCCCCAAGAGTGCTGAATAGCTGCATTTCTGTAATGCTTCCTCCTATGACGTGGTGTGACAGCAGATATTTCCTCCCAGAAGATGAATTTGTCACTAACAGAACCAAGGAGAGGTGGCAGTGGCAGAAGCAGGGCTTGTAATCACCGTCAGCAGAAAGGTATTTTGCAGGAACCCAAGCATCTGAAGGGACGTATTTTGCTTTATTCCAAAAAGGCTCATTTCTGGTCCATTGGAGGAGCTCTGCCATTTACTAATTAGGGAATTGGGAGCTGGGGGTCCCTGGGTTGTAATCCTTGGCTGAGTGAAGCAGTGTGTTCATTACAGCTGTCACTCATCTCCCTCCTCTCTCATTTTCCTGATCTGTAAATTGAGGTTAATACCCTCTGTACACCGAGGGTGCAAGGAGGATCAATCAGAGGGCATCCAGAGCACTGCAGCCTTTTCCTTGGGTGATGGCTGGAGCTCCTGGAGAAACCGAAATGTCTCACTGGGAAATTTTGTTTTTCATTGAGAACTGGAATAGGGGCACTTCAGTTCTGAGTTGCTGGGATGTTACTCTTTTCACCTCAAAATTACCAAAATATGAAGCAATTGTTTCTGGCAGAAGGGGGATGTGAGGGAAAACTGACCTTTGGAACGTGCTTAATAGATTTACCTGTGAAGGGGAGCAGGGGGATTTTTCTTGTTGGAAAAAAATCCTAACTCAAACACCCCAAATACTTGGCAGCTGCATAATCATGACTTTAATAGAGCCCTCGGTTTTCCTGTTACAATAAACGAGGTCTGCTCTGCGTTAGAAACAAAGCAGAGGGGAAGCAAACAAACCAAAACCCCAGCCCTCATGGCAGTCCAGGGAAATGGGGTCACTACTGGGCACATCTCAAAACCTGTCCAGGAACTGTGTGTTCTCAAGCTGACTGCATTTCCCCACCAGCCTCTTGTTGGGCTACATTAGCAAACAAAACAAACTGGGCTGGCAGTCTGTGCTGCACTGCAAGCACCACTCCCAATGGCTTTTCCAGTTCCAGGGACGGAGCAGGCAGCTTAACTACTTATTTACTCGAGCCTGCTCACCCAGAAAGGACCCAACCTGATGGATGGCCCCTGACCTCCCAGCCAGACTGCCACTTGGGTGTCTCCAGCAAGCCTCCCATCTGGCAAGAGCCCAGCCTGTTTTTGCTGCCTACCAGGGTAAGAAATACTACACTTCCCCGAATGGGTGACCCCAAAGTCACGTGTGGGTTAAAGAGAAGCATAAGTTATCTGGACTTGCAGCCGTGAAACCATTCTCTGGGAGGAAAGGGTAAATAAACAAATCATTTATTAGCAAGTAAAATTGTTTTCCCTTTGAAATGCAAAAATGTGCTCTCTGGTGAGTTATGTTTTTAGCTTCACCCTTCGATCTCACCAGGCGTCTTTGCTCCTCTCCCAGGAGCAAAGCTGCTTTCAAGTGCCCCGTCCAGCTGGTCCTCTGCGGGGTGGTGTTGGGGTGGTAATCACTCAGGGCAGCACTGGGTTAGGGGGAATTCAGCCACTGGCACTGGGGGCAGCAGGATATGACTGAGGATATGGGGCAGCACCAGTGAAGACACCCCGATGTCCTGCAGCCGGGGCTTTGCCGAGGGGAGGATGAACTTGGGTACCACCAAGGAGGATGAGGAGGGTGCTCACACACAGCTAATGAGGCAGCAAGGGAACAGGTCTGGGGCATCTGTGGACATGAGGTGTGTCTGGAGAACCTGCTGGGTTTTCCTGTGGAGCCCATTCCCCTGGGAATGGGAATCTGTCCACTGGAAGCAGCCTCTGCTCCCTGCTCTGTTGCAGGTGCCCTGGGGCAGGCTCTGGAGAGGGGAAGCTGTCAGAGCTGTGGTGTGGTGCCTCTCCTGCACAGGCCACACCTCAGGGGGACATCTCCCAACACTCAGCCTCATTCAGTTGTTTCTATTGGTGCTGTTTCATTTTCCCTGCTTGGGGAAAGGGGCGAGGCCAATAGTCCAGCCTGCAGAACCCTTGGCTTCGTGGCGAGCACATCCCCTCCTCCAGGAAGGAGCTGGGGCTCTCAGGGTCACCTCCCCTCACACTGGCGTGCCCAGGGGACAGTCAGCATGTTAATTATTCCATCCATCCTCAGGAAACTCCTGTGTCACCTCTCTGCTCTGTGTCACGGGCACATGATGAACTCAAGTTCACATCCAGCAGGTTTTGGATTCACTCTGGGTGTCTCCTTTCCATGCCTTGCTGACACAGCTGATCGCTGGGCTGGGGGAGCTCACACGGGCAGAAGATGCCTTTGCTCCTCTGCCTCTCGGTGCTGCCAATTGGGAAGTGCCATGTGGGAAACGGGGCTGAATTCCTGCACTTTCTGCCCTCCCCCGGTTGTCAGCAGTGCTGGTGAAGGGGGGACCCTGCTCGCTGCTGCCCCAGGGGACTGCGCTGATGAGTCAGGGAGGAAGAGCAGCAGTTTTGTGTGCTGAGGAGGAAAATGGAGTGGGGAGATAAAAGTGAGAAGGAAAGCCGGGGGAGAAATCATTACTGGGTCGTGTCAGCTTAGCAGATGAGAGCTCCTGATTCCTTCAGGAGGGTGCAGGTTGGGGGCAAACCTCCCACTTTCCTCACCTTCAGAAATGGCTTGCAGGCCCATAAAGCATCTCAGAAATGCCAATTCAGCACAGGATCAAACTGCTGCTGCTGAGGACACAAATCACAAATCACTCGTATCACCACGAGCACGTCGTTTGTGCTGGAAGTAAATATTTTTCACATTGGTGTAAATAAGTTAGAGTTGCTACCACAAAAATGTTATTTTTCTCTCGTTTCTGGTGCACCAGCCAAGTGAACCCATGGACATAAGAGCTCAGCACAAACACCTTCCTCCTGTAGGTTGGAAGAGCTAAGATACTCATAAAGGACTTGGGTCTTGGAATAAACTTCCCTGTAAGAGACACAGATGCAAAGTAACAGATAAATGCACATCCCTTCCATGGCTCTGGAGCTCCAAAGAAGCTCTTTGCTGGGCTGAGTCAGCTGTGATTTATAGAACCGTTTTCAGTGTCATCAAGCATGTCCTAAAAACTGCCTTCTCCCCAAAGTCTGGTCTCTAGAAATCAGATTCCTGACATTCCTCATATTGTCCAGCTGAGACCTGTGGTACAAACAGCATTTTTGTAATGCTGTTTTGAAAAGAGAGCTGTGGTTGTTATTGAACCCTCTCTCCACCTTATTTAGACTTTTCTTCTTTCTCTACTGTTATTATTTATGAGCATGAAACTGGGGCTTCTGTTTGGAGAGGGATTGTTTCTTGAGTAAAATTGTGGGCTTCAGTGGACTGCTGCTTCTGAGAGAATACTTTGAGTCAATAAAAGTGCTGCCACAATTCCATAATTATCCACACAAGGATTGAAATAAGCTGGGGAAAAAACAAAACAAATCTGTTATTTTTGCTGTGACTACTCGAACCTGCAGGGTGAGAGAAAAAGCACATCTTGCTTTCTGATTTAAACACCACTGATATATTTTTAGCCCTGTGGCCGGTGTGGGAGCCTGTGGCTGAAGCACAGACAGGGATGCAGTGGCTGGATAAAGTCTCCTGAGCTGCTAAATCCTTTCTCTGGCAGTTTAAATACCTGTGTCAGGCACAGCTCAGAGCTCCAGCATGGGATAGTGGGGAAAAATGGGAAAAAATGGGATTGGCATCAACAGCTTCACGTGCAAACCCTAAATTTGAGAATAATGAAATGCATGCAGCTGGCAGCTTTTGCAGTAGGCTTTGGGGAAAATGGGAAGGCAACCTTTCACTTAGTGCTGGCATCTTCCTATTGTTGACCCTATTTCTCCTGGACCTGACCCATGTGAGGATACATTTCACCTTGCAGTGTTTGTCTTCCCTTTCCTGTGACCTGACCAGGGCAAAAGCAGCTCCAGCAAACATAGCACTTGCTCCTAAGAAGAAATGTGTGTGCTCAGACCTGATGCTGAACAGGAGGGGTAATTGTCCTGTTTGGGGAACCTCGGTGCTTGCAGAGGAGGAGATTAATTAGCACTGGTGCCACTGAGGCCACAGCTTTGAGGAAGGGTTCTCTGGGTGTTTCCAGGCTTAAAGACAAATTCTGCCATGAGGTCTGGGGGATCTGCCCTTGCCTCTGCGTGGGGTCCTGTTTTGGAAAGGCACTGAGGCCCCAAAAGATGCAGAAGAAACTGAGGACCTTGTAAAGGGTGAGGCTGATGCAGGCTGCAAATCCAGGGAAAATAAGGGATGGTTTCAGATATAAAACAGGCATCTAATGTTGTTTAAAGTCTCTGATGGTACCCAAACCTTCCTCATGGGACTGAAGGGTGGAACTTGGGAAGGAAGGGAGACCTGCACTGCACACAGGGAGCAGCCCCTTACCAGGTAGAGCACATTTGTAAGCCAGGGTGGCCTTTGCTCTCCAACATTTGTCTCCAGCCTCTGCTGCTTCTTGGAAATGATGTTTTCTGTCATCCAGAGAGATGCCCCACAGAATGCATGCTCCTGAGTCCCCAGCTTGCCTGGGGCTTGGCTGAAGTCTGCACATGGCAGAGTTTCTGCATCCCCAGCCTGGAACGGAGCAGAGGCCAAAATATCAGAGCTGGGGTTCCAAATGAACTGCTGGGGGAGTTTCTGGATTTCAAGCACTCTAATCCATGGAGCTCTGCTTGAACCCCAGGGCCACCCTTAGCATGGGGCTCTGGGCCTCTCCAAAAGAGGCAGCTCTGCAGCCAGAGCAGCCTGGGCTGTGTCTGGGTACTCTATCTCTCTGCATCAACTACAATGGAAAGGCCACAGAGACTATATCGTTGATAAAAAGATGAAAATAAACACTTGCATTTGGGAAAGCAAATGTCACGCCATCAATCTAGAGCTGAGTTGTTTACAATGAAGAGGGGTTGATATTTAATGGAAGGTTAACTCCTTTTTCTTCTTTTTTTTTTTTTTTAAGGTGCCTAAAATTACCAGACTTTGCATAAAATATGGTTCTGATTAAGAAACATCTGACTTAACAAAAGCAAAGTTAATATGTGCATGGTTTTGTATTAGCCTGCCTTTAATTTTGAGGTAAAACTCTAATGACTACAGTAAACATGCTCGTTTATGAAACAGATAGGAAATGCAATACACAGAAGAGATTAGGGGCAAGGAAAACAACCCTTTTACTGCAACTGAGACGAGCCATCCTGCTGCCCAATCCCCTGAACTGCTTCCTCTAGGCTCTCTCAGAAACAGGGATGTGGATTTTTCAAGGCTATGTAAACTTCCACATCACAGGGGAAAAACATCAGGATACAAAAAGAGATTTGAGGGCTTTCCTGGGCAGAAGAATGTTTTGGTACAGACTGAATGAGTGAAATTTGGCCTTACTGCTGATCTGAAGTTACCAAAGGGAGAAGGCAAGTGGGGGAAAAGGAAAAGAAACCTAAAATTTGCAGCTTTTTGGAGAAAGAGCGAGCCAGAGAGGGCAGGGTTGACTCTGTGAGTCCATTCTTGAGCATCCAAAGAGTAAGATATCCTGCAGGAGCACAGAGCAGCAGCCAGAGCCCCCCCAATGCAGGGTGAAGGAGAGTGAGTGGGGAAAGCTTTGCTGGAGGAATGACTGGGAGGAGAAAAGGGCGATGTGGTCACTGGCTCTGTGTGCCTGGAAGGAGCAGGGTCCGTTTTCTGGTCCCTGCAGTGCCATCCTCCTCCGCAGGGCTCAGTGGCTGCTCTGCCATGTGCAAACCCAGAATCTGCTGCTGCCCAAACAGAAATCCCCCCAGACTCACTGAAGGCATAACCTAAACTAAAACGCTGGGGTTTTTTTTCAAAACATAAATGATGTAAATGTCGCTCTTTTCCTGACAGGACACAAGGATCTCTCATTAACCATTCTATCCCTTCGAAACCAACATCCCAGTGGGATTGTCCCGTGCTGGGGTGGCCCGAGGAAGGGACCTGTGCTGGCAGCAGCGCCGCTGTGTGCCTGCTCTGGGTGTCCCTCAGGACTCGAGGCAGGGGATGGCCGCTTTGTTTTCCAGCCAGGTTTTTATTTGCAGGCAGGAGGGACTGTTTGATCTCGGTGATGGGGAAAGCTGCTGCCGCTGGATACCTCTGGAAAACCCTGCCTTGGCGGTGGCCCTGATAAGCCCGCGGTGGCTTTGAAGGTGAAAGGGAGGGTCCGAGGGGACCGGGGTGTTTGGGGAGGGGGCACCCCCGGCAGAAAAGAGCCTGGGCACGGAGCTCAGGTTATCTAAACAGCGCATCCATCACTGCCGCTTCCTCCGGCGGGGACCCGCGGCAGCGATTAATAGCACACAAACACTGGTACTTTGTGGGGCTGCAGTAAATTTTATTATAACTTCCTTCCACTTGATAAGCACTTCCATGGGGACAGAGGCGGGCAGAGCCGCTCCCCTCCCATCCCCTCCCATCCCCTCCCATCCCCCGCCCGCGGGACACCCGGACAGCCCCGGGCTCCGGGAGGGCTCCAGCGCCCCTTCACCACCAGCTGCAAGCCACAAAAAGCAGTGTTTGTGTTTTATTTTGTTTTGTTTCGTTCCCTTGGACTGGATGGAGCCTCTCCTCCCCACCGGCTGACCCGAGGGTGCATCTTGCACACCTGCTGCTTAAAAGTCCCACAAAGTGTCAGGCAGAGCCCAGCATCCCCACACCACAGCAACGGGGGCAAGAATAAACCCTCCTGGCAGGAAAAAAAACCGCGGAGAAAGACCAAAACTGCTCGTGTTTGGGGTTTGCAAGGCAATGAGAACCACTGCTGACGCTCTCACTGCTTCGCCCCGCTCTCTTGAGGATTCGCATGTTCTCCAAATATTTACACAGAAACACGCGTTTGTGGATGGGAAATGCTGCTTTTTTTCCTCAGCGTTGCGCTCTTCTGTTCAAGTGGGAGGGGATGTTGCTGAGAGATGAAGGACAGCGTGTGGCAGCAGCAAGCCCAGAGCAGGAGTGGGAGAAATGGTCACGGGTCTGCAGCGTTGGTGCTCGGGTTTTCTCACAGAGGGGGTGACATTTTGTGTTGCCCCTTACCACTTATTTTGTATTGCTTCCTATCAGTTATTTTGTATTGCTTTTTATCAGTAACTGAGTGGTTTATGTGCTGATGGAAGGAGGGTGGGAATCCCTGCCCTGCTGCCCATTTTCTGGTGCTGGGCTGCGCAGGCAACTTCGTTTGTGGAGTGATTTACACACAGGGTGATTTAGAGTCTAAACCATAAAATCCTAGAATGGTTTGGACTAGAAGGGACCTTAAAGACCATCTTGTTCCAAGCCCCCTCCTGCGGTCAGAGACACCTGAAGATGTAAGGTGTTGCCAAAATTATTGGCCAAGCCATGGATGGGATGTGTCATCAAGCTCTCTGCTTTGGTTTGTTGTTTGTTTCTTTTCTGATTATTTATAAATCATGATGGGTTTGTTCTCTAGGTTCTCATGCACCACACGAGGGATGGGAGCAAGGTGCAAGTCATGCAACAGGAGAAGGCAGCTGCTGGGAAAAGCTGAGCCAGATTTGGTTTCTCTGTAGAGACCCAAACCCAGCAATTTTATTTTGCCACTGGAAAAGGCACTTGTGTGGGTAGTGGGGGATGTTTTTGCTTTTGGGACAACTAGGGGAAACCACAGGACAGATCTGAGCTAAGTCAGGTGGCCCAGAGGCTGCTGAGGTTTGGAGATGACCCTGGGCAGGCACCCAGGACAGACACAGCCCTTGCACCTCCGCTTAACACAGTGCAGCCCATGAAGGAACATTTTCCCCCCTTTTCTGAGCAATTTTCTCACTGTGTTGTGTGCAGATGTGCAGTCCTGGCTGGCACAGCGCCACGGGGATGCCCTGCAATAACCTGGGTTTTATGTGCAGGGAAAAGCCCCTGGAGGAGCAAAGCTTTGAACCGTTCCGTTTGTGACGGGGCAAGGCTTGCAGGGAAAGCTGTGAATGAAAACTTGTGGGACCCAGGGTGAGCCACTTAATCTAGATGGGTTTCCTTATTTTTCTTTCCTTGTAGGCATTGAGTGTAGGTTGAATTTTATCCTTGCAGCCAAATGCTGGGCCCACACTTCTGAGCTCCAGGAAATCTGAGCTGGGAGTGAAAAAAACTGCAGAGTAGCAAAGAGTTTTTGTTATTCCTAGAGCAAATCCACTGTCCACTCTCATATTTATCAGCAAAAGGGAGGATTTCAGGGTGTTGTGACTGATATTTTCTGAACCAAGCTTCCCAATAATCCTGCTTTATTTTTTTTTTCTTTTCTTTTTCTCTTTTTATTATTTTTTTTCCCCAAGGCTGATTAAGTGTGAAAGAAATTTGGAATAAAAAAGTCTTTCCATCCTGGCCTCAGAGATCTTATATATCTAAGAAACACGGGTGAAATAGCAAGAGAGGGGGTTGAGAGGATGATGACAAAGTCAGGAAAATGGCAAATAGTTGTGTGGGATGCACACCTTGGATAAGGGACTTGAAATAAAAAGTAAGGAAGAAGTAGGACTTACCTGGAGGTGCAAATTTAGGGTAGAAGCCCCAGGTTTATCACGAGAAGAAAATGTAGGGGATGATGGTGGGATCCCAGAATGGTTTGTGTTGGAAGGGGCCTTAAAGATCATCTTGTTCCAACCTCCCTGCCCTGGGCAACACCTTCCCCTAGATCAGGTTTTATGGGATTTCTTCCTGTTGCCTCCATATAGGCAGAGTTACGGATGTTCAGACTAAAATAATTTGGCAAGAGGGATTTTTACCACAGTCCAAGACACAAATACATTTCAGGGAAAAGGTGGAACATTGCTCTTTTTTCTAAAAGTAATAATTTCCCAGAAAATATTCGGTAATTTTCAGTAACTTTTCTAAATGCTTTTGTGAAAGCTTCAAAATTTTTGTGGGTTTTTATCCTCCCATCCTAATCTTCACCCAACTTAAGAGACACCAGCATTTTTGATGGAGCTCCCACTCAAGTATGTTTGCAGGAAGTCAACCCACGAAGAACTATTACAAAGAAAAATTCCTTGGACAGTTTTATGCATGGAATTACTCAAAACCCCACCACAAAATATTGAAAAATCTGCTGAAATTTGGAGGGGGAAAAAAAAAAAGAGGGTCTGAAGGATCACGAAGAAATGAAAGCAAGAAGAACAGACTGCAAGCCGAAAAGATTCGTATCATAATATATTCCAACACATAATAAAGAAAATAAATGAAAAGAGTCGCTGGATCCGTTTGCTGCACATCCACATGGAAATTCAGCTCTTCTCTTGGGATTTGTTTTTGTTCTCCTTGTTCTGCTGTGGGTCTCAGGGGGTTTGGCCAACATGGCCAGGGCACAATGTCTTCTCCAAGGACCTGGCACGGGCCAGCTCCACTGCAGCTCCCACCTGGCCCTGGGGATGGGCAGGAAAAGATCCGGGTGCTTTCCAGGCAGGGATGGGATTGGAAAGCCTCTGTGTGTGAGGAATGCATGACCTGCCCCCAGCTCTCAGCCAACACATCCCCCACACTTTGGGGTCTCAAATGAAACCTCTTCACCTTTTCTCTGTTATCGTGGGCTTTCTGTAGACACTCTTTTATATTGCACTGCATCACTTATATCAAAACCAGAGCAGAAAAAGTTCTCCTTGGCCCATTCTTCTTTTCTCTTTTATGACTCCGTGTGAATTTCAAAGCACTTCAGGATTAGGCAGGGGGAAAAGGAAAAGGTACTTGCAGCCCTCATCTAAAACGGATTCATTTCTGTCACCAAAGTGCGTTAAAAATATAAATAAATAAAACACAAACTAGATCCAGGCAAGACATATGGATGTGATGGTTGAACTTTGGATGGTGCTGGCCAAGCTGAGCCTTTGTGGTGTATCCTGAGTGTGTGAAATGCACATTATGCTGAATAAAATGTGATTTTCACACAAATGCCGTGTCTGTACGTTTATATGGAACTTATGAAATATTTAAGTGTCTCTTCTAAGACAAAAAGAAGTATCCAGTCAAGTCTTTATTTAGGTCTGTATTTACTGGACATCCTGATTATGTGCTCTGCAAAGTGCCCTTGTGCAGGACAAAGAGGAGAAGAAAAGAAATGGAAAATTTAGCAAGGGCTGCACATCCCTATTTCTTTGGATTTTCATTCCTACCTGGAAGCATCAGAGTTTTGTGTGTCTTTAACTGAACCAGGGGCTTTAGAATCATAGAATATCTCAAGCTGGATGGGACCCATAAGGATCATGAAGCCCAACTCCATCAAGCCTCAGCAGGAGAAACCATTGTCCTTGAGCCATTGGAAAACAATCAGGAAAACTGCTTTTGGTCAGTGTCATAGACTGTCTGCGTTGCAGCCGTCAGTGTTTGCATCAGGAAAGCATGGAGAGCAATTCCAAATATATATATTACCATTGAAATACCAAAAATATTTGGAAAAAAAAAACAAAAGAAAAAAAAAAGAAAAGAATTTAACTTGAATTGTATTTTACCCCAATCTCCGAAACCTGAGTAGTGACTCAAACCCCCAGGTAGTGCCAATCAGCAATGAGCAGAGAGCAGCCGTGCTAATGAATCGTGATAATTAAGCATGCTAATTTTATGTCTCTGCCAACACAGCCACCTTTTTTGTTCACCAGTAACTCCAGCTCAGGAGCTCTCCCAGGAGGCCACCGAGGCTGGATCTGCCTGGGACAGAGCACAGAATTCCAAGGAAAGCCATTGCTCCTCCTCTTTTCTGACCCAGGGGCTGCTCATGTCTGCTCACAATATTCAGCAGAACATTTTGCTGGGACATTCAGATGCTGGTTTTTTGCCTTTCCAAGTTTTTAGGTGTTATGTGCTGTGATTATTTTTATGTTTTTGGATCATTGTGGCAGCACATTCTGCAAGGCATTCTGGAGCACTGACTCCTTTCTTCAGTGCCTTTGGAGAGATGTCTGCAGATGGTAAATGAGCACCATGTGCAGTGTGAGGCTCAGGTGAGAGGAGGGAACCTTGGTTTTGGAAAGCCCTGGCACAGCCTGGTCTGTTTGGACAGACCTGGTGGTTTGGACACTCCAGCAGCATCCATATGCAATGATTTTCCTTGATTCACAATGCAGAAACTAAAAACCACTTGGCTTTAAACTTTAAGCCTCTGCCTGCATTCCCCTGAGAATGAGCGTTTCTGGCAAACTCTAAGTTCTTAAATATCACTTCTCCAATTACATTCTCACAGGTTAGTATTTATGCAGGCCTGGCTTTTCCAATCCATGGAGCTGGTACTGGGCTGAGGCTTAATGCATCACAGGTGGCTGGTGGTGCTTTGGGCTCTCTGGCCAAACTGGTTCCAGATGGCCACACAGTATGAGTAATAACATCAGCTCATTAAGTTGCAAGGTTTCAACTACAATCACAGAATTATCAATGAAATAAAAGCTAACGGCGTATCAGCTGCACTCTAAGCCATAAATAGGATTTACAGCGAAACAAAAACCTTTTTTGAACCCAGATCTCTCATCGTTTCAATGCTGGGTGTCCACAGAATGGGTTTATTCACTAGCAAAAGAGCAAAAAAAAAAAATCTGCCCCTCCCTCTCCCGAAGGCTACTGCACTGAGAGCTTCTGATTTGGGGAAAGCTTTGGATTGGGGTCACTGGGAATGGAAAGCCATATTTGTCTGTGATGCCTTAGAACACAAGTGGAATGAGCCTGACTCTCAGATCAGAGATAAGCATCAGGAAGCCTCATTACCTCGAGTTTAATCACGGTTGCAAATGTTTTCCTTTGTGCAAATTGTTGTCTGCCCATGTTGTGCACAGAGTGTGGCTCCTGCAGGGTGTGCAGGTGGCTCCTGCTACTTTATAGACTGTGGCAGCACCGGGTTCTTGGTCTGGATGTCTTCTCTGCTCAGAATCACCATGGGAAAACATTTCCTCAAGCTCCCAGGGCAGCTGAGGTGCTTGAGATCCCTGATCTTTGCTATCAAAGGGGGGATTTTGCATTAAAAATGTAAAAATAATAGAAAAATATACATAAATTAAGTAATGCCTCTTTGAAATTTCCTAGTCCTGGGGCCAAGCAGGAGGTGTCAGTACACAAATACAGCAGCTGAATTAATCCTTTTGTAAATTCTCCTGGCTTCTCCAACTTTTGGTTGACTTGATAAAACTCCTGTCACCCATCCCAGGCACTTCAGAGCCTGGTCAGCCTCACTGAGGGGATTTACAGGGAGGGCTCACACTCCCTCTTGCCCTCTCTTCCATTCTGCTAAATCTGACCCCAGTGCCAGCAAATCAGGACTACATTAGTAGTAAAAACCTAAACGACTTAAAAAAACCCCAAAACTCAAAAAAATAAACATTAAATATGGTGTCACGTGGCTTGCAGAAAGGTATCTTGTGTCTCAAGGTGAAAATGATGCCAGAAGCCTAAACAGGGAATGTTTACAGCAAAACCACAAGGTATTCTGTGCTCCTCCAGAGCAGGCATCCAGAAAAACAGTGTGTTGGAAGCAGGAAGGTATCTTGCTGGGTAGAGGAGAAAAGCCTTGTGAAGTCTCAGGGGAAAAGGTGTTGCACAGGTTTGTGGGAAGCCTGAAGAGGCTTTGTAGGACCCTGGTTTGGTCCTGGTTGTGTTTAAAGCATTGATCTCATCCCCTGAGTCACGCTGACAACAAGTGCAGCAATCTGCTTTGTTATTCTCCGTGTGAATAAGAGTCAAAATCACTCCCTCGATAATTAGAGATGTTTTATTTAGATTTATCCTACCTGCTCAGCCTTCCCAGCTGCAGTTCTTTTCCAAGTGCAAGAAAAAGTGCATCTACTCCTCCTCCAAGGGCTGTTTACAGCAGCAGCAGCATCGTGTACGAGTCAGTTCAATGTTACAGTGTTAGGGAAGGTGAGCACATCTAGCGCTCTCCTAATTAGGATTTAATTATCAGCAGAACTGATCCTGTAGGCAGTTCTCTCTCCACGCTGCAGTTCTGATGCTGATGTGCAGTGTCACTGCTTCCAGATGCTGACAGCCTGTTCAGAGCACTGGGCACCAGCCCAAGCAGGGATTTGGTATCAGGGAATTCTGGCACCAGCTGCATTTCCAGAGATGTGCACTGAGGAAATTATTGTGTGTGAGTGTGATACAGAGACACCACTGCAGGCTGAGCTTCAGTCCCTGGGCAGGCACAGTATTGATCCAAAGTCAGGACTGTGAGCAAGCGCAGACAGTGTAACGTGGTGACAGAGTGGGGTGGGTTTTCTCTGTCTCAGGCTGCTCCTATCCTTTGTGGTTTTTGAATTGCAGGCCTCCAGCCCCACTGTCCCACAAGGAGCAGGTTTTCAGCAATGTGAGTTTTGAGGGCGGTACTTGCACCTTCTTCTTTAAACACACATAATTTGGGCCGTGCAATGGCGATGTCTCAGCAGGGCCATCCTGCCTGGCTTTGGACCTGTGTTCCCTGTATAAACAGGCTTGATGGAAAGGGCAGGGAGCCACTCAGGGGCCCTAATCTTGGGAGCTTCCACAGGGGCTTGGGTGATGGATGTGCTGAGCTGGGACTTGCCTGGCACCAGCCAGTGTTAAACAGGGCACAAACTCATATCCAGGTAGGGCTCGGTAGCAGGAACCTCCATCCTGGTTTCTGGGTTGTTTTTGGGGGTATTGAGGGTAGGAAGTGCCCTAGCAGAGGAATAACAAGCTCTGAATGCAGCTCACCTCCTGACCCAAGGCTCTGCTGGCCACATCCTCCAGCATTTTGGGGGAGAGATTGCTACCCCTCCTCTCCTACGACTGCACACCACGGGTCCTGCAGGGAATCCTGAGGTGATGTGGCTGCCTCTCCTGCAGGGCCAGCATCCCAGCTGGGGTCCTTGCTCTGCATAACCACGGGTTTGGGTCCAAGTGGGAGGTGTCCAGCCTGTCCCTCTGGTGTCTGCTTGCTGTACCCGGTGGGCACAGGAGCTGGGTCCTGGCACTGGCTGTCAGAGCTGGCACCAAGGCTCACATGCCAAGCAGTGATGCTGAAGGGAGCCTGTGTGCAGTGTGAGGAATGCCAGACCTACCCACTGTCTCCAGGGCCGTCTCCCCAGCCAGGCTCTGGATCTTATTTGGATGCAGAGAGATTTATAAGGCATTCTCTTAATTAGGGGCCCCTGTTTTGACTGAGAGACGATGGGGAATGAGGAGACTTAACAGGGGCAAGGGTAAAAAACAGTGGCCTGAAAGGGAAGGCTGGGGAGACTGGTGGTGTGTGCTGTAAAGAAGTGGGGGCAATAAAACACACCAATAAAAATGATGTGTACGTCTGCAGCCTCATCTAGGAAGGGGGAACAACAGCGTGTCCCTTCTCAGGGCAAACAAAAGAAACCCCTCCATGTGTAAGCAATTATTGGAAACACATGGGAGAGAGGTGGACAGGGCAGGCAAATCCAAAAGCCGTGTGATATTGCACAGAAGAGTGAGGCTCCCAAGCCTGGGAGTTCACATATTTCACAACCCACATTGTACAGAGAACCTGGCCTGCCCCAAAAGCTGCAACTGGGAAGGCTCCTCTCATTTTGGCCTTGAGGCCTGTGCACAGATGGCTAAATCTTGGGAAAAAGTGCTGGGATGAAGTGGTTGGCAGGCTGCTGGGGAGAACTGGAGCTCTGCTTGGCTTTGCTGTGCCCTTTATGGAACCTGCAGCTGGTCATGGCACAGCAGCACTTAGCTGGGGAACAGGGAGCAGCACAGCTCCATGCTGCTGAGCTAATGGTGCTTTTGTTTGATTTCAAGGGCGGACTTGTGATTATCACCTTTAAGTTTTCCATCAGTGTAGTGGCAGGAGGATTTTCACTTGTTGTGAAAGGGATGGGAGGCTCAGAAACTTTGCCACCAGCCTTCGATCCCAGCACGAAGAATGAACGGCATCAGGATTAATGGCTGGACAAGAAGGTCTTGGAGACCTTTTGCAGCCCTAATGATTCCATGATTCCACAAGGACTGTGGTGTGATCCAGATGTTCCTGAGCTGCTTTTATGCTCCCTGGCCATGCACTGCTGCTTTGAAGGTCACAGCAGGCTGGAACCTAAGGTGTTATCCAGCTGCTGAGCAGAGCTGGGATGCCTTTGACCATACAGTGCTCAAGTACAGAGAGATCCTCATTGAAGAGACCCAGCCCCCTGGAGTGCCAGATCAGCTCACTCATGAACATTTGATCTTGGCAACTGATCTGAACCACTTTCATGAGCTGCTTCACGTCCACTTGCAAAGAACATGCTGTGAACTTTGTGCATGTCATCAGTTCAGTGTCTCCATTGCTCCAGTGTCAGGTCAGGCACTTTTCCTCATTTGTACCAAAGCTCCAGTCTGCCTGACAGTGCCCCCAGTCAGGCTAAATACACAAGTTGCTTCCAAATGCCTCATGTCACAGGTGCAGGGATGTTTTCCCCAGGTTATAAGGAAAACTGCCTTGTACAAGTCCAAATTATTCCATTTGGCTTTCCCATTTTAGTCCAGGCTGCAATCCCTAGAGATCATAGTGTTGCCTTTGTTTCCCCAGAAGTAACTGGACAACTTTCTTCTCTTTAGTCTTAATAGTAGGAGCAAAGATTGGGAGAAATTGAGTTTTTAAATTGCAAATACCCTCCCTGTGCCGGTTTGTTGTCAAGTCTTGGACACCACTGCTGTGGGCTGCTATAGATGTTTTGGATCCACTCTAATACAAGTGCTTTTCTTGTCCGTAGCCTTGCAGTCTGAGGTTGGACTGGGAGAAAAAGAGCTTCCAAATGGGGCTTTAAGCCTTGTGTGAGGGCTGCTTCATTTCTAATGGACACCTTCAGGTTTCTTCAGGTTGGACTTTGAAAGTAGCTGCTCTGGCTGTGAAATGCATCACTCCTGTGTGTGCTGTCAGCTACAGAAAGTGATTCTGCCTTGTAAGAAATAGCAGAGAGGAAAGGAAGTTCCCTTAACTCCTGAATATGCCACGCTCATGAATGTTAACATGACTGTGGGGTTGTTTTTCCACTGAGCAAGCAGATGTTTTAGTGCTCTGAGGATCACCTTTGCTGCAGAGGGTGGTGCTTACACCTCTGAGGGCCATGGTATGTTCAGGCTCAGTAAACATGTTCTGCTCCATCTCACTGAGCACTGAAAGCAGAAACTGCTCTTGGGTTTCATCGCAGAAGGGGCAGCTTTGCCAATATAAAGAAGAACTTGTTCAGGGGCTGCTTTCATCTCTGCGCATTATCAGAGCTACCAAAATAAGGAAAGAGCCCTTTAAGCCTCATTGGACAGTGACACTAAAAATACCCCCACCACCTCTCTCAATCCCAAGCCCCAAACAACTGAAAAACAAAAGCCAGCCCCAAACCCTAAACCCTGGAAAACCCTGTGGTATCCATCACTGCCATGTATAATCACAGTTAGAAACCCGAATGAAGTCTGCAGCCTGTCAGCTCCGCAGACAGATTTGGTGGTGATATGAGCAAAGCCAACATTTAAAAATGACTGAATTCTCATTATAAAGATACATGATCCTCCTTCTCATTGAGAACAGTTGGGCTTTGCTTCCAGTGGAGAGCCAAACCATTTATTTTACAGCTCCATTGTATGCTGTGCTGGGAATTGTTCCCACAGATAGAGGTTTCTAGCATGCTTTCCCCCCATGTACTTTGTTCCACATGCACTGTGCCCTTTGCACATGCTGAGGGCTCTCACGTGAATTACACTTTGCCTGATTTGGTTGGATGGGTTTCCTACATTTGTGTCCTATAAATTGGCATGGCAATGTATTTATTTTGGTAATCAACCAGTTCTTTGTAAATCTGTGAGCTTAATTCTCCAAGAGAGGGAAATAAAAGGCTCAGCCTTTTTTCTTTTTTTCCTAACAATGAAGATAAATACCTTTATTTTCATAACTTTTGGACATCTCTTTTTTCATGGCATCCAGTCAAATCATGAGGTCCTTGCTCAGGCAAGAACACACAGATGTCATTAAGTTCCTCACCAGGCTTGTTAGGGCATGGAAAAACTCTTAAGAGGAAGAATGGTCTCATGGTTTTGCCACTGAGCAAGAATTCAGTTCAACTGGGCTAAGCTCTTGCTTCTGCCATATATTTCCAACATGACCTTGTTTGACCCTCTCTCTCCACATCTGCCCAAAATCTCCTGCTGTTGAGCTTATAAATCTCCTTGGTTCAGAGACCCTCTCGCTGTGGGTCAGTTCGTGCAGGAATTTTGGCCGTGAGGCATTGCAGAGGCAGAGCAGACACCAGAGCAAAAATTGGCTTTTGGCTCTGCCTGCGGATCCATGACAGGCTCCTCCCTGCTCCAAGGTGATGGGAAGTGAGCCAGGAGTCACCAGAGCTTTTTAATGCTCAGCTGTGCCCAAAATAATAGACATCAGCTCTCACCTTGTTAGAGCAGGCACTGCAGCAATCAGATTTGGACGCGGTGGTTGTGGTGCTCCTTGAACCAAAGGTGACAGCTCGAGGAACAAGGACAGCTGCTGTGGGATCTGCCCTCCTTTTCCCTTCCCAGGGACTCCAACATCATCCTTCATCTGCTGATCATTAGTGCTTCAGTCACCTCTTGGTCAGACTGGCCGTGCAAGCATCCAGGTTTCATTCCTGTCTGGAGGTGCTGGAAAGATCTCCCTGCAGGATTTTAGATCACACTGGGAATACAAGTGTTAGGGCAGAGTGAGCAAGACCGTGGCTGAACATGAAGGAGCAGGGTGGCGGGGTGAGGACTGTTCCCTGCACGGAGGGACACTCTGTGGGGAGCTGGCACAGGCAGCACAGGCTTGGCTCAGGGGGATCATCTCCAGAGGGTGGTACAACACGGCAGGCACGCTCCTGAGGTGGTGCTGCTGCCTGCAGCCTGATAAAGGATCTCCACGTGCCTCCTCCTGCCCTCCATCTTCCCCCCAGCTGCAGGGAAAGCATCAGGGCCGTGGCCAGCGAGAGGGTGGGGGACAGCACAGCCCTGCTCCGCTGCCATCCCCGGCTGGAGCCTGCTCCAAGGAAAATGTGCTGGATTTCTGCCTGGCAGAGCTCCCCCGGCCCGTGCACACCGCCACGTTTGTTATTCTAACACGCCTACGCGGAGAGCGTGCGCTGCAAACTTCTGCTTGGGGGGAGAGTCCTCGGGCCTGTCAAGGGTTTGTTTAGCTGCAGGAAGAGGCTGTGTGCTGGTTAAACTCTGGGGAACAGGATAAAATCCAGAGTCTGGGTGCACAAGAGTCCCCTCGGCCTTGGTGGCTGTGCTAGGAGAGCTGTGGGAGTAGGGCACGACAAGGGGACTGCAGTCTTTCCAGTCCTTCCTTCTCCCTGGCCTAGCTGAAGCTGTTCATCAGGCCCAAAGGCCTCCCTGACCTCCTAAGGTTTCATAGGATAAGTGGAAAAAACCAAATCCTTGAAGATTTGAACTATGGCCACCGTCCCCTTGGCTGTAGCAGATGGGTTCATTTTTCTGGGGGGGAAGCAAAATTCACATCCCAGTAAACCCCATCTATTTCTCTATCTCTCTATAATATCTACTTCTCCTTTTTGTGATTTTTTTTTTTTTAATTAGAATAAAACTGGGGAGGGGATGTATATATAAAGCAAATGTTTCCTAAATTATTCTGTTTCCATAGTCAAAAAATCCCTTTACAATAAGTAATGGTAATTGTCCATTTTGGTTTTTTTTCATACCAGCCTTTACAGTGAAAGCAATATGTTGACCATAAATCTTCAAGCTGGTTAATTCCTATGAAATTCTGCCAGCAGAATCAAATGATTTTACTACCCATGTCAAATTAATGGTTGGGTGTCAACCTGTGTCACTTCCTGCTTGAAAAATGACTATGACATTAAGAGGATTTTATTTATGCTTTCCTGTCTGATGATCAAGAGCAGTAAAATGCAACAGTAAGGGTGGGGAGAAATCAATTTCATAAATAGCATTACCACCACATCTCTCCGGAGTAAGCCCACGGTGATGCCCACACTGTGGGACTCGGGTGCACTCCCTGGATGTTTGACTCTGTTTTCCATTTTATGACTGGTTGCCATGGGAAGAGAATTAGGATTCACGGCCCTAAAATCTGCTCTGGTCCTTCTTCAGATTGCTTGAGTTGATGAGATGGGTGGGACGTGCCCCTTTTGTAACAAGTTGTCTGAAATTCCTCTTTCTAACCCATATATAGATATGGCAAAGGCCAGAAAGAAAAGACCAGGCTGTCCTTTGGATGCTGCCTGGATGAGATGTCTGAAAATTGAAGGAGTAACTTCTGTAATCTCATGCTACTGGTCTCATATCTGTCCATTTCTGAGAAAGTGCTCAGTCTGGGTGCCCAGGAAGATTGTGGCATCTTGATGGGATGCCAACTGTAATCTATTAGTTTAACCGATTATTAGTTGCTAATAACTTGGTAATTAGAGGCTAATTGTTTTACAGTGACACCTGAAATGTACAGAGACCATGCAGGGGTGAATGGTCAGCTGCAGGCCAGCCTGGAAGCAGTTCACTGTCTTTAGTCCAAGTTTCTGAACAAAGCACAAAGCAACTCTGTATCACAGTTTGGGTAGAACAGAATAGGCACATGAAAAAAGAAACTGCTCTGTGTTGTGATTTTTGGTGCTGTAATGTCCTTGTGAGAAACACTCCATCAATAACTGGTGACCTTTTCAGCAAAGTGACAAAGAACCAGGTAGGAGTGTCCCACTGGGAGGTTTATTTGTTTAGAAGGCAGTGATCCTCGAGAGGCCCGTGGGCAGCTGGAGACATTGGCCTGGATGGATTCACCTCCCTGCTTTCCCCCTCCAGCCCATGCAGGCAGATGGAAAGAGCAGCTGCCAAGCTCACCACGCCTCTGCAATAACAATCAGGCATCAGCTCACCTCTGGGCCTCAGTCAGGGTTTGGAGAAACCTTTCGGGTGCCAGCTGCCCCACGTTCAAGGCTATCCTTTGGCGGGAATCCCCAGGGATTTGGCTTTCAGAGCACTGGTGAGGTGCAGCCCCAAAGGCCAGGCAAGGGCGTTGGGATCAGCAGCATGAAAGACAATCCTCTTTCTGAGTCAGCTCTCAGCTCCTCCAGCACTGCCAGGGCTGTTTCTCTTGCTACCCTGGCTGTAGCTGCTCTCTCTGAGCCCAAATATTTCCACTGTATATTTTGGGAAGAACTGGAACATTCCACTCAATCATCCAAAATCTGAGTATCATTCCTTATGGCCCTCCCTAACACCTAAGAGTCAGTTCTGGACACCCTGCAGTTTATTTTTATCCTTCCTAAGCTGTTGTAGTACACCAGTTTGGCAGTGCTGTGTCCATCCCTAGTGAGAGGTCCCAAGAGATGGAACAGGGATGGTCCTTAGCTTTGTACTGTCCCCTGTCCCAGGATCAGCTGGGCCTGAATCAATAGGGAAACAGCCAGTGCACATCACATCATCCAGAATTTGGGGCATAACGGGATCTCTTGTAGCTCTGCTGTGAACATTTCTGAATCTCTTTACAAAAAACAAAACAAAACAAACCAACCAACCAACCAAACAAACCCCACCAAAACAAACTCGGTGGAGGAATGGTGTGGAGTCAGCACATACACAGGGTTTTATCTGGAGAGCAGGGCTGGGATACGTTTCCTGCCCTCACAGGCTCATTTCATCTCCTCCTTATTTGGGTAGGACAGCACAACCTTTCTGTTCTTTTCTCCACTCCATCTCTTGATTCCCAGGTCAACATCATAGTCCCCTGAGAATTCAAGATGTGATTTCATCACAGCTGTAGACCACGAGTCCTGAGAGGTAACTGTGCTCTGCTTGCATAATCCCATCCATAGACCCAGAGAGAATGACAAATAAAGAGGGAGGACATGGTGTCCTTATGGTGCAGAATGGTCTAATCCATACTCCAAATATCCTCTATGTTCCTTTTGTAAAGCTCTAGGCTCATAACTGGAGAGATTTTTGACATGCAAGACCCTTATGGTTTTACCCCAGATGGCAACTAAACCCTCACAGCTCTTGGCCCACTCCCCATGATGGGGTGGGGAAGAGAAACAGAAAGGTGAGAACTCATGGGCTAAAATAAAGATAGTTTAATAGGTAAAGAAAAAGTCATGTGTGCAAGCAAACCAAGCCAAGGAATTCATTCCTATGGGCAGGAAAGTGTTTAGGAATCCCCAGGAAAAAAGGGCTTCATTATGTGTAACAGTGACTTGGGATGACAAACAACATCATTCCAAACATTCTGTCTTCTGTTTTCAGCACAAGTCCAAAACACAGCCCCACACCAGCTACCATGAATAAAATTAACTCTACCCCAGCCAAAACCAGCACAACACTTCTTGCAATCTGTGAACCAATCATTCAGCCACGGAACCTTTACCATGTCTAGAATTTCCTGCGGCTTGTTTTGATTTACTTCACGAGCCTCCCCAGCCCAGCTGGTCCAAGATGCACAAGCCTTTGAGCCAAGGAATAACCAACTTCCAACAAGTGGCCATGAGGTGCTAACATCCCTTTGCCACAGGGATCATGGGCCAAGCCTACATGGGAGCACAGCTGCAGGGTATGGACGTCTGAAAGCACTGACAGGACATAAGAAAAAGAAAATAGTTCAGACACCTGACCTCAGGGCCAACATTTCGTTAAAGAATATTCATATATTTATGCTGTTCCCTCTGATAAAGAACTTATTTAGGCTCTGCTTAAAAAGAAACTCCTCACCTATTGCTTTGAACTACTTTATCTTCCTACACAAGGGTTTATTTTGTCACCAGGCTAAATAAAGTCATGTAGTGAAATCCCTCTGGCACTTGCTTGCATCTGGAAGAAAATGTTTTTGACCACTCTCTTTCCCTGTGTGCAGTCATTTTGTAGAGCCAAAGCTACCCCTAGGGCTCACTCCTCCTACTTGCTCTTGGAGCAATCTCCTTCCAAGCCAGCAAGTGTCAGGATGGTTGGAGGGAGTGGAGCCTGACCAACCATTCCTGGCCATATTCCCCAGAAATCAAAGTGCCACAAAGCGTTCGGGAGGACGCCTAATTATGTTACAAGGTGTGAGGAACTTGGAACCATAATATTGAGACTGCTATAGAGAAGATTATTGTGCCTCAGACTTTCCAGTGTGGCGAGCTTATAAAAAGTAAGCTTTTTATTTTATAATGTTTTTATATTATAATTATATTTTAACTCTCACTTTTAAATACATAAAAAGCTGTAATGTTCTATAACCTTGCTGAACTGGAAAATCTGAGGCATGCACATTTGGTGATGATGACAGTTTGATGCATGGATTTTTTGGGGTTGGTCAAATGCCCTTGTCAAAATTCCATAATTGCATCTCACCCATATGTAGGTTTTTACACTCAGTCCCATCAAAGTCTTATTCAAGACGTTAAAATAGAGTTTAACTTATTCACAGAGGTTGTGTCGGCCTTACTGAGTTGATTCACCCAAGCTCACAGTAATAATAACAGTAATAAGTGATTCTTAACAACATCATTGTGTTAGTCCTGATTGCTCCCCCTGGGATTCATGCATGTTACAAAGGAAGTTGGAATCTCTCTGTTTTAAAGATAAAACACACCCAGCTTACTGGGGGGGATGCTAATTAGATTTTGGGCATCTCTGTTTTAATCTTCTTGCCTTTATCGTTTTCCTACACGTGAAATGTTTAAAATAATGCGGAAGCAAATGAGATAAACATCTGCTCCACATTGGATTCATCCATCGAGCCCATAATTCAGCATGTGGCAGGATTTCAGTGGTGAATGTGGCTATGAAAAGGGCAGACAAAAATAGCATCATCTTCCCGGGGAGTCAGGCCAGGCTGCTGGTGGGTGTTAAGCAGTGTCTCCTCTCCTGCACTGCCTGCTCGAGGTGTGGTTCATCTTCACCAAACCTTACTGGCTTGCTTTGAGATGTTCCAAGCTGATTTTCCAGCTCATTTCTCCCATCCAAGTAGGTCTCACTGTGGGGTTTCTCCTGGAGGAGCCAAACAATTCATGGATTAATTCTTGTCTCTCTGATCCAAGCTCGGTGATGCACCAAGTGCAAGTGGGCACACACAAGGCATCAAAACGGGGTGCTGAGCTGCACCGTGCTCAGGCTGCACCCCTGGGTGGTGCCAGAGGAGCAGAGGATGTTCCCTTACTGTCCCTCCTGGGTGGTGAACCTGTTCTCAAGTATTTTCTGTGCAACATTTTCCCAAAATTAGCTTTAAAGGTACCCCTTTAAAGTAAAGGGCTTCCCGGAGATGCTCCAGTGTGCCCAGTTTGTGGTACAGCGGTGCTGAGCAGGTGACTGGTGAACAGGAGCGGTGCTGAGGTGACATTTAACCAAAAAATGGGACTGCCTTTCCTCTACAAGAAGCTCACAGTGGTCCCGTCTGGATTTGAAATCTGAGAGGTACCTGCATTTGGCAAGTGCTTGCAGGAATGGAAAAGCAGCCCCTCTGCCTGGACCAGACTTCTGAAGCTCCAGCACCGGCTGGAGAATCGGGCCAGGTGGGATTTACCCTTTGCTCTTGCCAATGTGTAACCTGGCAGGGCTGATCCTCTTGGATACAAATCCCTCCTCCTCTCTCCTTCAGTGAAAGCAGGGAGCCAGGGAGCAGCAGCTCTCCCAGCAGCTCTCAAAAGCATCTGTTACCCCAGGGCGACTTGCATTCCCTGCCGTGAAAAGCTGTAAATTACACATCAATAACTGCATGGAAATGGCTGGGCAAATATTTTGAAAGACGGGAGAAACTTTGTAGAAACCACTGCTTTGTGAGTCACTTACGGATGGAAAAAGGTGAACCCAAAAATCTCCCTGGCAAAAGATTTGCTGGACATTATCCATCCTCACAGCACTGCTCCCTCTCCTCTTTCCCCCCTTTCTTATCTCCTTTCCCTTTTACACTTGCTATTCAAAGCCTGATGAAACCATACTTTCCAAATCGGATTTTTTTTTTTCCCTTCCAAATTTCTACTGTCAATAAACACTTCAAAGGTAGAGAGAACTCTCATGCCAACATCTAGCCTCGAGCTGACTTTTACAGCTCTGTAATAAACCCCTTTAAAAAAAAATGTTTATAATGGCCATGGCACTTGACTATTGCAGTGCTTTCTGTCACCCTCATAATGTTAAGTGCCAATAAATCACCTGCACTGTCGTGGTGCCCTGTATTTATTTACAAAGCTGTTAGAGGAGTATTTTTTGGTTTTATTGACTAAGTGGAACAAAAACTGAGATTCTTCGTTCTGTGGATTCCTTGGGAATACTGGGGGGGTTTCCTTTGCTCAGGAGAGTCGATAAATGCCACCTAAGCCTCCAGCTGGCCTCTTGTACCTGAGGTATGTAACGCTGCTCTTTTTGGAGGTGCTTCACAGGGGATCAAGCCCAGCTCAGAGGAGAAGGGGTGCAGAGATTGCTTGGCAGACAAAGCCACATGCATGGCCCAGCCTGTGCTGGGGCTCAGCCTGCAGCCAAAAATAGATTAGTGGGCATGAGGAAAAGGGCTTTTTTTCTGTTTGTGGGCACTGCTCAGAAGCCCCCTGCCCCTGCTTATGGCAGAAGGGCATTTCTGGGCTCTGAGTTCCTGGCCCGTGTTAAGCTGGGCAGGGCACAGAGCTCGCTTGCTTCTCTTACCACCCAGTTCTGACCCTTCTTTGGTCTCTCAGGGTGTTGTACTGGGGTTTATGGACTCCACCATACCTCTTTTGCAAAGAGCATTTTCACTCTTTATTCTGTTTAGTATTCTCCAAATTTCACCCACTGATAAGCATTAAAAGTATTAAAACCATAAACCCATAAAACAAAGCTTATTCTTCATCCTTGGTTCCTGCATGTTTTCACCTCTGCAATAAAGGTTTCTGAAGACAACCCCCTACTAATGATAGGGGATGAAGAAGAGCAGAATTAGAGATGGCACTATGAGCATGGACACAGCCTTGGTTTGAAATTAATGCATAAATACTAAACTGTTTTCTCAAAAAGAGTAAACATAGTAAATTTTCCAACTGTGTCAATAACCCCAGGACAGAACGGATTCTGAGGCGGCAATGGATCATATAGGAAAACAAGGTCTAGCTGGTGGAAATTAAAAGTTAATATTAGAAGTAAAAGGGCAATCAGCCCCAAAAGCCACCTGCCTCCTCTTGGAGTGTGTTTTGAAGATCCTTCCCACATACTGCGCTAGGAGCTGCTGCCTTTGAGGGTATCACCTGGTTGGAATTTTTCACGGAGCTTGAATTTATTAGAAAACAGCCCCAGTCAAGCAGAACTGTGCAAATTAAATTGGATTTACATGACAAGGTGGAGCCCAAGCACAGCAGCTAGGAAATGCCCGAGAAGAAAAAGACAAACCAGAGAGGATCAGGGAGGGAGGCTGCTCTGTGTAAACAGTGTTTGGGGGGGAAAAACGGAAAAAATGTTTGACAAATAGCACAATAAAATTAAAATTCCCGTTTCGGCTGCCCTGGGGGTTTCAAAAGGAGACACTGAGAGAGACTTGGACACTAGAGGAAATAAACAGATTTCAGCATCTAATAAGTGGGAGGCTGGAATATTATTGTAGGATAAAGTGTTCTGGGATGGGACGAGCTGACCCAGAACATGTTCCTGTTGTGAGGAGGGTGAAGACTTGATCTTCAACCCCAGTGAAGCCTGGAGGACTCAATCCATTGGCTTTGGTAAGCTTTGGGAGAAGCCTGACTTCCTTGTAGGCATTAGAAGCTTCATATTTTCTTCTCTGTCAGCTCACACTGCTGCCTATTATCTTATCAAAACATGGTTTCTTCATCAGTAATACGTAGGTTTCATCTGAATCTGTAAAAACTGAATTGCTTCCATATGCCAGATATTTCACCGGAGAGACCCTCCACTTTGGGAATGTCATTACTGCCCAAAATAATCTTCTGCAAGTCATAATGTAAACTCAAAGTTATTGCAATTTATTAGCAATCACAATTTGCCAGGAAAATAGAATCAAGAGAGTATCAGGGAAAGTAACTCGATTGCAAAATGAACATGCCCTCTACTGCAGTCTGAGCCCATTAATATCAACTTTCCAAATCCAGAGAGTGATTTCCTTTTGTGCCTGTACTGTAAGGCAGTGCAGCATGTTTTCTCCTGAAGGAAGCAACAGGATTTTGTTGAATTTATGGAAAGGAATTGGTTTTCTGGTTTGTTACTTAAAGCTGATCCTTACTGTCAACATTTGTGATGAGTAAACCTCATGAAATAGCACGGCTAAAGGCTTAATCTGGTGCCACTGTGATTTGCAGGGCTAAATTGGAGAGATGTGGCTGTGGCTGGAGACCAACCTGGCTGCTCTGGGAGGAGTGCACGGTGCTGCCCTTAAAAATGAAGGGATCTGCTCCCAGAGATAGTGTGCTGCCATGGACAGAGCTTGGGAGGGGGCACGGAGGAAAATGTGGTGGAAAGAAAGTCATGAAAGGAGTGCTAAATGTGCCATTTCCTGCTGGAGTCGTTCAGCTTATGAGAAATCCTCCCTCTTGCATCCTACTGTTTGGAGTGTGGATTTGGGAGGGTGAGAAAAGGCTCTTTATTAGCAGCACTTTGATTCCCCTGATCCCGGTGGGCTCGTGGCCGGGATTTCCTCCAGCTGAGCGCTGATGTGAGCGGCCTCCGAGTCTGTTTGTGCAGAAATATCAACGTGCAGCAGATCCAGCAGCTGGCTGTGGTGTGGGGACAGCCCACCTCAGAGCCCTGACCCCGCTGTGACTCTTCACACAGAGGGCACAGCTGGATCCCTTCCAATGGAGGTGGCCTTTGGAGCTGCTGGGGTCCTTCAGCATTGGCCAGAGGTGTCCCCAGGATTGGCCCCATGCAATGGACAGGCTTGGCCTTGCTCTGGTGCAGGTTATGCTGGGCAACCTTAGATTTACTCAGTTCCATGTGATGCCTTAAGTTTTTCTTTTCCTGTTCTGCTTTAGTTTGTTACTAAGTTCTCTTTACAGGGTAGTTAGACACAACAATTCTCTCCAGCTCAAGATTCGAGGACAATCCTTCCAAACCTCAGGCCCAAAAGCATCAACAACGTAGAAAAGAGGAGGGCAAGCAAGGAGGATGGAACTTCATAGTTTAAAGTTATTAATTGAACAGTTAACCTCAATATGCAAATGGAGCAGAACTTGTAAAAGTGTGAAACCCCATGACCAAAGCCCTTTTTTCTGCATCCATCTCGAGGCCCATCCTGGCAGGGCTGCAGCCGGGCTCTGGCATTGCCAGGCTGTGGCCTTGGAAGGCCTTTTAATAAATCCCTACTTTATTCCTCTCATTTTGTCTAGCCTCTGTTCCAGCTCAGACTGATCAGGCATCGCAGGTGATACCAAGGGGAACTGTGGAGGGCCCAGTTTGTGGGATCACGTCGGGTATCTGGGAGTGGCTGTGGAGCCACACTGAGAGGTGACAGCAGAGCTGTTAGGCTGGCTCTGTCTAAAATCCCCCTACCCACCCTGGTGCAAAGAACAACCTTTGGCTGGTGTCAGCATCATAAAACAGCCCTGAAGTGTTTGTCCCTTCATGGCACTCACTTCCCTCTCAGGGACACCCCTCCTCACGTGGTATTGGCATTTCTGAGTCTCTTGCCTGGTGTGAAGTTGCAGTTGTGGGTGACAGGATCAGAGGGGGAAGGACGGAGCAAGAAGGTCTCAGACAGGGGGTTGTTTCTGGGAAACACAAGAGTCATGCTGTGGGAGCCTGGGCTGTCCTCTGGGCCGGTGACAATGGATGCAAACTGGGTGTGGGACAGTGCATTCCCTGGTTCTTGTCACAGCAGATGGAAACAGAGCACAGCCTCACCCTGTAAAGCCCCTCAGAGACGTCAGTGGCTGAACTATTTTGGTAGGAGAATAAAAGTCTGAAAGCAGCCCACCCCTTGGGAGCTTGCTTCGTGCCCACCCACCCTGAGCTTGCTTCAGCATTGCAGGTGCCACCAAAACCAGGCTCTGCCTGCGACCAGCAGCATGTTTACACCTCTGCAGCAGCAGTGCAGGAATTACAGGCCAGCTTGGACACAGGAGGAGCAATTTGGGAGCCTTAGCCTGGAGCAGATTGCATCCTTACAGCTCTTCCACTGTGGTGGAGCAGCAGCTCACTTCTGTGGCATGTGCACATCCTCCACAGGAAATATGAGAGCCATCAAGGTTTGCTCCAACGTGGGCTAAAGCTGGGTTTCAACAGATCCTTTCCTTCCTTTTTGATTTCTTTCCTTTTTTTTTTCCCTCTTCCTGGAAAAAAAATCACTGTAAAATTTTGCTCCGCTCTCTTTGAATTTAAGGGCAGGGGTTTTTTTTCCATTAATTTCAGTGAGGTTGCAGGTATTTGTGTGTGTTTCCACCAGCCAGTGCCCAAGTGTAACAGCAGAGCTAGCCTGAAAAAGAAGAGTTTCTTACAGAGAAAAGGAAAACGGAGTTCTGCTGGAAAAGCTTTTGTTTGGCAGTGGCTGGAAAAGGTTGTTCTGGGACTGATTTAAAGAGCACTGGGTAAACTTATGCAAATGCCCTCAGGGCAGCCCTAAGTTTAGTGATGAAAGCGTCTGCATGTTTCACACAGCTCTGCTCAGGGACTGGGGGAGAGGCAGCAGTGCTTGAGCAACACACAGAGATGTCACTGCTGAGGGGACAGGATGCTCCAGGGGGAGCAGAGACAAGCCCGGTGGGTCCTTGAGGTGTGCAGGATGAACCATCAGTGCCCAGCACAGTCCTAACCCCATCCCAGTGCCCCAGAGACCATCCTGATGAGAGATGCAGTCCCTCCCATCCCAGTGGCAGGGAGAGCAGCTTCCCCTCTGCACGTGCTTCTGATTTGCATAATTTGTGTACTAATTTATAGTGCAGAAGGAAGGAGGGCTTGGAAGAGAAGGTGGCTGCTTTTTTTGTGATGTTGTGCTTGATGTGGCTGCCTTCTCGTGCTGGAGTTTTGCATGTGTGTGTGACATAAGTGGCCTTAAAAATACAAGGGATTGGGTGGGAGGAAAAGGAGAATGGAAACTGTCTTTTTACTAAGCTAGATACCATAATAATCCTGGCAGTGAACTAAGGGAGGGCTCCAGAGATGTTTTGGGTTTTTTTTCTGCCACACATTTGTTTTCAGTATAACCGAGAGAGGAGAGACCTTCCCACTTGCTGAGCAGCAGCCATGCCCGAGGGGACTTGGTTATAACTAATTCCAGAACAGGGTGTCCCTTCTGGGGTCTCTGCGTGCTCTGCACATAAAGCTTGCACCCCGCCTCTAGGCCTGACATTAAAAAATGGAAAAAAAGAACTCCAAAGGCTCGACTGGTGAATGGGGCTCTTTGTTCTGGGACATTGTCACCCAAGAGTGAGCCCTACAGGGAGATTTATAGTGAGAGTCCAAGCTGCCAACGAGGGAAGGCTTCTCCCAGCAGTCAGGTGGCAAAGCACAGCAGCCCATGCTCAAGGAAGAGGAAGATAAGGGTGGCCGTACCAACAAGCCCCTGGGTATGTGCATGAGAATTTGGGTATTGCTGTGTTGTACGCGCTGCCTAGAGGGTTGCTGCAGCTGAGGGAAGGTGTTTTGCCAAAACTCTTGGGCTTGGCCATGGGGTCCTGGGGTTTGGCCATTTCTGAAGCAGTCCTTGGGTTTCTGGAGGTGGCTCCAGTTTGCAGTGGCTCGTTGAGGTCTCTGAGGAGCCCTTGTGTCACTGAGGGCTGTGTCGCTGTACGGCTCTGCTCTCATTGCTGGCATGGTCACAGTCTACAAAACCTCAGCTTCTTTCATCCCTAAACCATCTGGATGTTTTACTCATGGCCAAAGATGCCTGAATCAAAGAAGGAGCAACCCATGGTTCCAGGAGGGTGTTGGTGTGATGAAGGACGACTGACCCTGCAGAACCTCCTGGAAGGAGTCAAAGCCTGGAAGGACTCAAAGCAATAAAGGGCAGTGTTGGAGTGGAGATAAGAAACCACCACTGGCAGATGAGATAAGGCCTTTGGTCGGGATTCTCTGTGTAGTGAAACAGATCTAGTTACCCTTTGCAAGCAGGTCAGGCTGGGACCTCAGCTTGCTCTTCTGCCCCATCTGTAAATAGCTACACTGGAGTGAGAATGGTCGTTATCTCTGTTGGAGAGATTTGGATCAGCCATCCCGGCTGATTTCTCAATGGAGGGAAAGCTTTGTCTCGCTTAAGATCAAGCAGGAAGGCTACAAAGCTGCTGGGATATGAGACTGAGTTCTTGCTTCAGTCTAGTTCCAAACAGGTTTCACCCTCTGGAGGAGTTTTCTTACATTTTGTTACTTCTCTAGCATGCAGGAAGGCACGCTCATGGCTTGTGCTCACTCTATAGTGCTTACAGTGCTAATGAATTTGAGTAGTTAATCAATTTAGAGTGAGTTCTTCTAAGCTAAAAAAAATAATATGAAAAACATATATATATAAAACCATCCAATTTCTGCTTACTCCTTGCAGATTGTTTTCTGTGCTGTCAGTCTAAACACTGGGAAGTATTTTAAACAGATGTCGGCCATCAGTTTCTATAAACATGGTAATTGCTTGGCACCACCGATGCTTACATGGAGAGATGCAGATTGCCAGGATCTGCACAGACACCAGCCACACGCTTTCTGCTGCACCCAGAAACACAGTTTACACCCCGTTAGAGGCCTGTAACCTCCCTCCTGTAAAACTCACTTCAGCCTGGAGCCTGGCACCAGCCAAGGGCTGCTATTCCTGCAGCTTTATATAGCTCCGAGCTGCAGGCTCAGCCGTTTCAGCATCCTGGCTCAGCAGGGTTGGATAGGAGGGTGTGATTTGGATTCTACCCCAAAAGCTCTTTGTTCTCATTACCCTGCTGCAAAATAGGTGCCATGGTACAACAGCTCGAGTTGCTGAGGCTGAAAATAATGCAACTGGCCTCCCTGTGCTCAGTTCGGTCATTTACCAGCTTTCTATGAACACATCCTGTTTGATTTTCGGGTGATGGTGGAGCTGATGTGCATGGTGCTGTCCCTGGGGAGTAGAGGAGGTGTGGTCCTCAACTCGTCCTCTCGTAAAACTGATGAATTGACCTGAAGGGGGGAGGGGGTGGAAGGAAAGGATGGATAATATCCCTGCTAATAAATCTAGTGCGGCAATTAAGATCGCCTTTAAAAATGTGTATTATCAGCACAAATAGAAATACAGACAAGAGCAGCGGCCAAGGGCTGCTCTGTGTCTATAACAAACAGGACGGACTCATCATTTAGCCAGGGACTGCTGCCCAAGCCCATGGCTCTCCAGGACTGGGGTGAACAACTCTCCCCAGTCCATCTTTTATCCTGAGGTCATGTGCAGCTCAGTCCTTTTTATTCCATATTTGCCTGCAGCAAGGGTGATTTGGCAGCATCTTGGGTCCTAGCAGTGTTTTTGTTGTTGATGATTGCCTCCATTAGTCCAAACTGGGGTGGGTCACAATTGGACACCTCTGCACTGCAGACCAGTGACAGCAAGGGGCCTGAAGGTGTAAAGCCAACCAGGGCTTTGCCCTGCATCATTCCTGCCTCAAGACAGCCCCACGTGCATTCTCCTCCTGTTAAGAAATACTAAGTGGCAACAAAAAAATGAGACTTTGCTGATAGCATATGTTCAAAACACAGACTCATTTCTTAATATGCTTTGGCTCCAGCCTCTAGCTGAGAAGCCAGATTGCTAAAGCACCAGAAGTGTGGATAAATGTACAGTCGGGGCATTGCGTAATTTTTGCCTCAGTGTGACATTCAGAGAAAGCTGTGAATATCCCCACAGACCAGAGAAAGCAGCTGCTGCTCTCCTGGAACAAGCATCTCAGGTCACCCTTCTATCCACTGTTACTTCTTGGTCAGTTTGGGGTTGGGAAAGGTGTTGTCCAGATTTTGAAGCATAAAAGAAACCTTTCCCGTTCGATGGAGGCACAGAGGGCAGAGTACCAGAAAAATATTCATCTCCAGAAGGTGATGACACCTCCAGGTGTCTCCTTAAGCTGTCTAAGTCTTTAAGTCTCTAAGTCAGTTTAGCTAAACTGCTCAACAGCTCCTCTACACAGAGAAGAGACAAAGGTTACTCTGTAAGGCTCTTCTCTGCACATGAGGTTAATTCCTGCTCTATACTCGCTTAAATATCTCTGCAGAGATTATAATGAGATCAAAGGCAGATCAGCCACCTCATTTAGTAGCTTACATGATTAAAGTTGTCTGGGGCAAATGTTCTTTTTCCTTTGCTACCAGTGACAAAGGTTTCTAGGGCATCTGGTGAGCACCTCCATGGTGCAAGGAACAGGTTTCTGCAGCAATAAAAAAGGGGCCCTTTTTCCCCAAGAGCACTAAACTTTGCCCAGAAATCTTCCAAGTCTCTGCAAGGAAACCTATAGCTGGAGCAAAGGGTTGGATTTTATGGAAGCGGTTTGTGGTTGTGGTTAAAAGAATTTGCTCTTCCATCTATGCGCAAGGGTCTTTTTCTAGGAATTTTTGCTCATGTCACTAGGAATTCAGCCCAAAATAGACTCATTGGGACAGAGAAGAAGTGAGAGCATGGCTCAGGAGTTAGAAATGCACAAAACTTGGCCTGAGATGGAGTTTTGTACTCTCTGAGATGGGCATAATCTGATGTCAAGCTTTCCCCAAGAGCAATGCTCCTAAATGGGAAGGAGCCCAAAATGATCACATGCTGAGTGCCTGTTCAGAGACAAGTGGCTCTTTCTGCCAAACAAACTGGAGGGGAGGGCTGCTCTTGAAAATTTCACTGCTGCCCACATGCTGATCCTCCTCTGGAGAACAGGCATTTCTCAATCACAGCCAGGCCAATTGCTCTTCCCAAAACCAGCATTCCAGGAGTCATCATCCCTGACCTTATCTCCATCTGCACTGGGGTCAGGAGCTCAGCAGTGCTCTGCCACTCAGCTGTCCCTTCCCTTTCAACTAATTTGGGTGTCAGCAAATCTTTCTGGAGATGTGGGAATTTCCTCAGGTGGCTCCTGGCAGGACGTCAACAGGGAAAATGAAACCTGCCCTGAGTGGGTCTGTTTTGACTTTGGCCTGACCAGGCCTCTGGGTTTGGGGTTACACAGCAAACAGGAACATGGGGAAAATGGTATCTCCCCCATTCTTTTACTGCACTTGATGGGTTTTAAAATGCATGGAATGTCCTCTCTCCAAATGAAGCATACCTGGAATTTCTTACTCCAGAAGTTAAACTGAATTCTTGGTCGGAAAAGCCCTCTGAAGAAAACGCTGTGAGGTTGCAGGCCTTTCCATTATTTCAGCTTTTCTTAATTTTATTAGGGTCCTTGCCTTGGTTTCTCAAGTGAAAGATTTCTAGAGAAATGCAGGTTTTGTCCTTTAGGTAGCAGGTAAGGGTAGATTCTGTAAGCTGCAGTTATTCAGTTCAGCAAACACATCAACAGGCAGTGACCCCTCCAGAGCAGACCCGAATTTCTCAGATTAGTCATATTTGGCTATCAGACTCCTCTGTGGTCCAGCAGAAGTCAGAGATCAGATCTTCTACTGGGATGTGAGAACCATCCGACCCAGTGTCTCAACAGTTACATAACATTTTAAAATTAGGAAAACAAGATAATTCATCCCTTCCTGCCTCTTTTGAAGGAAGGATTCATGGGTTTATGAGGATGTAACCTGACTTTCTTCTAAACTGGTTTGCCTACTCCTCCCAGTGGGAGTGGCCCACCAGCCAGAGCAGCAGGGATCCCTCATTCCAGCATCACCAGAACATGAGACACTCCACATTAAGACCTGAATCCCAAGACTGGCCTCTGCCAAACTGTAGGCTGGGGTCCAAACATCAGTAGCAGCTATTTAGGAAAGGCTTATTCCAAGATATGGTTTAGGAATGGCTGCAGTGTTTCCACCCTGGGAGACAGGGAGCAGAGCACATTCCCAGCTGCCGTTCTCCAGCACATTCCCAGCTCCTTGGAAGCCAACTGCTGAGCCCTTTGCAGCCTACCTGGGAGCTGCCTGGGTTGGGTTTGAAGCCTTTCTCAAAATCATCTGCAGGTCCCACGTCCCAGCCTTGTACAGCAAAACAACTCCTCTTCCCCGCTGCCAAAAACTGCTCCAATGGCAAGGCAGAAATCAAGTTCTGGCAACAATTCCCTCTTCGTATTTCCACCTGAGGAAAAAAAGGAGAATAAAACAAGGCAGCAGAAGTTGCTGCCTGTGGGGCTTTCAGGGTTGCAAAGTCCCTTGCCTGATGCTGCAAGGCCACACCTTGGGAAGAATGGCCTCTTTCAGGCACTGGCACTTGGTTGGAAGTGGATGGAGCAGCGGCAAAGCCCTTCTGTTCAGTGAGGGCTCTCTTGATCCATGACTCTTTCACCATTCCCACTACCCCAGGGTCCAACAAGGGCTCCTTTGACATCACTTGGAGCTGAGCTGCAGCAGGGCTGGGCAAAGCCTTTCCCTTCAGATGGGAGCAGGAAAGGTGTTTATGGGAGCGCCTGGGTGCTCGTGGGCATCTCCAGCCTGCCGGGAAGTCACTGAGCAGTCAAGTCAATTATTTTTAATGAACTGGGCCAAAGCTGATTGTGTTATTTTGTAACATATTAGTTTGGAAAGCAGTGAAATTATTTGGCATCTTTCCCTGGCCATCACAGGGACCCCTTTGTGCTTCCCTTTTCCCCACTTTTCTCTCTCGTGTGTGTAGCTGGCTCCCACATCTCCACTTGCTGACGCTGATTGATTGCATTAATATCACTGTAAATATTACATAATCTCTGCTTACAATGCTAGAAGGAACTGATGAGTTTTACTCTGCCAAGAGTTTTCAGGCTGGAAAATAATAATGAAAAAATAATCTCAAAAAAATAAAATAAAATCTCTCTTACTCTTTCCCCCATTTTTTTTTTTTTTTTTGCCATGTGCATTTGCCATTGGCCCCGTTGGCTGCAGACCAAGACAAGGCTGTATGAACTGTCTGTGGCCACAGCATGACAGCAAACTGCACCTGGCCTCAAGAGAGGTGATGGGGACAAGGGATATTGCAAGATGACTTATGGAAAAAATAGGTTTCAGAAAACAGGGTTCAGCTAAGCTGAGGAGGATGAGGATGCACAGGCAGGTCTATACCCCATCCTGGTACTATGGGCCAGAAGAAATACGGATTGCCGGAATGTGGAACCCTCTTCTCTCCCTTAGTGGCTGATTTAAGCCCGTGTACTGGGTGTTTGAGCTCAGCCCCTTCAGGATTTGAAGATTCTGAGACCCGGGCTGGGGAGGCTGCCCTGCTGCTAGGGGAGATGGAGGGGAGGCTCCCCCGCCTTCCACGGAGCCCTGTGGGATGGTCCTTCCCAGCCTGCCCAGGGAAGGTGGGAGGGGAGAGGTGACTCCTCCCTCTCCAGCAGCAGTCCAGGGTTATTTGACCCGTGCATCTTGCGCATCCTGCATCCCGACCCTTGTCCAGGCCAGCTCTGTTTCTTTTCTCTGTCTCCCTGACTGAGACAACTCCGTATCAGGTTGCGTTCTGAACCAGGCGCGCTCTTCTCAGACTCCGCAGCAAATCCATTTATCATATCAGCCTTACATTGGCCAAAGCATCAGAGATAAAAATTATCTTGGAAATCTAAACACAGATCCCAATCTAAGGTACAGCAGCATCTGTTTCCCATTAGTTTTTTATGACTCGCAAGGTTGGAGCGGCATCACTCCCGCGGTGAGATATTTGGGAAAGCAGAGGTCTGTGCTTCCCTGAACTCCGGGTCCCAGTGCTGGCTGCTGCTCATCTCCCAGGGCTCATCTGCATGGCAAGAGCTGATTACTCAGCGTGCAGCTCCGGGAGGAGTGTCCAGCGCACAGGCAGGCTCCCCGGGCAGCGCTCTCGCCCGAGCTCAGGGTTATGCTGACTTCAGCAGCACCAGCACTGGGCTTGGACTCCTTTCAGGAGGCAGCTCGGGCATGTTTTCCAGAGGCATTTGCAATACCAGCCTGCCAGACTCCACTGGTCCAAACTGGCTGGGGAGAGGAGGTGATGTGGATACATGGACACAAAGCTGTGATTTCAGGCTCCTTTTCCAACAGAGCTTTTCTGAGCTGTGCTTTGGGGATGAGGAGCTCCACTGGTGTTGCTGCCAGAAATGACTCAAATCTGCCACTAATTCTCACCTGACAAGGCCAAATCCTGCATGGCTGCGTGCATGGGGCAGCTTTTGGCTCAGCCATGGGCAGGCCACTTGATCCAGCAGCCAGACTTTCCTGTACCCCAGGGAATGGCTTCAGGGCAGCCACACCTCAGGGATATCCATGACCCAGCTGGGGGCCCTGAGGGCACTAACAGACCTCCATCTGATCAGTGTCTATCAGTATCTGAAGGGAGGGTGCCAAGAGGATGGACCAGGCTCTGCTCTGTGGTGCTGAGCAAAAGGACAAGAGGCAGTGGGCAGGAATGGATGCACAGGAAGCTCCACATGAACGTGAGGAAGAACTCCTTTGTTGTGCTGTGACTGAGCACTGGAACAGATTGCCCAGAGAGGGTGGGGAGTCCCCCTCACAGGAGATATTCCAGAACCATCTGAACACAATCCTGTGCCATGTACTCTGGGATGACCCTGCTTGAGCAGGGAGGTGGGACCAGATATCTCCACTGCGGTCCCTTCCAACCTGACCCATTCCGTGACTTCCCTGACCTTCCTCACCTGGGACTTCTGATGGTCCCCACTTGAGCTCAGCCCAGCCTGAGCTGCATGGCAGGATTGCCTGCCCTCTGCCCTGTTCCTGAGCTGCTGCTTGGTTTTCCTGGCTTTTCCTTTAGGGAGCAGCCCTGCTCCTGTTCTTCTCCCTGACGCCAGCACGCTTGCCGTGGTGTGCAGTGCCTTGGGCATGTGCTGTGAACTCGGCTTTGCCCCGCCACGCAGAGACAAGTATGCAGCTCTGCAAACTACTGTTTGCCTCTGGAGACAAATTATGGCATGCTGCAATAGCTGAGGAATAGCATAAGAGGAGTATGCAATGAATCATGATGCATATGCACACGAGGGGAAAAGTTCAACCTTCTGTTTGCCATTATCTGACTCTTGAAAGCTGAACTGCTCAATTCTTGCATTTTCTGTGCAGAGTTTATTTCTCTGGCATTTCCTAAGGCTTTCTGTCTGTCTCAAGGCAGGGGAAAGAGAGTGTGTCCCTCTGCAGAACATTGCATTTGTGCTGGCTTGCAAATAAAAATAAAATCAAAAGCAAAACAGGGTAAGAATCGTGTACTGTGTAACTCTAGATCTCTGTATTTGCAGAGTTGAACCCTTTTCCTCGGCCTGCCCAGCCGTGGTGTGCCTGAAGCCCCACGTGCTGCTGCACATTCTGCCTGGGGTGGAAGTGGCTGCAGGCACAGGGAGTTTGGAAGCTGTGGTGGCTGCAGGAGGACATGTACCCTGACATGCCAGTGCTGTTAAAAAAAAGTCATGTGTTTTGATTAGAGTCAGAGACATCAAGTCATGTTTTCTCACTGCATCAGCTGAAAGGGGTTTTCTCTGATAGGGACAGAGAAAGTGAAGAGAGGAGATAGTTCCTCTCCACATCTCAAGGCACCTGTTTTTCCCTAACAGTGATAGCAAGAGGTCCCCACTGGAGCTCAGCCCAGGCTGAGCTGCATGGCAGGATTGCCTGCCTTTTGCCCTGTTCCTGGGCTGCTGCTTGGTTTTCCTGGCTTTTCCATTAGGGAGCAGCCCTGCTCTCCCTGACTGATCTCCTAAACTAGCTCCCTTGGGCTGTATGACTCTGGGCTTTTCAGAGCAGCCTGAAATCCCTGAAAATTACTATGGCAATATAGGAAAATTAGTCTTTAATTCATTTCATGATTGCTATGCATAAGTAGTCCCAAAGAATTGTGGTACCCATGATGAGATACAAATCAAGGATTTGTTAGTCTCTGCTCAATATGTCAGATTTTGTCAAACTTCCAAACTGCATCGTGGATATTTGTCCTTCCTCAGGCAAATATTTAATGCAAAGAGCAGGCCAAGAAGTTTCCAATCATCTCTTAATCATCTATGAACACCCACATGAGAGAGTGTTTTTTGGGGGGTGGGGGGAAACAAAAGCATCTCCTTAATCTAGCGGAAAAACGAGATCCCAAAATAATGAGGAAACAGAAGCTAAACACATTTAGAGTGGTGACAAGACATGGGTTTTCAAGAATGACACTAATTACACACTGAAACCCATTAACTTGGTGGCTGGAAGAGTCTGCATTCCTTCCTTCCTCCCCTTGGCTGCCAGAACTCCTCTGGAAGCCCAGGCTGAGCCGTGCTGGGAGTGCTGCCTCGCCTGCTGCCCCTGGCCTGGCAGGAGGAAGGGTGGGGATGCCTTACAATGGTTCTAAACTCACCCTGCTCCACAGCCTGCAGCCTTAACCCTGAAGCCTTAACCCCGAAGTCTAAGGATGCCCTTTTCTACTTGAGAAGTAATTTAGGTCCAATTTCTTGGGCCCGTTTCTACTTGAGAAGCAATTTAAGTCCAATTTCTTGGGCAAAAACAGGTGTTTTTGCTGGGGTTAGGACCAGGAGGAATAAAGTCACCTCATTCCATCCCAGATCCCATTCCTGAACCACCTTGCTCTGCTCCACACAGCTCATGTGAGTGGGTTTTGTCACAGCTCTGTGCACGTCCTAGTGAAGCACTTGTGGTTCATGTATCTAAAACTGCAGTTTGGGTTACGTAGCAACGAGAGAAGTTAAATGAACAATTTCACTGGAACCTGACCTGCCAAATGAATATGACCAAAATACACTTGTGATGTTTACACCAATCTGATTTTTCTAGATAGTCTTCAGAGAAAACAAAACCAGCAAAACAACACCCTCCCCCTCAGTGACATTAATTAATCACAGTGATATTTACTTTCTTATTGTGTGCTCAAGCTGGCAGTGCAGTTACCAAACTTAGAAAACTGTGCCATGTCCTATCTTTTTATTTTAAAAAAACAGCTGTGACTTTCTGAACTGGCTCCACACAGCAGGGAAAGGCCCTTCTGGAGAATGGGCTCTGGGACCAAGAACTGTTTGGATATCAACAGACCGCAAAGAGCTTGGAATCACAGATACTGGATAGGATTTTACTCAGTATCTTGATACAACAGAGCCTAGACCTCAAAGTGCTCCTAAAACACAGAGATGAGGATTGTCTGTGTGGGTTAACCCTGCCTGTCCGTGCGCTGGAGGAAAAACTGCAGCATTCCCCCTGTGCCCACCCCCTCGGGAGCTGGAGGAGAATTTAGGTCAAAGTACAGAGAGCTGTATTACAGTATTAGCACTTATTATCCCGTTTGATTCTATTAAGGGAAACCTGCAGTGAGGAATGAGAGTGGAGCTGGCCCTTTCCACAAGTGCTTTAACAGCTGGCGGCCCAAGGGCTGTTTTGATGAAATAAATCACCCCGGTGGAAAAATCTCAGAAGCCGCAGACTGTGGAAAGTTGACCAGATCTTTACTGGCAATATTTAGGGATGCTCTAAACAATGAGACAGTTGTTTTCCTATTACTTTCAGTACTCTGCCTGGAAAAACATGATATCCCTGAAGCTTGCCTGCCCTGAAAGCTCTGGGATGCGTGGCACTGCTAAACCTGACTGCAGGGTTCCTGGAGGGGCTCCTGTGCTTGTAAAGATTTTCAATGTATCTAATAATTAGCAGGATTGCCTTGACCTCAGTTAGAGACAGCAGGACAGGCAGGGTTGGAGGGTTTTTTCCTCCTGGAGCCTGGCTTTTTCCTGCAAGCATCCTCCACAATCCCGCACCTGCTCTGAAATCCTGGGGAGAAAAAAAAAATACCAAAAAAAAAAGGGTAGTTGCAATGCACAGCCTCTGCCATAAAACCTGTGAAAAGTAAATAGAGAGGCATGGCTGAATGAGCCCCTCAGATCGCAGTGGAGAGGCTGTGAGGCACCAGCTCCCTTTGTGCCTCTGGCAGGATCCCCCCCTGGGGCTGTGTGGCCTCTGGATGGCATCGCAGGGAGGCAAATCCAGGTTTCCATCTGCTAACACGATTTTGGGTCTTAACTCGAAGGAGATGTGCTGGAAAAAGCATCTCCTGGGGCAGACAGAGGCTTTGCCTGCTCAGGCTGGAGAGAAGAGCTGGGCAGAGGCTCCACACACACAGGGCAGGGCATTTTGTCACAAAGAGATCTGATACTCACTTGGGAAGGTCTTTGGTCCAGCCCGCAGGGCTGCGTGTCCTGTCAGAGGCTGGGACTAAGGACAGGCAAAAAAAAAAATAATCTGGTCTAAGCTCCTGAGCCTAGAAATCCTCCTGCAGCAGCAAAAGGAGTTTAAGGCATACAAGAAAGGAGACCTTTCCTGTCTGGTTGTTGTTGGTGGCCGTTTCTGACTAGGCTTGACCTTTTCACGGATTCCTGAGTGCTGCAGAGCAGCTTAGTGCTGGCCTGAAGCGGTGAGGAAGTAGAATAGAAGTAATCTGCCAAATTCTACCTAACGAAGCCTTTTTCTATAATTGGGAGTTTGTGGAAGTGGAAATGTGGAAAGTTAAATACAAGGTGCAGGGGTTGCTGGTTGGGGTCCTCTTTCCAGGCAGGTTCTCAGAGAACTTTTTGGGTCACCCTGGATGCTGTGGTACCTTCCTGCTGCTGCTCCTATCGGGGCTTTTTGGAAAGCTCTGATGAGTGAGAGCCACCAGTCTCCCTGCTCATTCTCCTGAAAGGAAATCCTGATGACCTCCCAAGATGCCATCACTGGCACCTTTTCACAATCAGCAGAACACCGAACTTTGCATACATTTTCTTTCCCTACCCCGTTGTTTCTCCTATTTACACCTTTTAATGACACAAAGGGTCAATCTCCCATGTTTATACAACAGCTTTGGGCCATGGTCCCTTTGTTGTGGGTAAAGCAGAGAGCCTTTGCTGAGATTCATTCCACCTTATGGAGCTGAAGCATGAAAATAAGTTATAACAGTCAGAAAGTCCTGTTTATGGGAGAAAAAATTAGATCAAGCCCGGCATGTAATGCAGTAACTGTGGGCTGTGGGAGAAAAGATGTAATTGTTGTCTGTGCTAAACACAAATCTAAACAGGATCACAAGCAATTAGCTATTTAATAGGTGACTAAAGTAAATACTGCAATTAAAAAGCCTATTAAAAATAATATTAAATAGAGAAACCTCGCAAGAAATGCAGCTTTGTCCTGGACTGCCAGTCAACAAAATCAACAAACCGTTATGAAAAAAATGTCCGTGCATGCCCAAATCAGTAAAACACATAGTAATTACTTGGCACATTATATCTTCAAAGTCCTCTGCTTGAGCTAAGTAATTAATCCTCCCAACACCTCGGTGCGGTATGTGCAGCAGGCACCGGTAGAAAGCAAGTTTGTCTTGCAGCCAGGTACAAATACCTTGTTGTGGGGCTCATTCTGGATAGAGGAAATGCCACTCTAAAGTCAATAACAGGGGGTGGAGGTGGTTATCTCTTCAATGGCCCTCATTGTAAGCCACCGCTTTTTGTTTGAGGTGGGGGGACCGAGGCACGGGGGGGCTGAGAGGCTGCGGGAAGCTGCCCGTGGATTCCCCATCACGTTCCAGGATGAGCAGAGTGGCTTTGGGACGCAGCTCCTGCCCTCACACCTGTGTCTGAACCCGGGGTCAGGGTGACCTGCCAGGCCTGAAAACACTTCCCAGCAAAGCTTTGGGTCTGCTGAGTTGATGTTAATGGCTTTCAGTTTAATTAGTGGTTTCAGGGCAGAGGGAAGAGGGAGCTCCCCCTTCCCCGCTGTGTGCCCAGCTGGGGAGGGCAGGTAAGACCTGGATGATAAAACCTCGTGTGCCTGTGGTGTTTTGACCCCACTTTTGTGCTCTCTGCTAAATAGAAGGCAGATTTCTGCTCTGATCCCTCTGCCTGTTGCTCTGTGCGGTGACTTTTTGCCATAAAGCCAAAAGGTGGGGAAAAGATAAATACAAGTAGTAGATCAGAGTGGAGTAACGCGTGGTGGAAGGAGAGGTGAGAATGCAGTGGTGGAGCATGGAAAACTCACATTAACATCAACTCGTGCCATAAACACATCCAAGCCTGAGCTCCGGGTGTGCCAGCAGAAATAAAATGCCTTACAGAGAGGAATCAAAGATGGTACCACCAGCTCCATCCATCTCCTGTGAAGTGCAGCAAAAGGCTGTGTGGAGCTTGGCAGGTGCCACGTGGAGCAAACCTTCCCACCTGGGAATGACTAATCCCACCCTGGCTGCCGTTAGGAGACCATTGGCAGAAATGCCTAATTGGGCTGAACAAAATAAACTTTCCCACAAAGAAGGTTGAGCTACAAATGGAAAAATACCTGCGCAGAGATTAATTCTGGTGTGGGGAGGAAGGTGCTTCTGCCAAATGAAAGGGCGCGTTGAAAAAAAGGAGCCGCTTTCCCTTTGATCAGAGGGGCACCTGGGCAGCAAGGAGGAAAATGGAGGTTTATGGATGGAGGGAAACACAGGTTTATGGCTATGCAGCTGGCAGAGAAGAGCATTTGCACCAAAACTGAGATTTTTGCAGTTGTAGCTGCAGGTGTGCTGGTGTGTAGGTGGAAGGGGAACGTTGCTGTACATCAGGTACAGGTCAAGATGTGAACAACGCCAAAATGTGGCTCCTCCTCCCTTCAAAGAAGATCCTTTTCTCTCTTTTTTCCCCCCTTCTTTCTTTATTTTTTTCTTTTCTTTTTTTTCCTTTTCTGTGGGCTCCTCTGCTTCTCAGCTGTCAGAGGAGCCCCATACCTGTCTTTATTCTCCAGCCTGCTGTTGATCAGGGAAAATGATGTTCTCTTGGATGAATCCCTGAGAACAGGTACTATCACATTACTAGTCTGGTCATCTCCCTGCGGATTTTCCATTTTTCTAGGAATTAAAACAAAAACAAAGGAGGCAGAGCTCAGATTCTCGAATGGGTTCAGGAACACATGAAATGTTTCCCGACCCCTCACGTTGTGCAGGCATAAGTCATGCAGTGCTTTCCATGTGCACACAGGTCCTGTCCTAAATCCAGAGTGAACTGCCAAGTTATTTCCCCGTAGGACACGCTCTGTGATGTGCATCAGGAGAGCCCAGCTCTGCAAAACAGCACCTAAACACATGCTGGGGCTTAAACAAGGAGCTCGAGCACGTGCTCTGGGATTACATGCTACCCTGATTTGTAAATAATTCCCACAGCTCTGATTAGAAACATGGGATGAGGCTGGTCTGTGTGCTGAGATATATTGATTTGTCTGTTCTAGAGGTTTCCAGGGAATGTCACCTTCCCAGTTCTCTTCTTTGGTGCCATCAGGACGTCAGGCTTGGCTGGAAGAGCTGTGTAGGTGTCTCCTCTTCAAAGCTTGATCTGACAGCACCGTGTGGAAATACTCCTCTTAAAGCCCAAATTGTAACTCCATCAAATATTTAACTGGCATCAAATCCCTGCTTATTTCTGCCCTTCCCAAATGGTTTTATTTCTGCTCTTCCCAAATAATTCACCATTTGGAGGGCATTTCATTATGTTATTTTTTTCAGCATCTCTTTCTCAAGAGAAAATCTGCTTTGCCACACCAGTTGCTTCTGAAAGGACACAAAGAATGTGAAGAGCGGGGACACTGAGGATCCATCCTTTCCAGAAGGCGATGGATTGCACGTGGCTCATCCAGGAGCTGCTGGATGCCCACTGGCAGCCCAGACCCCAGGACACCCTGGAGAAAAGGGCATCCAAAATGGATCACAGACACCAGCAAATAACCTTGTGCTTCTCAGCGTTTTTCAGAGCAAATGCCCCCAGCACATGCCTTTCCTTTCTGCCTTCCAGGGAGTGGGCAGCAGCATTCCCAGACTGCACACATGACTTTCCCCTGTTTATCCCACAGTGTCTCTGGGATTAGACCCCTCTGCCATCCATCATCCCTTCAGAGATACAGATTTCACTAATGGCCACAGTGCAAATATTTACAGTAAACAGTTTGTAACAGCTGACTTTTAGCAGCCACTGTGCATATGGAACTGCATAAACAGGAAGGACGATTATAGGGATGGAAAAATTGGCACAGGAAGGAAGGAAAAGTAAGAAACTAAAATGCTGAAATCCTGAAGTATTAACGAATATAATAATTTATTAGAAATGACCCTTCTCTTCTGAAGACCCACAATACAGGCATGAAGCAAGCACGTAGAATTATTTAGCCCTACAAAATAATATATATTGCTGAAATTCATCTGATGTTACCTTTTTGACCCAAACGATTGGTCTCAGGGCCTGTTTTCACTAGAAGTAGATATTAATGGTGGTCTCAAGTATTTCTTTAACACAATCCTGTTTATTTCAAAGCCTGGGCAAAATCCTTGTTCCCTGAACTCATTAGGAATTAAATAGCAGGAGGCAGTTTCCTTGGGCAGTGGTCCAAGCCCCCTGTCCCAGCCAGCACTCAACCCAAAAAACTCACTTCATCAGTCTCATTTCAAGGTCATGCTTCATGTGCTTCTTCAGTTATCCTTGACTTTTTCAGCTGCCTTCTCTCTTTGCTACTGTGATATTTCTCATGATGTTTTTACTACCTATTTCTCCCCTTTTCCCCTGTTTCCTTTCCTTTCCTTTCCTTTCCTTTCCCACCCTCCCCTCCCTTCAAAAACGACCCAAGAAACTGCAAGAAATCCTCATGTCCTTTCAAAGAAATTAAAATCCTTAGCCCTTAGCACTTGCTAACTCATGCCATGTGCTTTAGGCAGTGGATCCTAATGTTTTAGGCACTAATTCTCCCCTCACCTCCCCAAAAATAGACATTTCTTCCATTTATTCTCATCAAAAGTGTCTATTTCACATTTCCCTCCCCTGACAGTGACTTTGTGTCTTCAGCTGTTGTTGCTTGCCAG